>JAOTOM010004180.1:152500-170000 GCA_034440615.1 Ashinkailepas kermadecensis
GCGGCTTTACGACACACTCAACAGCAGAGGCATATGGTGACGCATTCCTCTCACCCTGGAAGGAATGGCGGGCATCGTAGGGAATCTAACCCCGTACCTCTGTGTGTCATATACACTGGTGTTGATTTCTGAAAATTATTTAGGGGCAATACATGAAGGCAATGGGCAGCCCTAAATGGATTGGGCTCACACACACCATATGGTCCCATGATAAAAGTAGAAATTATTGGGGGGCAAGGTCAATGTTGAGGGGCATTTACCCCCTCAAAGGTACATAAAACAACACCCCTGGCCCCATATTTGAGCGCATAGCTGATTCTGGAGTTGACAAGAGGACCACAATTCGAATTCGTTTCTGTTTATGTAATGTAGTAACTGGGGGATTCGATGACAAATCGACCAGGCAGAGTGGTGACTGTGCACCCTCATGTCTCAGATTTTGAGCAACATCGGTGCATGGGGTTATCTTATGCCCTGGATCTACCTGTGCAAATTGGTATTCGATGAAGTCAACGGTTCAGGAGTTATAGCCTCGGGCATTTCTGGAAGGTCATTCTGCAAGGTAATGTTCGGTGGCCGATAACTAAGTTAATTATCAGTCAAAATATAAATATCCGGACATTTTTTAACTCTTAAAGATTCAAGGAATCCAATTCTGATAATATGTTTAATATGTGATAAATAATAAAAGAGTTACCCTATGACCTCAGGTCACGTGACCTCCGGTGACCTCAATGTCGATGACATTTTTATTTTAATTGATAGAATGGAAGGACCATGCTTTTTCTTGATGCATGGGGAATAAAAATGGGCGTTTTTCCTATAAATCCTCATTTGGAGAGCGCAAACTTTACCATACTGAAGTGTTTCGGGGATTGAGCTACTAACTCGGCCGTCCCACCGTGCAATATCGAGATGCAGTTTGATAACACATACCAACGCGTTCTCTGGCATTGTGTGGATGATGGACGGTTTTAAAAAGTAATGCACAACACTGCATAATATTCATAAATTTAACGAACGATAGGGAGGGAATTCTAGGACAATCGACAAATCGAAGGGGTGATCGTCCACCCTCGTGTCTCAGAAATTGAAGAAATGATTGATGCAAAGGGCTATCCTATGTCCTGAACCCTCCGGCTAAAATTTTATTTCGATCAGGTCAACGGTTCAGGAGTTATAGCCTCGGGTATTTCTGAAAGGTCACGCTGCAAGGTTACGCTCGGTGGCCGATAACTATGTTAAATATCGTTCAAAATATAAATGTCCAGACATTTTTGAAATCGCAAAGTGTCAAGGAATCCAATTCTGGTAATATTTTTTATACGTGATAAATGATTGAAAAGTTACCCCATGACCTCAGGTCACGGGACCTCCGGTGACCTCGATGCCCGTGAAAACTTACGTTTTAAGATCGACACGATGGAAGGACTATATTTTTGCTCGATATATAACGAATAAAAATAATACCGTTTTTCCTACAAATGTTCGTTTGAAGAGCGCAAACTTTATCATATGTAGAGATTATCGAGGATTGTACTTCTAACGCGGCCAGGCCAGGCTGTCAGCAGAGCCCAAGCCAAGAAAGGGCCGCTGACTTGATGGGCAGGGTCCAAGCGTTTGAAAAGGGTCCTCCGGCTTGCCGGAAAAGGCCCTGGGTCGTCAAAGAGGGCCCCTGAAATGACGGATGGGCCCTAGTTGCCGCAGAGGATCTCGGGCCGTCAGAAAGGGCCCATGGGCCGACGGAATTTGCCCAAGCTGTTGAAAGAGGGCCTCCGGCCTGACAGGGGAGGCCTTGGATCACTAAGGAGGTCCCCTGCGCCGACGAAGAAGACCCCTAGCAGTCGGAGGACCCTGGCCGTCGGGGAGAGCCCAGTGCCGGCATGAAGGGTCCTTGTGCCGGTGAGGGCCGGAACCGCACAGGGGCCCCTTGCATGATAGAGGAGGCCTAAGCTTTTGAAGAGGAGATTCGACCGGATCGAGAGTGAGCTGAGTCGTGAAAGAGGGTCTCTGAGCCGACGGATGGGGCCCTAGGCCGGACGTGCAGAGCCACTGGATCGGCTTTGGCTCACGCTGATGGAGAGGGTCTCAGAGTTGACAGCGGGACTCAGGCCGATAAAGAGGCCCCGAACTTCGGAGACGATCCGAGCTGAAGCGGAAGGTTCCCGGTGATACGTAAAGGGCCCATGGAGGAGCCCGGGATGCTACGCAGTAGTGGCGTTTCCAAGGGGTGAAGAGGTACCCGCTTCATGTCGAGTCCAATGGACCCTCCAGGCGACCGCCCTAAGGGGCAGAAATATAACCGAATAAAGTTTAAGTACATTTAATAGCTTGTGTGGAAAGTGCCCTTGACACGTGAAGACGTCCACCCTGAGGGCTAGCAAGGGCCATGAAAACAAGAGAGGACCCACCCGAGAGCTGGAATGCCTATATCAGCTGGAAAGAGCAGTCTCAGCTGGAATTAACCCCTAACTGCTGAAGAATAAACAGGCACGTGAGGGTCTGAGAAGGCTGGGATGCTCTTTGGGACTGAAAGGGCACCTGAGAGATCAACAGGACCCATGCAAGCTGAGGAGGACTAGTGAGGGCCCATCTCAGATCTGAAATTCCCCGAGGTGAGAGCTAGGCAAGACTATTGGGAACTATGATGGGCCCCTACAAGCAGGAGAGGGCCTTCAGTAATGTAGAGGATCTCCTGAGAGTCAGAGAGGACTGGACTGGGATTCTTCTGATGTTGAGGGCGGCCCTAATGGATGAACAGGGCCACCCGAGAGGAAAAACTCCCTGTTGGCTGGCAATTGAGGTGAGGAATACCGAGAGCCAGCCTCAGAGCTAGAATGCTCTTGAAACCACGAGGGATGTCGATAACTAGGAAGGATCCCAGCAGCATGACAAGGCCCTTGATGACAAGTAGAGTTCCCTAAGAGCTAAGAAGAGTCCCTAGATCAATGATTGTGAGGAATACTGAGGGCCAATGTCAAAGCTGGAAAGACCTTGAAGCTAGAAAGACTGGCAAAGATAGGGAAGGGCCCTAAGAACTGGAAAGGACCCCTGACGATTGGAAATGGTCACAGCGCTAGAGGGGACTGGACTGGGATGCCCAAGAGACTTGGAAGTGGTCCCTATGAGCCGAACATGGCCCCCTGAGGTCTAAAGATTCCATAAGGGCTAGCGGTCGTTATGAGAAATACTGAGAGCCAATTCCAGAGCTAGAATGTCATTGCCAGCCCGAAAAGCTTGAGGAGTAGGGAGGTCCCGAGAGAGTTAGAGCGGACCGGACTGTGGTGCTTCTGAGGCTTGGGATGAACACTGGGGGTGAACAGAGCCACCTAAGAGCTAAGGGAGCTCCGAGAGCTGGCGATGTTTGCGAGAAATTGTGAGGCCTGTCTCAGAGCTGCTTTGTCACGAAGGAAAAGGTGGAGAGGGTCACTGCGAGCCTTGCAGGTCGCTTTACGAAAGCTCTCGCCGTCAAGGAACACACAAATTGCAAAAATTCCCCCTGCTGATGTTACGACTGTGTTTGGTACATGTATTGCGAACGGCGAGGGACGTGCCGTGAAGGTGTCATGATAGGTGGGCAACGACAAACTAGACACCAGGCAGAAACAATTGGTGAACATATGAAACATGGTTTGTTACCGCAGCTACTTGCAAATTTGTGTCTTGATCTGTCTTTGGGCATATCACAAAAACTTTGGATCGTTTCCATGCCCCCAAATATGCAAACGGTACTTCGATGCACTTCCGACGGGGCATGGATGTGACGTGATGTACCTCCTCATTTATCAGTTGAATACATGTTTGTTCTAAACATACAATGGCTGTGTGACCATGGTGTATACATTGCCCTCATGAATTCATACGGATCGTGTTTTCTGTGAGAATACAAGCATTAACAGATGTCAGGAAGTGTTCACGGCGAACTAAATTGAGACGCATTTACTCAGCTAAATAACTGGATATAACAAAACACAAGCTATTAGTGCCAACCACAGTTCAGTTGAGGCAAATGGCCACTTCTGACGTCAGTAGGCGCCTTTTATCATATATAGATAACTGGATATTGGATGTAAATAAGTGCATTAGAAGACATAAATCCACACAATGCCAGAGAACACGTTGCTACGTGTTATCAAACCGCATTTCGATTTTGGACGGAGAGACGGCCGAGTTAGTAGCTCAATCTTCGAAAGACTTCAAATATGATAAAGTTTGCGCTCTCCAAATAAGGACTTATAGTTAAAACGCCTATTTTTTACTTGCGACATATCAAGCCAAAGCATGGTCCTTCCATTCTGTCAATTGAAAAACACAAATTTCACGGGCATCGAGGTCACCGGAGGTCACGCGACCTGAGGTCATATGGTAACTCTTTCATTATTCATCACACATTACAAATATTGTCAGAATTAGAATCCTTGAATCTTTGCGAGTTCCCAAATGTCTGGATATTTATATTTTGACTGATAATTCACTTAGTTATCGGCCACCGAACATAACCTTGGAGGGTGACCCTTCAGAAATGCCCGCGGCAATAACTCCTGAACCGTTGATCTGATCGAAGTAAAATTTACACAGGTGGATTCAGGGTATAAGATAACCATGTACACCAATTTTGCTCAAAATCTGAGACATGAGGGTGCCGGGCCATTGTCGATCTGTCGTCGTGATCGATCTGTCTCCCCAACTGATGTACTCTATGGCTGTTTTCCTCGGACCAGGAACCTTACAGTGAAATCATTAGCATTTGACCACGATCGTTTGCGGTACACTGTGATCCTATAACCTGTCCACCAGCTGACCCACCGTGACGTTCTGGCCTCTCCACCAACTGACCCACGGTGATCCTATAACATGTCCACCAGCTGACCCACCGTGACGTTCTGGCCTCTCCACCAACTGACCCACGGTGATCCTATAACCTGTCCACCAGCTGACCCACCGTGACGTTCTGGCCTCTCCACCAACTGACCCACGGTGATCCTATAACCTCTCCACCAGCTGACCCACCGTGACGTTCTGGCCTCTCCACCAACTGACCCACGGTGATCCTATAACCTGTCCACCAGCTGACCCACCGTGACGTTCTGGCCTCTCCACCAACTGACCCACGGTGATCCTATAACCTGTCCACCAGCTGACCCACCGTGACGTTCTGGCCTCTCCACCAACTGACCCACGGTGATCCTATAACCTGTCCACCAGCTGACCCACCGTGACGTTCTGGCCTCTCCACCAACTGACCCACGGTGATCCTATAACCTCTCCACCAGCTGACCCACCGTGACGTTCTGGCCTCTCCACCAACTGACCCACGGTGATCCTATAATGTCCACCAGCTGACCCACCGTCACGTTCTGGCCTCTCCACCAACGACCCGGTGATCCTATAACCTGTCCACCAGCTGACCCACCTGACGTTCTGGCCTCTCCACCAACTGACCCACGGTGATCCTATAACCTGTCCACCAGCTGACCCACCGTGACGTTCTGGCCTCTCCACCAACTGACCCACGGTGATCCTATAACCTGTCCACCAACTGACCCAGGGTTACCTTTTGACCCGCCCACCAACCGACCCACGGTGACCTTATAACTTGTCCACCAACTGACCCACCGTGATCTTTTGACCTGTTCACCAACTAATCCCTCGTGATCCTATGACATCGTCACATGTCCGCCAGCTGCTCCACGGCGCCGTACAGCACGTCGGCGAGCTACGCGTTCACGGCTGACCTACGACCTGAGGTCAGCTGGTCACAGTCGGAGCGCAATCAGCAGCTGGCGGCCTCCTTCAGGAACCTTCGGCGCGTCGAGGGCAGTGGCTACGGCGGCCACCTGGACGAGTCGCTGTTGTATGTCTGCAAGACCGAGTCGCCCTCACTAGGTCCGCTCGACAAAACCAACATCTGCAAGTACGATTTCCCTCTCCCCTGCCACTCCTCTTCAAAGATGCGATGAATCAGATGATGTACTGGCTGTTCTACGCCGGGGTGTCATATTCTAGATCAACTCCATATTTGTTTTCTTCAGTTTTGCATGTGTAGATGTTTTTCAGTCTTTCAGTCTTCGTACAAATCATTGAGGCAAATTGTTTTCAAATTTCACACATTTCAGTTCATAACGACCGGTCTCCATCACGCCAACATTCGTGCACGTGTACACCCGTCTTGCGCATTCGGCACATTCGCCACACTTCGTGCGATTCTGTGGTTTCTGCTAGGCCTCCTAAGTGTTGCTAATTCCCGCCACATGACAGTCTTGTCATATTTGACGTCATGAAAGGATTCGTATGAGTGATCGCTGAGAAAATTGGACTTATTCAGTTCGACGATTATTTATGTTATTCCGACATTTTACAAATACATTTAGTCCGAATTCTTGCTGGGTGACTCCGCAGCGTGATTTTCAGGGGCCTCAGATTGATTTGTTGTGGCCCCAATATGATTTTCAGTGTCCCCGGTGTGAGTTCGGGGGCCCAGCATCATTTTCAGGGGCCCAGCGTGACTTTTTGGGGCGTCGAATGTGACTTTGGTCGTGTCCTTGGTGCGACTTTCGGGACCCCAGCGACATTTTTAAGGGCCCTGACGCATTTTTTCCCGAACCCCGGTGCGATTCTTGGGGCCCCCACAACCTCTCATGGGGAGCATCTACCCCCCCCCCCCGCTTCGGTACGCCACTGACCTTGAGTCGCCCAGACCAAACATTTCGCATATTATTTTCATTATTGCACTGCTGCGGACAACGGACATGTGTGGGGTTGATGTACGTGGTATTTCTAGGTTTACTTTTTGCGGGAGATGACTTAAAATATGATAATTCAAGCAGCTATTTCACATTCGAGTCCGTGGCCCGGCCATAAAAGCACATATTTGCGCGTGAAGACGAGAAATTCGTATCAATGTCTGTGGCTGAAGCACCTATTACTTCTCTGATCATCTGGCTACACCTTACAAACCCGGAGTGCACCTTTGGTCCAATATGATGCTTTACTTTTTAACCCGCGCCGTCTCGGGAGGGGGGGTTAACGACCCTCCCCCCTAAGGTTTTCCGCGGATAGTGAAAAAACGGCGCGCGGCAGCGCGCCGAGATGTGGCATACCTTTTCCCACATTAATTTGGCATGTTGTACCAAATTTCGAAGTCAGGTCATCTAAGGTCAACGAGTTAGTCAAGGTCAAGTGAGGTCACCTCCAAAAATGTCAACCAGTCGTCGCGCTTTAACGGATAAAGATATTTTAATGAAACTTTCAGCGTTTGCTTATCTTTAGGGATGCAACAAAACGCACCAGATGAATTTTTTTCTTCCGTTTTTGATTACTTATTAACTTTGCATATTTGCCCATTAGAGTTAAATCGATGATTCTGGCTAAAGTAAGAATTTTTATGGGAGCAAGTTGACTTTGAACAACGTTTTTCGGTCCGCTCTACCCATTAGAAAAGGAAAATTAATGAGAACTTGAAAACTCAAAATTTTGAAATGTAAAAAATATTCAATTTTGATTTTCGGGTGGACACAAATTGTATGGCCCTGGTCGATTTCACTTTCCTTTCTGATTCCAAATGTTTTTTTTTTTTTTTCTTCAAATCTCCCCTAAAATGAACTCCCCAGAGCCAAAAACATGATGTAAGTCCTGAAAAACTAGGCCCCCTAGGGATGTCACTTTTGGGGGGGAATTTTTGGGGGGTGGGGTCTGGCACTACTACGTCGAGAGCTTTCCGGTGACACTCGATTCATTTTCGTGCCGCCCATAGTTTGGAAGATAGAGGGGGGTTATTCACCCCACCCCACCACAGAGACGGGGTGTGAGGATCTGACCGGAGAGACCGGATGACCGGAGGGTTAATGAATACCGTATATCGCTTAGCGGCTTACACAAGTTCACAGACTCTTGATGTATTGTTGCATGGCTGCTCTTTTAATCCACATGGAATGATGATGAGTATCGATGTAGCTGGAAAGTCACCCATGTTTTGTTCCAGCTCGACATCACCGAGCACCACAGGAGCCGATCATTGAGTGGTCGACGCAATGTCAAGGACTCTTCACGCATTGTTCCTATTGATGAGACCTGTGCCGCATTTCTGTGGTTATAGCGCCCTGTTCCGCGCCGCAGTGTTTGCGGGAAGGCGTACGCTCGACCAAGCACACTCAAGACCCATATGCGCACCCACAGTGGAGAGAGGCCGTACAAGTGCCATGAGTGCAACAAGTCGTTCTCGCAGGTAGGGGAGTCCATGTGGACGGCGCGCCTCTGAAGCTGGGTGGTGCAGAACGCTGCGTGTTGCTCGTGTGATGAAGCACGACCTGTGCACGCTGCTCGGCTTGATGAGCAGCTGGCAGTTAGCTATGCCTTGTGAGGCTTGGATAGGTGATGTTACCGCATTCACATTTTTGTACATCGTAGCGCAGTTGCAATGACACGGTTGTCGGTTTTGGATCGCGCGATGTTCGCTGTGTGCCAGTGGGCCTCAGCGAAACGGATCACACCTCAACTTTGGATCAGAGCTGTATGGCAGAGGCAGACCCAGCCGAATATCCCTTGGGGAGGGGGCGGAGGGGGCTGCAGCTGGTCTTTGGTGGCGGCGAAGTACTTGGGTGGAACATGGATTGTGCAAAATAATCCCCTCATTGCCACCCCCCCTCCCCCCTCCCTCCCCCAAGCAAAAACTTCTTGGGATTGAATCATTACGAGAAAATGCGAAGTTCACATAGAAATTGTCCCCGGGTACCTGGACTTGATAAAAATTAGTGCAGAAGGCTACATGCCTTTTGTTTATTCCAACATATTCGGTTAACTCCATCGGCATCCTTGCATCCACTTTTGGCAATACCGATTCGCTTACACTGCAAGCTACATTTCGCAGCTGCGCCAATCAATTTGTGTCCTCAGGCGGCCAATCTAACAGCCCACGTGCGGACCCACTCGGGCGAGAAGCCCTTCTGCTGTCCCATCTGCGATCGACGGTTCAGCCAGTCGTCATCGGTCACCACTCACATGCGGACCCACTCCGGCGACCGACCGTACAGGTGTGTGTCGGGCCGTTCCGAGTACCGACCGTACAGGTGTGTGTCGGGCCGTTCCGAGTACCGACCGCACAGGTGTGTGTCGGGCCGTTCCGTACCGACCGTACAGGTGTGTGTCGGGCCGTTCCGAGTACCGACCGTACAGGTGTGTGTCGGGCCGTTCCGAGTACCGACCGCACAGGTGTGTGTCACGTCGTTCCGAGGGCCGGCCGATAGATTGTGTAACATCATTCCAAGAACCGGCAGCACAGATGTGTGTCACGTTGTTCCGAGGACTGACCGCACAGTTGTGTGTCACGCCGTTCCGACCCGACGGAAGGAGTGTCAGATCATTCCAGGGACCGGCCGAAGGAATATGACAAGGCACTTCGAGGACTGGCTGTGCATGTGTGTCAGATCAGTCCGAGGACTGGCTGTGCATGTGTCAGATCAGTCCGAGGACTGGCTGTGCAGGTGTGTCAGGTTATTCCGAGAACTGGCCGTAAAGATAGTTGGGTCATTTTCAGGACCGGCCTAACAGTGGTCCTGGTTTATTCTTGGGGCTGTGTGCATGCGTGTAAGGCTATTCCAAGAACCGGCCGTGTAGATAACTTTGTCATTCCCTGGGACGGCTGCCACATCTGTCCCGCTGTAATGTCTGCCCATGACTGCGGTGAATATTCAAGTCCTCGTCGTCATCGTACCTGAAGAATGGCAAGGTGCGTAATCACTCTGTCCCCTCACAATCCACCGAAGGTAGTTCAACGAATGATTAAATCTGATGTTGCAAATATTATTATGTTTACACTATGTACTCGATCTGAACTCCCTAATCTATGGAACGCATTCGTATTTCTAGAGAAGGAGCTATGTGTACTGAAACAGGTTCATTTTCGCAACCCGGAAAGCCTTATGAGCGAGGGCGAAGCCTTGGTTAATATGGTGTCATGCGGAAACATTTGCATGGCGGCCCGACCCCACCCCACCTGACAGTCGCAATTTTGAAACGTTTTAGCTTCCTGGCCACATCGGTCGAAGTTCTGTTTCTTCACCGGAATTGCGCTTCTATTTAAATGTTGATCTCCGCCAACTTTCAGAAGCAATATTTCTTCAGATATGTTCTATTTGTATTCAAACGGGAGGTTTTATGGCTCTACTTCCTCTGGCCATACGGCTCGCCCGGCCGAGATTCCCAGTAACCAGGTAGTGTCTCCTCGGCTTGTCCATGGAATTCGGTTGTGGTCAGTCCGCAAGCTATCCTCCACATCGGTGCACTACTCGATTTTTTTACCAACACCAAGGAAGCCATCTGTGGTCCTTCTGCTGCCTTGACTCCCCCAGCACCCTCAATGGTGCCCTGTACAGGTTTTACGTATGGCACGTTGGGCATTGATTACGCTCAGCGAACCATCAATCCATCGGTAGATCCAGTGAGTGGTGGCATTCGTGTCTTGTATCCACCCAAGCCAGCGAAGTTGAACTAAAAGGTGTTGATGTTCTTGAACACAAAGCACATGTTATCAATATAGGCTTGCTCAACTGCAGATATTGGACCCGAAGTACTTCAAGTCAGTTGCGGTTTTCAAAATCCTACAGAAGTGGGACTTTACAATTGTCTGGGGATATTTGCGCTCCACTATAAAATAGGTTAGAACCAGGCGGATCCCCGATGAATGTACTACAATATACTAGAACATGCTAGAATTTGTGCAATGAACCAACAGTTACGGATGCTGGAATTTGGTTCAGATGATACCTTACGCGGACGAATCGAGACCCGATGACGGTGTTTGCTGCCGTGGCGTCTCCCCGGTCTTCACCACAGCAACCTGACTACCCAGTCGTCCCGTCCGCACCCGTCTGTCGGCAGGTGTCGCATGTGCAAGAAGTCATTCAGCGATTCGTCCACCCTGACCAAGCACATGCGAATACACAGCGGCGAGAAGCCCTACCAGTGTCGCATCTGCTTGCTGCGGTTCTCGCAGTCCGGCAATCTGAACCGGCACATGCGAGTGCACGCGTCCGGCGTGTGTTGACCTGGGCCGGTCAGGCGGCGCCCGGCCCGACCCCGACCGTAGGTCACCGTCTCGGCGGAGGCGGCTCACTCGTGGCGCTCGGCTGTGCGGGCGGCGTGATGCTGTGCGCTGTGTGCTGTGCGCTGGAGGCAGTGCGCACATGATGCGGAACGATGCCGGACCAGGTGGGTCGTCGATGATTTGACCGCCGGGGCATATCTCGGCCGTCCCGTCGCGGCCGGAGTCGGCTAGTTTGTGGTGTCTGATTGTGCCGGCTGATCGGTGTGTCGTCGTTGCTGACCCGGTGGACGAGTCGAAGGTCACTGCTCGGTCGCCCTCTGACCGGCAATCCAGCTGTACCGGCACACTGTCCGCACCAGCTGGCGCCGTCATGTCCGCGCCAGCTGGCACCAGCTGGCGCCGTCATGTCCGCGCCAGCTGGCGCCGTCATGTCCGCACAGCTGGCGCCGGCGCACCAGCTGGCGCCGTCATGTCCGCGCCAGCTGGCTCCAGCTGGCGGCCGTCATGTCCGCGCCAGCTGGCTCCAGCTGGCGCCGTCATGTCCGCGCCAGCTGGCTCCAGCTGGCGCCGTCATGTCCGCGCCAGCTGGCTCCAGCTGGCGGCCGTCATGTCCGCGCCAGCTGGCTCCAGCTGGCGCCGTCATGTTCGCACCAGCTGGCTCCAGCTGGCGCCGTCATGTCCGCGCCAGCTGGCTCCAGCTGGCGCCGTCATGTCCGCGCCAGCTGGCTCCAGCTGGCGGCCGTCATGTCCGCGCCAGCTGGCTCCAGCTGGCGGCCGTCATGTCCGCGCCAGCTGGCTCCAGCTGGCGCCGTCATGTCCGCGCCAGCTGGCTCCAGCCGGCGGCCGTCATGTTCGCACCAGCCAGCGGCCGTATGTTCGCACCAGCTGGCGGCCGTCATGTTCGCACCAGCTGGCGGCATTCATGTCCGCACCAGCCGGCGGCCGTTATGTCCGCACCAGCTGGCGACCGTCATGTCCGCACCAGCTGGTGGCCGTTATGTCCGCACCAGCTGGCGCCGTCATGTCCGCGCCAGCTGGCACCAGCTGGCGGCCGTCATGTCCGCACCTGCTGGCGGCCTTCAAGTCCGCACCAGCTGGCGGCCGCCATGTTCGCTGGTGAAACGCTCAATATATCGTGTCTAGTCGCTCGAAAACGGGACAGCTTTACCCAACCAAAGGTCTTCACCGTGTGCTTCGTATGTGCTGTGGCGACCGCGGCGCGCACTGCGGACGGACGTGGTGCGACTGGCGTGTGCTTCATCAGTGTAATACACTTCACGTGTAGGTATTCATGTGTCGCATATAGGGGCAGATAGGGGTGGGAACTATCTGAAACGGCGCCGTCGATTTCAACAGAGGCATCACCTGGACCACGGAAGCGGCTGACTGCGAGAAGAGCACCGGCTGTCCCAGGGGGGGGGGGGGGGGGCGCTTGTAACCTGGAAGCACTCATTTACCAAAAGAATGTTTTCTGGTCGGGAGATGAGCATGTGCAGCCAATAATGGTCCGCATATTACGAGGAGCAGTCTCCAAATGACCCAGGAGGGTACCTACTTTCTCAAGGCACACAGCTGTCCGGAAAAATAAGCGTTAACACAAGCTGCTTTTTAATCATATTGCAAAAGTCTCAGGAAGCGGGGTTGCGGCCCTCACTCCCCAGTCTTATGCTGACACAAATAATATCATTTATTATGTAGTCAGCAGAGTCAGTCATAATTTGATTATAATTATTTGTATAATTATTATTATAATTATAACAGCCGCATGGCAGTAGAATGCGCGGGCATTTCCAAATGAGGTATTTCTTCATTGTCCCATTGCAAGATGACGGGCGCGACGCAAGTACTTAATCCGTGCTCTAGCTTTAGCTTGTCTATCTGAGACCGTGGCGACGCGCATGGTCAATTCTAGCTTGACCGACAGAATGAAGTGATCTGTTGAAGTGGCGTCTTCTTGCCCTGTGCCCTGATCATTGATATTGTATCATCCAGATACTTATCAGAAGCTACAAACACATCGCCTAACACCCGGAAGTGCAGCCAAACGTCAAGAAATGCTCAAATTTGTCGCTCACGAAAAAAATCAGGTTGAATATTTCTTCGCAGAAACGAAGTTGCCAGCAGCTAAAATATAGCCTCATATTGAGTGGAAAGGCGAAGTTACGAAATATCATAGTACCCCTATGACTACCCAACAAAGCCAACCTAAGCCCTTGATCCCGCCCCGAACCAAAATTCGTGTCGTCCCTTTGTCACCGAGCAGCACAATTCCCCGCTGAACATGCGTCGGGAAAAATATTAGTGGCATGGGTGACAAATTGTCTCCAACGCAAGTTACTACGATACATAACAAATAGGTGTCTGAGTGTCAGCGCCCCCCCCCACACACACACACTTCTACGACACGTTCCGCCGCACATGGCAACCAGACCATCAATAATAAAGTATATTTTATGGAGAGGCTCCCTCTCCCCCTCACAACATACTTTTTTGCCGAAAATTCCGTAATTCGAATAGAAAGGCTCCTCTTCGGTATGCTCTAGTGCATCCCTATCTCCGCTCAATGAGTGTTTCCGCCGAAAGCGCCCCTCCGTGGAAATGTGCTCCCCAATAGGAAATTCTGGCTCCACCCCTGCTACACCTTGACTTGTACTTGACTACTACTTACTACAAGTAATAGTTCGCTTCAGTTCAACGTGATTCACCTGCGTATGTCTTACAGTGCCCATATAGGCACCTAGCTAGGAAGTGACACTCCTCAATGAAGCAGAGCCATAGGTTGAGATAGGCATGTGTGCAACTTGTGCAGCCTGTACAGCTTATCACCAATTGATGACAATGATCTTATTCTTCCAAAGCCGCATACACCCGACGCGTTACTATTGTGTCGATTTCTGCTGTCTACTTTTCTAGAAGATAAATTCACAGGTAATTTCTATTTCTGAGGCGAGGTTCATAAAAAAGCATAACCGTCACTGACGGAAAATATACTTCCCGCAATGGAAAATACACACAGTTGTATTTCGGGTTTCATAAACATTCGCCGGCGATGGAGAATCTTGCGTTTTTTTTCTGAAGCGCAGTGGCTTTTTTTCGGACGAAAAATACGACAGAATGGATGCATGTCATACCCAGGAGCAAACTTGTTAGATATATGTCAGTTAATTTTCATCATGCTTACACCTTTTTAGGTGCCTTCCATCGCCATCAATTGAGTATTAATTGTTGCTTTGAGAAGATGAATATTAATATAAAGGTTTACTTTGATTTGCAATATCTGCGATTGCACCAGACGTTGCCGCATTTCGTTCTGTTGAGGACCATGTCGCCAGGAAGATCGAGTCATTCAGTCATGCTGATAGCCATGCGCTTAGTTGTCAATTTCGTGATACATAAAGCACCTAGTCAGCGAGAAAGAAGAAAGAGCTTTGACATTTTTCATAAGACAACACACAGATGTCAATATTGTTTATATGCCAGTTTTACTTCATCCAGCATCCGTACAAGTAGGTTTCAGCATTTATACCTAGGGAACATTGGGGATGCACTAGCTTACTACAGAATACTACAAGCAATTCAAAGAAAGAAGTCCTGTGACCTTTATGTCGCATCAAAAGTTCATCCTCACTGGTCCATTGCAAGTTGTAAGCAAATGGTGACATGGCAGACAGGAGTTCATTTAATTGTGACTGATTTCCACTTCAAGTTGAACTTTCGGCATGACAGTTTTATAGAAACAAATTGCATTGGCAAAGAATGTTGGGTTTCACCTCCAAAGCACCCAAAACATTGAATCCATATTGAAAATAGTCAGTTTCCAATCCCAACTTAGTGATTAATTAGCCAAATGTCAGTTAACAATCTAACTCAATGCAACCCATCTCACATTTTGTTTCCTCCTATCTGTCATATCTGTCATCTGTTCTCCATACCTCCATATATCACAGATTTCATGCCATCCTGCCAGAGTGCGTTAGCTTAGCGAGAGCTTAACGAGAGCTAACAAAAGCTTAGTGAGGGTTTAGCGAGGACTTAGCGAAGGCTTGTTTGCAGCCAGAAGAACTCGCTGGTAAGAAAATTAATATTATATAATCGCATATATAACAAACAAAAAAGAGTATAAAGTCTCATCCCAGTTCTGCCATACCACACGTCGCACTACCTATTTATGCAGCGATATATCATGAAGTATTTAATTGATTGTCTCTCCAAGAATAACAATCGAGGACCACTCCATAGTAATGTCAATAGTGGAGAGCCAAACTTCAAAGCCAATCGCCGAATATTTCGCAAAGTATTGGCAATTTGCATTGATGTTGTAAACATTTCAGTCTTACAATCAGCTTAATATTATTTGCAAGCGTAATTCAGCAGTGCGGGCACAACAGCACAACAGACTAGTGAACTTTAAACTGAACTATTTGTGTTTTGGAACGTGTTATGGGAGGTGAACACTGCCTTTGATATTCTACGCTTTCGGTTAGGCAGTATAAAATGTTATAATACACCCTTTTTAATTGTATCAGTGTCAAGGGCGCACAACCATTCGGTTAGAGGCCTTTCAATACAACGGGGGGTTTCAAGACCAATCCAAAAATATTTCAGTGTATTAGAATATACCTGAATACAGCCAGCTCACCATGCAAATGTTAAGTTCTAATGCGGATTGGCATATAGAAGGAAGACATGAACATAATAGTATTACCGTCGACGCCTTTAAAACCATGATAGTTTAGTAAGAACGATCTTTCTCCCCATGTTTGGCTGCATGTGTGGTAAAATACTTTCGTTTTCTATCCGTGTCATTCGAGTATTTTCCTTGTTTCTCAGGTATTTTTACTTTTCTGTACTATTTTGGTAGAAGAAACGCTGCCAGATATCATTGAACATATATATTTTACGTGCATTAATTTGTTCTATGTTCTCTACATCGAGACTATTCTGCTATAACTTACAAAACGATGATATCCCAAGCATAGACAGACGCAAAGGCATATGAAACATGGAGCAAGGGCAGGAGTGTCGAAAGGATTTGGCGCTGAGCTCAAAATAATAGTCATAGTCATAGTGTTTCCTGGAGCGGTTCGAGGCACCCGAATGAGGTGAGATAGAAAAAAATCGCGACTATATCCTCCCCCCCTCCCCCTCCCCAGAACAAAACGTCCTCGGATTTTCCACACCTTATTTCTTTGGTTCAGAAAATGATCAGCTGTTTCTCTCAGGGGGTGCCGCTGGCTGACAATTTTGAGGTAAGCATGCACTTCATCCTTCATGGAGAAGAGCCTTTTCCCGACAGAAGGGGCGCCACCTTCCATGGGGGGGGGGGCGTACATGCCTCCAGATCCCCCTGTATCCGCCCCTGCCTGCCGCACATTCCCTTATTTTCACGAATCAATGGGAACATTTTTGTGTGAAACAGCCCGATGCACCTAAAAAATGTCCTTCACAGAGCTATCTCCATTGAGAGTACAATGGACTCCACTCCAAAAAGGCACTCCACTCCACCTTGCGCTTGTTATGAAACGAAAGTGCAATATATGG
The DNA here is from genome assembly GCA_034440615.1 of Ashinkailepas kermadecensis. NCBI lineage: Eukaryota > Metazoa > Arthropoda > Thecostraca > Neolepadidae > Ashinkailepas > Ashinkailepas kermadecensis. The sequence goes on from JAOTOM010004180.1 coordinate 169,083, forward strand.
CGATATCTGCCAAAGGCTTGCCTCTGCCGACCGGTGATAGAGCTGTTTTGAAGCTAAGATGTAAATGTCAACTTCAATTTTCACTATATTTACGAGTCACCCATGCATATTTGTTTCCAGTTTTTAATTCTCCAATGGATGAAAGCATCATTTTGTACGAAAATAAAATACAAAGATACTTCCCAGCTCTACTCAGGTGAGGCACTGGGTTCAGAGGTATGTAAGTCTAACGTGATGCCCCACAAACTCCAATTTTCAGTCATAGAAAAGCTGCACCATTTCAAGCATATTTTATAGGTACTATACATTCGCCGATTTATATTCGAGCATGCAAAACTACCAGAAGAAGTACTAGGTCGCGCAGTCATAGTGCAGAAATAGTGTTTTTCAAGCACAAGGTAGGTAAAATAGTACAAATGATCGGACAAATAGTAAGTTATTCAAAATGGCAAGCGTGAAGGCAGAATGGCTTTAAAAAAACGCAAATTAGCACAGAAATAAGAAAATAGTACACATGAAAGGTATTAGTATACGACGAAATACATATCATGTTTCTTTTTACAGCGTCTCAAGTCCCAGTTACTTCACCCAGAATTATACCTGGACTTTTCATTTTGATTTCTAGCAGTTTTCATCTCAATATCTTTCGGTGAGCGCGCAACTTTCTTCCAAGAAAAACAGGCTCCGGTTGAGGGGCGGTCAGCCAAGCATCTGTTGCGCTACGCCATGATGTCATGTCACGTGACCTGCGCACCCCGAGCCCGGGACCACATAGCCAGGGCCAGTCGAATGGAGAGTGCCGCGCTAATCGGCTGTATGCGGCGCAAGCTGGGCGGAAGACTGTAGAATATATAGGGCCGTGACATGGCGTTGTAACTACATTAGTTCCAAAGTTCGGCTTCGCGCATTTTAGATTAA
>JAOTOM010004180.1:172500-236999 GCA_034440615.1 Ashinkailepas kermadecensis
AGCGGCTCGACACAGAATACTCTTGAATCTTGTTGAATGCTTCCCCCGCGAGCGAATATGCCTCCGCGAACCTCCTTCTTTGAATAAAGGACACGAGGACTTCATGATTATCGATTATTGTTGTTATCATCACCAGTATGACAGCCGCATCTTTCACAGGCGAAGTCGAGCAATAAACATGTACACAATGAACAATGGTAGAGTTCAGACGTGCAATGTAAAATAACATACATTTCTCACAAACCATAGCACACCATTTGTGTACAATGCACCGGTCTGGGGAAGTACATCGACGCCCGTATTGGCACGTGCTAAAAATGCGTATGCCGCCTTCGGTACGCCACATTGACTCGCGCACGGGGCACAGCCAGCAATTGTTGTCCACTGGTCGATAGAGGCGGTACAAGTAGGGAGAAACAGTGTGGGACGGTCCGAGGACCAACTCTACCTCAGAAGGTATTCTTTAGGAACATTAAGTCATGCCGTACCCTCACTGGCGTTGATTTCTGAAAATTGTTGGCGGGTATAATACATGAAGGTAATGGGCGAGCGAGCAATGGATCGCGGCCCACGCCATAGCGTCCCATGTTAAAAGTAGAAATTATTTGGGGAACCAACATTGAGGAGCCACTTGCCACCTCAAAAGTATATAAAACAACACCCCTGTGTACCGTACTTGATGGCAAAGGTGTGGCTTTGAAGTACGGATACACCTGGTGATGTGATTATAGCATTGGTGTGTTATAAATATATTTGAGCCACGTAGGCAGCGTGTGCTCGACGCTGTCGACCCGCAGCAAGTGTGTGCTGGCCGCGCCAGATGATGCCACAATGCTCTACAATTGTCCTCACATTGGCAGCATGCACTGACAGCAGCGAACAACAGCTAAGGCGACGGTCATTTCAGGCAGGCCGAGGTAGAGTTCTACCTCGGCCTGCCTGAAATGACCGTCAGAGCAGTACGAAGCGACCGGCTGTCACGGCTGGCAACATGTGACACGTGCGGCGCGAAAGGGTGTCTGGTGATGATGGCTACACCCACAGGTGTATATTTGTTTAAAAAAATTATTGGGGGCAAAATACATGAAGGCAATGGGCATGCCAAAATGGATTGGGGGTCACACTTCATTCGATCCTATGTTAAAGGATTAATTTATTGGGGAGCGAAGCCAACATTGAGGGGCACTTCCTCCATAAGAGTATATAAAATAGCACCCCTGACTACACATACATCCCATAGATATGCAACGTATCTCAACTCATCTACACCAATGTGGCATTTGATTTGGACTGAACTACGCCTTAGAGTCATCATGAATGCTATGCATTTGGAAGGCTCAGGATGGGATCCTGACTGACAAATCACGTTTTCAAGCGATCCAGATCATCCTGCAGCGTGGAGTCTTCAGTTGGAGCCTGTAATTTTGCTGGAGATTCTAATGTCAGCGTACGTAAATTGTAGACGGTTTGCTTTTATTTCTAGTGGTGCCTAAGTTATTGATGAACATAGCAAAGATTAGTGTGTAGAGCAGTGCTTTCCCAGAAACTCCCCAAGTGACATGTTTCAAGTGACAATGAGTCATTGGCCCCTGTTGGACAGATAGGTATGATATGAACCATTTTGGAAGGGAAGTGTTGTATACTGTAAGAATTTGTACAGCTTGTGAAAACATCAGATGATCATTCACACTTGGAAAAGTCGCTGATAATTATGAATACACAGCGTCCACCCAACATCAGTCGGATACGACCTCCCACATGACGGAGGAGGTGACACAGGATCTACGGGGGATAAAGCAATACCTGATGTTGTGGGCAGGGAACGGGTGGTGGGTGGACATAAAGCGCGTCAAAAGCGCACTGCTCGCGAGCTTTGGCGAAAAAACGTAAGTATATATGAAACGGATAGATGAAGTAGTGAAATAGATTGTTTCAAAAGAATAACGCCGGTTTGGGGGACGAGCAATTTCCTCTTGATGTAGGCAAATTCCCCAATAGCAGACATGGTACGCTCAATCAGAGACAGATCCATACATTTCCATGAGGGAGACACTCATCTGGACGAATGCCACTTCCTCAGAGGGGCGCCACCGCGAAAGTCCTGGAGGCACACCTTCGGTTGAAAATTCGCTCAGCGGGGAACGGTCACGGGATTAGTGGGGATTTTCTGCAGATGGTCCTCGACCACTCAATTGAAATATGACTGCCAGGAAGGTAGCTGTCGGCTCGCGAAGCACGCCGAATTATTTTGGTTCGGCGTTATGCACCCGAAATGTTTTGCTTCACCAAACGTATTCTGAATTATGTGTTCCCCCAAGCAGGGTACCTACTAACTAAACCATGGGAAGGATTCATGTCCCCCCCCCACCGACCCACCCGGGATCTCCAGCCATGCTCTCAAGGGGAGGTCTTAGCCTCCCCGGAGAGGCGCCTTTTCCCAGTAAGAATGGTGCCACCTGTCCATGTAGGACACATAAAGTCATAAAGTATTAAGGCTTAATAAGAGCCACAGGGGCCCATCTGGGTTAAGCCTATCTAGAAAAGGTACTAGAAATGTACATACTCCCACCCCAATCAATCCCTTATCCAAAGTTCCTAGGAAGCTATATATCCCAGCCTATCTAGCACCACTCACTTGCTACCGCATAACACCCTCAACAATCACAAGCTCCTCCCATCATACCCATCATGCCACCATAGACAATCTTATCAGCATTACATCCCGAAGGAAGGTGCCGAATCCACTGCTAGGCACATCCCACACAAATTCATAAAGCGTTCAGACTTAATAAGAGACTCACTTGCTATTGCATAATACACTGAACAATTACAAACTCCTCCCATCATACCCATTGTGCTACCATAGACAATCTCATCAGTATCACATCCCGAAGGAAGGTGCTGAATCCACTGCTAGGTACACCCTATATAAAGTTATAAAGCGTTTAAACTTAATAAGAGACTCACTTGCTATTGCATAACACACTCAACAATTACAAACTCCTCCCAACTCCCAACTCCTCCCTGTCGATCAACCCTCCCTGGAATACAGGAAAACAAGCCCCCTATTCTTATAATGATTGTCTATGCCGTTTTTAAAGATGTTCAGTGTGTTGCTACTGACAATGGTTCCTGGCAGCTGGTTCCAGTGTTCTACTACCCTGTTGGTGAAGAAAGACTGTCTTAACCTTGTCCTGCTGTGATTAACTTTAATTTTGAATTGATGACCTCTAATTGCATCATTTCTGTTAAATTGAAACATTTCCCTGAGATATCCCTGTTCCTGACCATGAACAAATTTAAAAACCTCGATGAGATCTCCTCTCAGCCTTCTATATCTAAGTGAAAACATATTCAATTTCTTCAGTCTTTCCTCATATGCCAGGTTGCCTATACCATTAACCATTTTTGTTGCCCTCTTTTGTACTCTCTCTAAAAGCCAACAATCTTTCTCATAACTAGGGGACCAAGCTTGTACACAGTATTCCAAATGTGGCCTGACATATGCACAGTAAAGCTTCCTGATGACCTCCTCACTTTTGTATGACACATTCCTCTGTATTGCCCCAAGCATTCTTAGTGCCTTCTTCCTGGCTTCTTTGGTCTGTTCTGATGCTCCCGATTTTGTGTTCAAAATAACACCTAAGTCCTTCTCCTGCTGAGTCACAGATAGTACTTGGCCACCCATCAAGTATGGAGCCTTCATATGCTGCCTACCTACATGCATGACTTTGCACTTATCAAAATTAAACTTCATTTGCCATTTTTCGGACCACTTCACTAGCTCGTCTAAGTCTTTCTGCAGCAAAACCTGCTCATTGTGCCCTGTTATTGCCCTAAAGATCTTCAAATCATCAGCAAATTTCAAAACCTTACTGCTAAGGCCACATTCAATGCTATTCACATATATAATGAACAATAGTGGCCCCAGTACCGACCCCTGGGGGACTCCACTAAGAACATTTTGCCATGATGACTTTGTACCATTTAGCATCACTCTCTGCTGTCTATCTGAAAGCCACAACTCTATCCATTTTAGGATGCTACCTGCAATACCATGGACTTGAAGCTGCATCATTAACCGTTTATGGGGTACCTTGTCAAAGGCTTTACTAAAGTCAAGATATGCTACATCAACCTGATTTCCCTGATCAAATTGTTCTGTAGCAAAATTCAAAAAGTCCAAGAGATTTGTGAGACACGATCGCCCTTTTCTAAACCCATGTTGAGTATCTTGAATCAATCTGTTCCCTTCCAGAAAACATAACTATTCTATCCTTGATAATTGATTCGAGTACCTTGCAGACTAGGGATGTGAGGCTTACTGGCCTATAGTTTTCAACTTTCCCTCTTTCTCCTTTCTTGAAAATAGGAACTACATTTGCCCTTTTCCAATCTGTTGGAATTTCATTTTGCGAAACTGATCTACAAAATATTATACTAAGTGGAATTGCCACTTCCTTTTCAGCTTCCCGCAATACCCTAGCATAAATTCCATCTGGTCCTGCTGCCTTGTTTGGCTTTATTTTTCTGATATAATTTAAAACAATATCACTATCAATGAAATCAACATCGTGTATCTGATCACCTGTCACTGAACTGTGGTTATCGGTTGGCAGATTAGTCACATCCTCCACTGTAAACACTGATTTAAACTGCTTGCTCAGCTCCTCAACCATCTCACCATCCTCACTCAATATAGTCCCATTTACTTCCAGTGGACCAATTGTGCTTGAAACTTTACTTAGCTTGTAGAAACTAAAGAACTTTTTACTGTCCCCATTACAGTTCCTAGCCAAATGCATCCAGTGCCTCCCTCACTTGCATCCGCTCCCGCACTCCATACTGATATTCTTCGTACTGGGAAAGTAATAGAGTTTGTCCTGACATCTATCCGACACATTTTAGTTATAGTTTCAAATAGTGGAAATAGATGTCAGGCAAGCAATTCTAGCCACCTACAGGGAAAATATAGAAACTATGGCCAGCATCACTGGTCACGTGACACGAACGATCTGCTACGTGGAGATCGCCGGCGTCCGATTCTCGCGCGGCCTGTCCCGTTGGCCGGGGCCAGCGCTGCTATTCTCGTCATCCGGTCGTCGAAGTCTGTGCGGCAGGCGGTGCACGGGTTTTTTTTGGGGGATTGCTGACAGACTGCAGGAGTTTCACACATCTCCGCATGGTGTAAAAAAGCAACATGGGTTGTAAGTATCAGTATAGTACCTGTCACTATCTATTTTCAACATGTATTGTGTTATTGAACTATTGCGGCTTTTACTGTGAAATGCCTTGGAGATAACGGTAATGGTAAAGTTAACTAAATGGTATGGGCAATGCTTGTTGTGTCATTCCCCTCCGAATTAATAAACCTGTTTCAATTTGAACCTCATGCCTACCCCAGCATTTGTTTGTCTTTTTAAGGCAAAAGCATGGGCACTGGCGGATCTAGCCCACCGGTTTGTGGGGCCAACTTTCGGTTTTCGGCGTCAGCCCCACCCCCCTCCCCCTCCCCCAGTGGCGTACCTAGGAATTGCATCAGGGAAGGTTTCAAACGGATTTGGAGGGTGCCCATTCTCCCACTATTTTTTGTTAAAAGCACCAGATTTAGACCACTATTTGGCAAAGGGGCCCATTTAAAAAAAAAAAATTAATGACAACATAATTTCCTGTGTAGGGGCCATAGCTTACCTGCACCATTTCTAAGTTACCAGATTTTTGTTCTTGTTTACCAAACGTTCACGTTCAACGTCTTGTACCACGTCAACGTTCGTGCACGTGTACATACTGGTGGATCCGATTTTGTCAACTCTTGCTGTAAGCAGAACTTGAGCAGCAGGAACCCTCGATGTGTGTCAGAATCTACTATGCTACCATATTGGCCTCCAAACAATTATTGAAAATACCTTTAAAATTTGAGATTCTTTCATTGACACTATTTGTTAACCTTGGCAAAGGTTACTGTATTTTAATTTAGTTTACTTCTTTTGGTTTTGGGTGGGCCAAAAGACACTATGGCCCCCCTTTTAAGTGCTTCGGGGGCCATGGCCGGAATGGCCCCTCCCTGGATCCGCTAGTGAGCATGTGTGGTGGCTTAAGCTCCAGGTGTTTGGTGATTTTAGTTTACTGGTCAGAATAAGTTTAATATTAAGCCCATGGAGCACACTAGATATCATGAACCCAAGATATGTTGTTTGTTACCACAAGTCTGAGAAGAGGTATCAGTATTCACCCTTGCAGAGGGGAGGTGAAATGATCATGAAATGCATCAGTAGGTAGGTATGCGCCTACTCACCTAGGCACCTACTTAACCTACTTACCTACATACTACCTAGATAGGTACTTTCATCAGGCATTCATCATGTCATGCACAGGTACATGTACAGGGTCCATGTCAATGTACCATGCAAATCTGATTGGTAAATGTTGGTGGAAAAAGGAAGATGCATTGGATGTCTCAGCTCTGAAGCCCAGCTCAAAATGTCATGCATGCAAAATGTACATATAATTTGTGCATGGTCTCAGCTGCCTTTGGGATTGGGGGAATATGAGATGAGAGGGGACTTGAACAAACTATGTCAATATATCCTGGCACAAAAAAATGGAATGTATTAAAAATATTTTGCCATTAAGCTGTACTTTGAAATGTCTTGTTTCATCATGCACCAAATTTACCTGCCTGCATAATTCTGCTTAAGCTCAGTACTGGTGCAAATCAGACCTTTCCTTTTCCTGGCTTGCCCCATCCATGGGGAAAATGGGAGAGTATAGGGAAATATGGGGTAGGTAGTCAGCACATGTGATGTAGCAAATAATATGAGACTGCATTAGTTGGGTCTTGACAGTTAATGTCAGATAAGTGTCCTGGAATTCATTTGTGTAGTGTGGAAGATAGCAGATGAAGGCAAAGCCTATGATGCCATCCAAGCAAGTTAGCAATATGACGGGGAAAAAAGTGCAGGCAAATAATGATATTAAGAAGTGAACCTGGCATCTGTTGGCCAGGTTGTGATGGCACAGATGTCAGGAATAGAGTATGATGAATCAGTAACAGTTACTACAGTTGTATGATGTGAGGTATAGGCAAAACATGGTAACCTGTTTTTCCCCTCCCTCATATCATGTTGTACCCCATGCAACACATTTGGGTAATTGAGCATGCTGTGAGCATACTGACATCAGATAAAATCATATTGTGGCATGGGAAACTAATGGGAAAGCTTCCAGTGTGATCCATCTCAAAGCAGTATGTGACTTATAAACCTTGAATCACAAGCATTCGTGGGTGCCGATATTGGATCATGTTTTGCCCCCTTTCCCTGATAGATCAAATATTTTTGTTGATGTTTACCATTGTGCCCATGGGCATTGTACAGAAAGTATGAACTTCAAATACCAAAGATCCTGCTGAATGTGTTTGCATATGAATCCATGATGCTGTTGCTCCAAGTGGTGTCTTCCTTGTTGTGGAAAGGGACTGCTATGTCATATTTGGGCATGCTGCTACTTTGGCTAAATATATCTGATTATGACTTGTTATATGTTTAATGGTACTGCTGGCATGTGCCTGAATTAATCTGGTCTCTTTTCAGTCAAGTTTCTGGATGTGATAAAGCCATTTTGTGGAATCTTACCTGAGATTGCCAAGCCTGAAAGGAAGATCCAGTTCAGAGAAAAAGTACTATGGACTGCAGTTACACTCTTCATCTTCTTGGTTTGTTGCCAGGTATGTAAGAGAATAGTGAGCTCAGATGTACATCTAAGAGATGTAAGAGTGGAAGATTCGGTCTAAAGCAGCATATCACTGTGATGTACTGTGATTACTTCACCCACCCCACCAAAGCATGGCAAGGTGCAGTTGTCAGAGATGTAGGTTAGGGGTGTGTCCTCGTGCTAGGCTGACCAACAACATACTATGCAAATCACTAGCATTCACTCCAGAATAATATGTACAGCTGTGAGTCTGAGCTATGTTCAAATGTAACTCCCTTTTGGGACGTTGTCACTGTTGCTTCACTACCTGCATTTGAAAGACTAATGGATGAGAACTGGCATGATATTATCCAGCATAATTGTTACCACCTCAGAGTTAATGAACACAATAATGAACTAATATACAAATTCGAAGACTATGGAACAATTAAAGTCCTGCCACAATATGGCATGGTAGTACTAGATGGATATGTATTGAACACAATCACAAATATTTGTTGCTTTTGTAGGCAATTTTATTGTGATAAGAATGCAACTTGTTTGTAATGTATTGGCTACATGCAACACAAAAAACTTTCATGGAAAAATCCAATCATAGGATTTCTATGTTTTTTGTCCAATTTTGCTGATTTTCATACAATTAAAACTGATTGAAATCACTAGTCTGGACCAACCTAGTTTTGTCCGGCTTTTTGCCAACACTGACTAGTCCTAATACCATTGGTCAGATATCGCTCCCAAATGCATGATTCAGCTGCCCCAGGCATGATATGAATTTAGGTCACCCATTATAGTTTAACCATCAAATGCATCTCTCTGGTATGACCAGTGAGGTGGTGCGATGGTCACACACGACGTCACCTCCGATATAACGTCACACCCGACGTGACGTCACCGACAGATCCCCCTGTTCGGCATCATGTCGTCCGACTCCGCCGACCCGTTCTACTGGATCCGAGTGATCCTGGCCAGCAACCGTGGCACGCTGATGGAGCTGGGCATCTCGCCCATCGTCACGTCCGGCCTCATCATGCAGCTGCTGGCCGGCGCCAAGATCATCGAGGTCGGCGACTCGCCCAAGGACCGCGCCCTCTTTAACGGCGCGCAGAAACGTACGTTGGCTCGCCGGGGATGGCGGGCAGCGCCACCTGCCGCTGGGGCGGTGGGTGACGTCACGGCTGAATGTGAACCGTGTGCTGTGCGCGAGCGGTGGCCGGTACGCTTTTCAGAACGGAGGTTGTGCACCTGTTACTTGGTGATGTCTGCCATGTAGAGGTTGTTTTCACCCGATAAAGCGGGAGATGTTCACCTCGCCCTTTGGGCGTCGGTAGCTCAGTGGCTAAGCTGAGCGTCTAGAACGTTAGAGGTATGAGGTTCGATCTCCCGCGATGCCTGCCCTTCCTGTCAGGGTGACAGGCAGGCGACGCCATATCGGTGATAAATTATTCGCGAAATAGGATGGAATGTACCACTTACTGAACACTTAATTGACATCCTCCCCAAAGGAGCATCGACATCGCGCTTCTTGGTGTGTGTTTGCGAATCATTCATTCCTCGTTTACAACTGTATTCCTTTGACAAATATCATTCTTATGCTCACCATAACGGATCCGGGATCGTGATAACGAACATTCCGCAGCGCAATTCCAGGTGGAGAGATTACCTATGATGTGCTATGTTATACAATGCCAGTTTACCGGGCGCGAATGATCAATTCTGGTCGAAGCGCCCTAAAGCCCAAATAACTAACTAACTAATGCCAGTTTACAGCATGTGTGTTCGTATCGTTATCGTTGATATTATTGTCACCAAATTAGGTACTTCTCAAAACACAAAGCGGGAACAGTAATATGTGCGCAATTGCCTCAAAACTTGGTTTGCAGGACTTAACAAATTTGTGGATATCAATACCTCCATGACGATTTCCACATCCTGCTGTACTCTTTTCGACAACTCACACCTGGGGACGAGTGGTCTAGGGGTAAGATGCTCGTCTCACAATCGAAAGGTTGTGGGTTCGAGTCTCACCTGTCGCTACTCTTCGCCCGCGACCAATCGGCGTGAGAGATTGGCGACGCTACATGACTCAACGGTCGACGTGTCGTAAAACCAATAACCAACCAACAGACAACTCACACCTAATGATAAATAATTATTTTAACACCGCACCATATGGACTCAGCTGCTTAGTGCGTCGTAAAGCCACAATCCAATCCACTTCACCCTTTGCATCCTGAGGCTCACTGTGAATCTTGGATAGCTGGTGAATAATCACATTCTAACCATAATTATCAAGCTTTTCTTGACTGGGCAAAGATGTTTAATGGCCATGCTCCAATACTTTGTATTACGTCATTTCCGGTCGTCTGCCGAAAGCGACCCTTGAAGATTAAACCTGCAACATGTTCATTAACATCACCAGAACAAATCATGGCAGAATACATTTCCATGGGGTATTTATTCAGTTCAAGATCAGATCGATAATGTTCAATGGAAAGAACAAGCTAAAATTGCTGTCGTCTTCCACAAACCGTAACTGTTGGAGCTGTCACTAATTTCATGCAGTACAGCCATGTATCACAGGTGCTGTTCCGGTAATTTCGCATGTCCTTGATCAAGGATGGTTGTTGGTTGGCTTCATGGTGGAATGCAGGAATCAGGTTGGTAGGGCAAATCATGAAAGCAGAATGGTAGATTTAGATCATATCCTATGTATAAATATGGGCCAAAGCAGCAGAGTAACCATTATTTCCATGAAGGAGGGGAGAGTGTTAAAACAACATATGACAATAGCAAGGAGGCATGTGATTAAAAACAGCATGGAAGGTACAATGAAGATCACACACCAAACATACCACAAACAATATAGAACACCACAAAGAGAGCATAGCACCTATAACAAGTGCAACGCAAAGCATTCAGCAAGGACATGCTTCAGATCTTGTGTTCCACTCTAATCTGCTGTTAATTCACATGAGAAAGCATGCCTTTTTACTGGTGTTCCGTGCTCCGTGTTCCGTCGGGTGATGAGCGTGCTCTCCGTCGGCGTTCGGTGGAGTGGTGTTGAGTGTTCTGTGAGCTGTGAGCTGACTGGCGTGTTCAGTTCAGTGAGCTGACGGCCGTGTTCAGTTCAGTGAGCTGACGGCCGTGTTCAGTTCAGTGAGCTGACGGCCGTGTTCAGTTCAGTGAGCTGACGGCCGTGTTCAGTTCAGTGAGCTGACGGCCGTGTTCAGTTCAGTGAGCTGACGGCCGTGTTCAGTTCATTGAGCTGACGGCCGTGTTCAGTTCAGTGAGCTGACGGCCGTGTTCAGTTCAGTGAGCTGACGGGCGTGCTCCTCGGCAGTGTTCGGCATGGTGATCACGGTCGGCCAGGCGATCGTGTACGTGATGACCGGCATGTACGGCGACCCGTACGACATGGGCGCCGGCGTGTGCCTGCTCATCATCCTGCAGCTGTTCGTGGCCGGCCTCATCGTGCTGCTGCTGGACGAGCTGCTGCAGAAGGGCTACGGCCTCGGCTCGGGCATCACGCTCTTCATCGCCACCAACATCTGCGAGACCATAGTGTGGAAGTCGCTCAGCCCGGCCACCGTCAACACAGGTGGGGCCGGGCGATGGCAGAATGGGCGACGGGAAAGGATACCCTGTCCCAGCTACAGGTTCTGAGGTGGGTGGTGTTAGGTGCACTCATGCAGCTCCACTGATCATGTCTGCCGTGGTAGGTGTGCCATTCTATTGTCTCGACAAGAAACATTAATGTGGAAGAGTAAAGAGTAAGCAGCACAAATGGTGGTCATCCGTAGGCGTGGTGGCTCCGAAGTGTGCCCCTGTGTGGTGAGCTACGTAGGGTACTCCTTTCGTTGTTAAAGCTGACTTGCCCGGGGGTGTTTTGTGATCTGCCCTGCGGCAAGTTCTGGTTTGACATGTCGGACCTGTGGAACTTCGCCTCTGGTATGTGTTGTGTTTTGTCCTGGTCTGGGCTATGACCCATCCTGTGCTGTCTTATGATCTGCCATGAATCATGTGATGTGACGTGCCTCTGGTATACTATGTCTGCCCTGTGCCGTGCCTGTGTTGTGACCTGTCACGGTCTGTGTCCGACACGTCCTGGTGTGTGTCTGATCTGACCTGGTCTGTGCTGCGGCCTGTTCTGACATGTGACCTACCCTGGTATGAGGTGTGACCTGAAATCTGAGCTGACGTGGTCTGAGGTCTGACCGCGTCCGCCTGTCTTCGCCAGGTCGTGGCACGGAGTTCGAGGGCGCCATTATCGCACTGTTCCACCTGCTGGCCACGCGCCAGGATAAGGTCCGCGCACTGCGGGAGGCCTTCTATCGGCAGAATCTGCCCAACCTGATGAACCTCGGCTCCACGCTGCTCATCTTCGCCGTCGTCATATACTTCCAGGTGCGCCGTGAGCCGGTGGTGGCTGAGGCCCCGGGGGGGGCGAACAACTGAAGTAGGTCGGTGGCTGGGCGACTGATGTGGTCTTCAGACGCCGATGGCGGGGGACGGGGCCGGGCGACTGATGTGGTCTTCAGACGCCGATGGCGGGGGACGGGGCCGGGCGACTGATGGTCTTCAGACGCCGATGGCGGGGGACGGGGCCGGGCGACTGATGTGGTCTTCAGACGCCGATGGCGGGGGACGGGGCCGGGCGACTGATGCGGTCTTGAGACGCTGCGATCATAACCGACTGTCCCGTCTCGATAGCCGCGACGAGTGATGCGTTGAGCAGGGCCAATGTCGCCCGTCCGGGCGGCGTGCTGTAGAGGGTGCTGGTGTCGACCGATGGTGCTGCCCTCCGGTGTCGGACGTGTTTTGACAGTACTTGTGCCCAGCATGTACTGATTCGTCTGCGGCAGGACGTCAGAAGTGGATAAACAACTTGCATGCTTGTCTTACAATATTTCAGTAGTATGTAGAACTGTATGCCCTAAATTTATATTAAATCATCAATCAATTTTGTCCTGTATGGTGCCAGTGGGACCACACACGAAGTGAATGTATGCCACCTGCTTCTCACGTTTGTTAAATATCTAGGATGCAACTTTCATGAAGCGATATTAATAGCGAGACAAATAGCTGGCTGAGAATGCATGCTTTCCTCCAGTAATGTGTTTTCCACCAGAATATCGCAATTGCGACACCTTGCTTGTGCCTGCTAACTGTGCTGCCCTCTGGTCAGGGCTTCCGGGTGGATTTGCCGATCAAGTCTGCCCGCTACCGCGGCCAATACAGCAGCTACCCCATCAAGCTGTTCTATACGTCCAATATCCCCATCATCCTGCAGTCGGCGCTCGTCTCGAACCTGTACATCATCTCACAGGTGAGATCCCTGGCCACCAGCCTGTGTAGATAATTGGTTTGTTGTTTGGTGGTGTCAGTACCCACAGAATGCTTAGGCATCGTGACACTAACGCCGATCGTGACGACCTTGCACTATCGTAGCAACTAGAGGTGGCAAATGTAAAGATAAAAAACTCGTTCGTTCAAGTATGTACCGGACAAATTCGGCTTTTCACCGGTGTGCTAAGTATGTGCCGGACTTTTGGCCGGCATTTTAAAGCTGATGGAAAGATATCAAAACGAAGCAAAAGTATGAAAATGCGTGTTAAATAAGCTAGCTCTGATATCACATGTGAACTGCAATTCGGCTTTGCATTTGTTTGAGTTGTATTAAATATACATGCCAGATGCTTACCTCAGACGTTTCCATTATTGTCCAAATTCTGATCGGAAATTGATCCAACTTCAACTAATTGTTTGTAAAAGATTTGGATCTCAAAACATGAGACTCATGTTTAGGCATGGGAGATATGCCCGAAATTAACATTTCGTCTCCTGACATTACACTATTTTGAACAAAAAACCTTACTGATTGCCATAATGGGTCTTGCGAGCAAGAAAGCCTACATAATTCATACGGTGTATGGGTAGGCCATTTGAGAAGCTTTGGCGCCTACCTACCTGCATTGTATACAACCCCAAATTAAAAGTAGTCGACAATATAGGATGTGCTTTGTTCATACACTCGGAAAGTAGCAATGGCCTGCTGTTCTCGAGCCACAAGGTTCTGCTGTATTGGCTTTCGTGATTTCTCCGCTACAGACCTGGAATAAAACAGTGTATTTTCTAGTTCTGAATTAACTGCAGCAATCGGCACTCAAGAGCGTGGCAGACGAACTGTATGCACCACATAATAATGCTTATAAATTTCTGCCAGCGGCAGCTTTGCACACATCTACAGGCCCTTGCACATGCCTATCTTCGTTTCGGAACGCAATTATGCTCCCTATATGCAAGTGAAATAGAGCGAAGACTGGTTGAAGCTCCCTAAAGCCCAAGTAACCTGACACTGGTAGTCGGCGCGCCCCTAAGCTCCAGTTCATTACCATTGTATTATCGTCCGAATTCGCTTTCTTACTCCTGATGCAAGTTTGTTTCGAAAATGGCGAATGTCCGACAAATGTGGTTTTTAGAACGTAACAATCTCCTCACTGTGGTATAGAGCGGCTTCCGAATGAATTTCATCACACGTTGTCACATTTTATCACTACCCCGTTGTGCGCTTTCGTTTTATGAAGCGGTGCCAGACGACTGGACTTGTTTTTGTTTTGTATTGACGTCGCATATGCTATGGCATGTCGACACAGTATCATAATTCAGTTGCACGTATGGGTATCAGCGGCTCCATGGAGTTTGAGTTTCTCTTGTTTTTATTTTATTTTTGTGTCGCCAGGTCCTCCCATGTTAGAGCAGGTTTCCTCCTTGGCACGTTACAACAAGATCACGGAGTCTCGTAGGGAAGTGCATTGAATAGCGCTTTGTTCGCCATTACCATCAACCATGTGCTAACTTCCGTACCATCAACTTTATTGCCAACTTCCGTAAGGCATCCACCATTCATGGATGGGTTCGTCATTTGGTGTTCTTTGCGCAATGTGCACACGGTCACATTTATTTTCCAGAAAGGAAACTCCAGCTGGCTGACTTAAACGTGTAGGATTGGTGCGACAGAGCAGGTTTTGCTATGACGATATCGAATAGCCTTTGTGTTCGTTTTTCTGCCAAAGCACTTGCACCGATCCGGTAATTATGATGAACGGATACCCTATTGCATTCCAACCTGCTCGTAAATATCTGGGCGTCTTCATTGGCCGAATACTGACATACATAACCCACACCAATGGCCTTGTGCAGGCTAAGGTAGGCATCGGCATCACTGGACCAGGTATCGGACTTTCCAAGCGTCTACCGGATAACTTCTCCATCTACTCCGCTGAACCAATGGCTATTCTGGCCGCTATCTCCATTCTCATGAGGCGAAAAGCCAGAAACGTAGTGATTTGCTCAGACTTCAAATCCGTACTACTGTCAATTAGCAACACCCATGACTGTCCGCATCACGTCATTGATCGAATCCAACACATTGTGGCCCATAACGTACACATGAACTTGAACTTTTCCTTCCTCTGGATTCCGGGCCACGCCAACATCCCAGGTAACGAAGAAGCAGACCGGCTCGCAAAACAAGCCCTAGCATTGAACACTTACCCTAGCGTGGAATATTCGATAGACGATTGCAAAGCACTCCTACAACGCCACATTCGTCAACATCAACAGAACGCATGGACACAACACAAATCCAACCACACCCACGCAATCAAACTAACGATAGGTACATGGAACACATCAAATAAATCTCACCGACAAGAAGAGGTCATCCTCACTAGACTTAGAACTGGTTGCACAAAACTAACACAGCCTCGATTAGAGGGTGACCAACACACAACACCTCACTACGACACCTGCAACACCACGTTAAGCATAGGCTACATCCTGCTAGACTGCAGTAGCTTTAGCTCTCAAAGACAACCACTTAGGGCATTCTGCCAAAGAGAGGGTATCACCCTATCGCTTCCATCGCTTCTCGGTGACAAACATCCAGAACTACTTCAATTGCTATTTGAATATCTGTATGCCACAAAACTAGCAGGAGCACTGTAAGCACCACACCACGAACGCTCACATCAACTCGCAATGCATGACCGCGAAACACTCGTAGGGAACACGTAAATAGCCATCCTCGCATGGCGTCGGACGTACATGAGTCGATTTGCTTCCCAATTAAAAATAAATGGTTACCTGGCGGTGCCATCAGAAGTAGATGAGCCGACTTGCTTTAGGAAAACATAAAACTAAAAGTAGAAATTAGCATAACGTAAAACGACTACCCAGAGGAGCCATCGGACGTAGATGAGCCGATTTGCCTTGCAACATAACGTAAGCGGCTACCCAGAGGTACAGCGGGCGTAGAAGAGCCGAATAGCAAAACACCGTACTAACCCAACTGACAACCCTGCATGACATGCTTAGACTAACCCGCTACTAACAACTAACACGCGGCGGCCGGCGTGATATGCGGTGTGGACAAATACCTCCTTGTTCGCACGGTAAAGATCCCTCGGTGCTCTTCGATAAGAGCCGGCACCCTGGCAAAATCAACTTCTCGCCACTCTCAAAACACCCCCACCCCCACCCAAACTACACATTATTTTGTGGAAGAGTAAAGTAAAATTAAAACCATTTAGACATCAGGGAGATATCCCAAACCCAGTCCCCGCCTTCAGCACCTAAAATATCACACTAACTATAACATAAAATTATCTTAACGTAAATGTCCACTTGCCTGCACCTTGATCGCAAACACTCGCTTTTATAGACAGACATGTAACGTACTCGCTTTTATAGGCGGCGCAAATGACCTTTATGATCCGGCACGCCTAAAAAATGACCCCCCCCTTGTGCAGAAATGCGCAAAGACTGCAGGTGATGCGTGCTGTCTCCAGATCTTGCATGGTACACACAGGTATGTCTTGCTTCTTATGCACCAATATGTCGTATGTTTCAAACATGGCTATGGGTGTTTTGTTTATGTCTGAGCGTGTGTAACAACCAAGCATCGCCTGACGTCATCCACAATTTAACCCTTCGCATTGCTACTGGAGCCTTTCATACTTCTCCGACCGATAGTTTAACGGAAGAGGCGGATGAGCTTCTTCGTGTGCTCCGCTGGTAGATTATTGGCAGCGGCATATGCGTGTAAGGCCGCCCAGAATGGAAGACATGCAGCTAATCAGTGGAGATTATCGGGGTCAATGCCACATCGATTGTCCCACAGTCAAGGTGGCTTACCTTTTTCCTGGCACATAGCCTCGACCCTTCGTAGCTGCAATAGTAGAACCGGTTTTATGGCGCGCGCTGTCACTCCGAGCACTCTCCCTTGGCAGATTGTCAGGAATACAGATTTACGTGCCTTTGTCTTGTGCAAAGAAAGAAAATGTGAACTGCGAATATCTTCGGATTATGGTGTTAAAAAAGACAATATCATGATGTCTCACGGATCTACACAGACGGCTGCAAGTCCGTTTCTAGCGTTGGATGCGCCTGCGTCAGTCGATACGCTGTTGAATCCCTTTGTCTACCGAAGCACGCATCATTTTTCTGCTAAGCTATATGCCGTTTTGCAAGCTCTGTATTTTATCCAGGACGACGTGTCCGCAAAGTACCTGGTTTTCACTGATTATCTGAGTGGTCTGGCCAATGAAACTTTCAAGCGGGACAACCGGCTTGTCCGTAGGATCCTATCATACGACTTCTGACCTTCGCATTCAGCCAAAACAACATGCAACTGTCAGTTGCATGCGAGTTGCACTACAAGCAAGATAATGTATTCTGCTTAGCTTCATGCAGCCGGCGTCTGCATGCACCATTACGATACATTGCAATTGCGAGCGTGTATGCCGCTCAAGCTATGGTAAGCCATACTTGGCACACAGCGCGGTCCTGAGTCAGGAAGCGTCACATGATCACCCAATGTGCAGAGCCGCCGAATAATCTCACAATAAGCTGGCAAGCATACTGGCCAAGCAATGTACCAGGGAGGCCTCATGCTACCAGCTGGGCAGAGTAAGAACCGGACGAAACAGTAAGCAACATCTGTGAGGACTCTGCACACATCTGACGCGGAAGTGGCAGGCAGGAAAGGAATTTGAGCCACCGAAGATAGTAACACATAGCCGTAGTAACAGTAATCCTCTCCGAATTCGCAGGCCGTAAAAGTATGCTATTCAAATCCAGGGTTCCAAAATATAGCTACAATTCTGAACATGACACGGAAGCAGTAACCACCTCCTAATGTTGCACGTGCACAGCAGTAGTCTGAGTTGAGCAGGCGCAACTCCCTCAACTGCGTCACTTGTCGACGCAATGCACTGGTTACTAACCTGCCCTCGCGATGTGCTCAAACATGAATTTCGAACAATACATGTACTATGAATTGGATACGGAAGGGTTAAGGCAGGTTGCGGGTTTGATGCTGCTATGTGGGCTACCCTGACCGAAGCACGTCGGCTGCGGACGTCGTGCCCTGTGACCATGAGTATGAACGAGATGCAACGCCAGGGCAAAGTGAAGGTCAAGCAGCCTACAAATTAAAAATATTGTTGTATTGATGGACTCGCTAAACCTCCAAACTCACAGGATTGCATTATCCTTGGAAATACGACCTGCGCCATTGAAGTAACGGCATCATCCAATAGTTTGAGGGCGGTGGAGCTGAGTGAGGTCTTACTGGTCAATGGGTATTGTGTGTGTCTGGGTAGGTTTGTGTCGGCCGGTATTGGGGTGTCTGTGTAAGACCCCCACCGGTCGTGACTGACCCGACACTCTGACTCGCAGATGTTGGCCGTCAAGTTCCACGGCAACTTCTTCGTGAACCTGCTGGGCGTGTGGGGAGACGTGGGCGGCGGCGGTCCGGCGCGCTCCTACCCGGTCGGCGGCCTCTGCTACTACCTGTCGCCGCCCGAGTCGGTCGGCCACATCGGGGAAGACCCGGTGCACGCGCTGCTCTACATCGCCTTCATGCTCGGCTCGTGCGCCTTCTTCAGCAAGACGTGGATCGACGTGAGCGGCTCGTCGGCCAAGGACGTGGCCAAGCAGCTGCGCGAGCAGCAGATGGTGATGCGCGGCCACCGCGAGAAGTCGATGATCCACGAGCTGAACCGCTACATCCCGACGGCGGCCGCGTTCGGCGGCCTCTGCATCGGCGCGCTCTCGGTGATCGCCGACTTCATGGGCGCCATCGGCTCCGGCACCGGCATCCTGCTGGCCGTCACCATCATCTACCAGTACTTCGAGATCTTCGTGAAGGAGCAGAGCGAGATGGGCGGCATGAGCACGCTGTTGTTCTGAGCGCGCCGCCTTCGGGACGACTGCTCGTGGTGAGCGCGTGAAGGAACACACGACGAGCACCGGTGGCCACGTGCTCTGGGCGGTCCGTGGCGGCCGGCGCACCGTTCGACTGACACCGTCCGTGGCGGCAGATTGTGAAAGGTGCGACCGGTGGCCACGTGCTCTGGGCGGTCCGTGGCGGCCGGCGCACCGTTCGACCGACACCGTCCGTGGCGGCAGATTGTGAAAGGTGCGACCGCTGTGCCGCGCTTGTTGACTATTTATTGGCTTTCGACACGTGGTACTGCCGCTCGTGTGTGTGTATGTATGCGCGCGCGTGCGTGTGTGTGTGTGTCTGAAGCCGTGGGTGACTCCGACTGCCAGCAAGCGGGTGTGGGGTGGGTACTATTCTTTGTGGAATGTGGGGCCTACTGACAAGATATTTGCACGCATGTGACTGAAATACGGAAATATAAACGACTGGATATGTGCGGCTTGACGCTCGTTTCGCTGACACGACGTACGATTATGTTATTCTCTGCATTTGCAGGGGTTCCTGTGGAGTGCTTGACCACTCTAACGCATACCTAACCTCTCGGTCTGCCATCTGCCCAGCACATAGAGCTGGTGGCAGGCATGAACCTGGTGTGTCGATTTGTGTACATGGCGCACAATTTGCTCGGATGTTCTGGGACCAGTCTGACGAATAGTGAACTAGTCGGATGTAACACAAATTTTTATCCAGAAAGTTGTGAATTCGTCCTCAGTACTGCGTACTGTCCTTAACTGTGCATGCGTAGCGGGCCGAGTACCGTTGTCCCTACCGACATGGTTTTGATCAGTGGCTATGCCATTTTCGCGTGAGCACGGTGTCACTGGAAGTGATGTAAGCTCAAAATGCTATTGGGTACGAGGCAAAATGTCGGCGCAGGCAATTCCAAGATTGCCATTTTCTTCCAGATATCAGCATGATATCGTAATTATTCTTAAAACAGGATTATGATGGTACGGCGAGCGGCATAATAGGCAGATCATTGGGGGCCTGGTCAATGTGCAAGGCGTGACAGTGACCTGTGACAGTTTTGCGAGCAAAGTTTGCAAAATAACTGAAAAAATTGTCCATCAGTGTCGCAGGCCAACATCGCGCCATTTGACAAACATTTCGGGTGGGAGCATCAATGTAGCAGATTTCCTACTCTTCCACATGTGCCTATTCGTATTATGACAACGTAAAAAGTGCTCCTCTATTCATGGAGCTGTCATGCATTTTTATATTGCACTGGTCTGCATACTTTTAAGGTTCAAATTGATGTATGCTGCTCTTGGGTCAGTTTCTCACGCTGATTCCGAACATCGTATTCATTTTTTACAATCTGGTCAGATTTTCTAATTAAAACAATTTATGGAATTGCTTATCTCCCATTATATTAACCATCGCCCGTATAGGGGGGTGCAAACCCCCCCCTAAGGTTTTTGTGTATTCTTTCCAAACCTAAGAACGGATCGCTCTGAGATTTTCAGTACCCTCTGGGGCAACCTTTTGACGACTTTTGGTGAAATTGTTTGGGGAGGTCATGTCAGGTCACAGAGTTATGAGGTCATAAAAGGGAGCACCTCCGAGCAGTTTTCAACAAATACGTGATTATCGCACCTAAACATGACATTGTTGCCTACATCGACTGGTATTATGTGTTTTGCAATGCCCAGATGGGTTCCCATTTGAAAAATAATGTTCCAAAAATCTGTGACCTCGGTTGACCTCGTTTGACCTTTCGACCTTTTTTAGCTGACCTACTGTAATTTTTCATGCTGAATTCGAATTCACCGTCCATGTTTACCCTAGGGAACTTTAAACTTCGAATTTTGGAACCACTTCAAAAAGTTGGATATTTGGGGTCACGGCTTTGACCTCATTTGGTCCATGACATATTGGTCCGATCACATCGTGTGACATGTCTTTATGTTCGCAAGGTCCCAATAAACATTTCCGGCCATTTCGTGCATATTTAGACAGTAGTTTCGATATAACTGACTATTTTCTTCGGAAAAAAAAACAAAATCAATTTTAGACCTTTGACCTGACCTGGAAGGTCAACCATTGACCTTAGAAGGTCATACTGAATTCCAATCGCGAGATATCGGCCAGATCTATAACTTTGGTATTTGGTTCGTTTTCGTAACATGCAAGGTTTCGAATCGCCAGGGGGGTGGGGTCGTACCCCCCCCCCTATACGACCGAAGGTGGTAAAATGCCGAATACTGGCGAGGGTTAATACGTGAGTGATTCTTATAGTGGCATAACTTTATTGCTATCTACGTACAAACATTACAGGCGGTTACATTCTGTTTACAGACGGTTAATATATCGCAACAAGGGTACAGCACGATATACTAGGCTAATAAGGAATGAGTGGTCAGGGATTAAACCGAGTGCGACAGGGATTAAACCGAACTTGTTGCCGTTGTTCAGAAGAACTGCCTTTATAATCTTACTCGACAAGTCGATGAAAAGTATCCATTATGTAGTCACACTTCAAACCCATCGCCTGGGTCATGTCGGCGATGTTGTTGCAGTAGACCAGAGAACGTGCCTCTTCAAACGAGAAGTATTTCCGAAACTCTTTCTAGCGGTTTCGACACCAAAAGAACGTTGTCCCCGATGCCAGCAGACGTTTATCACGAAGATGCGAACCCAGCAGCTGAGCAGACTCCTTGGACAGGTTCAAGTCCCGCGTCAGATCGTTGAGCTCAGCTTGGCTCAGTGGCATTGGTCGGCCTTCCTCTGTTGACTCGAATGTACCAGGCTCGTCTGCATTGGGGGACTGGTTGCTGATGAAACGTCGAGATATTGGACAGGAAGTTTGCTTTTGATACCCTGTAGATTCGTCATACAGAAATAGCAGAGCGTGGTGTTAACCTTACCTTCCGTCCATACCGTCGGAACACCAAACGGCATGCTCTTCGTCTTGTTCTTCCAATCCCGTGGTTTTTTTTAACACATGGGTTTCAACAGATATGAGGGGCGAACGACTTGTCTTGGTCGCCTGGCTTGACTCCGAAGGTAAGCGTGGCATCACTTTTTCACAAAATCTGTAATTATCGCTTCACGGTTTTAAAGGGTCGCCTTTACACATATATAACAGAACCTGTCCGGGTGGTCTTCCACTTTTGATTCATTGGAATAACAATACAGATCGGAAATTATTCAAGGAAGGTTATTTTAAGAGTTCAGGAGACAACTTAGAACAAAACCATCAGTCATGAACACCAATTCCGTAGCACCATTTGAGCCATACATGTGTTTCTCTTCAAATGAAGCATATTTTAAAAACCTGATCTGTTTGTGAAAAATGGATTCGCGTTTCTGAATTCACCATGGGAAACTAATCGTAAATCAGATTAAAAACCTTCAACCTTGGAAAAAAAGTGTTGAAATGCAGTTCGGAGTTATAGGTTCACTCACCTATAACCCACAATATCATAATGATGGTAACGCACGAACATCGTCATGGTGGAAAATGCGAGCTGAATAAGCTATGTATATACGTAGTTATATTGCCTGTTCATGTATCTAGAAGGAGCAGGTACGTACATTTAGAAGACAATGAAAGGAATGGCTGCTTTTTGGCATAATTTTAGGAATGCAAGGCGTTAGCGAATTTGCAGACACCTGCCAATGAACTAACTAGGTCTATGTCTATGGTTTATCTGGATGTAGGCCAGAATTCCCTGGAGTAGTTTAGCTCTCGTCTTTTTATTACCCACAACTTGGTGTAATCATGTGATAGGCTTAAGCCTCTAACATGATGGCTACCCTAATTAGGGTAACCATGTGTGATCAATGCTACGTAATACGTAATAAAAACATGCCATCCTTCGATCCTCAGCAATCGGCAATCCACATCCCTAGTCACGGTCCAGCCCGGCCAACCCCAGGCCCATGATAAATGAGGCCCGCCCATGGCCCATGGAATATTGAATTTCGGGGCCCAGGCCTGAGCCCAGCCCACAAGCCGATGGGCCGGCCCAGCCCATCGCGAACACTGGCTCCGACAACGCTGGGCCGATTTGCATGACAACTTCACCAATTGATTCAGCATATGCGATTTCATCGGCGCTTTTGAATGTCTAAGCCTGGAACGATGTCTACCAATCCAAGATCAACGGATTCCGATGTTTGCCAATTGCAGCCAGGACCACGCTCAGGCATGACTGGACTGGTTTGCATGTAAACTTCGCCGATGAAGTCACATACGCTGAACTAATTAAGAAAGTTGTCATGCAAATCGACCCGACCATCCAGGGAGCTTGGTTTAGGCTGCAATGGAAAAACATCATAATTGGTCGATAAATAATGCTTACACATTGCTAGACAATCATATCCACTGAATTAATTGGAGAAGGTTTCATGCAAATCGGTCCACCCATCTTGGAGTGTGCTTTTAGCTGCAAGCTTTGGCTGCAAAGTAGCCTGTAGACGCCTTTGAATATGAAGGCATAGGAGGTCACCAGAGATATTGAGGTCATACCCTATTGAAACTACTGCAAGTAATGGCGAGGCGAGGCTTCCACTTTGCCAATTGCTGATCAATGCGGGAAGAAATAAATTCAAGACAACCGATTGTAATACATCGCACGCAGTTGTGGGGCCAGGAGGTTTTCCAATGCGCAATAGCTGTAGTAGTCTTGCCTGCGGGATCCTTTCTAGTATAATTCCTTGGCGAAGTCTCTAGCCAAAATTCAAAATTTTAGTTCGGTCAGACCCCAGCTGGGAACTGGCAAGCTTCGGGAAAATACGACATCTTCCTGAAGTTTTCAAGCTTTTGTATCCGGCGACATCTGAATGCTCTGGATGGGGTCGGCCGACGGTGGCGCCGCGGGTCAGCCGCGGTCAATACCGCCATCACCTGCTGTGCGCATCGACCGGTGGGCCTGCCTGTCAGACCCGGCGTTTAAAATGGATTACCTCTGAAACGGTTGTGCAACTATTAAATATTGCATATTGCAGCATTGTGTATAGCAAAACAGCAGGCATGATTTTGTCCGTTTCGTCGTTGCGATAGTGCAGCAACGACCATCTTCATTGCGGTTTGGGCTGCCAGCTGCTGAATAAAATGTGTTTTCTTAATAGAAATAGCCAGCAATAGCAATAGCAATGGGGTCTGAAAGCTACGATTTGGCCACCAGGGCGGCGCTGTACGCAATGGTCACCCGACGAGGAGGCGTCGGCCATCTTTGCTGTGCATTTTGCGTGGGGTTGCCGGGAGTCGGTGTTGGCATGTGGCTTTTATTAGGGTTGCAAGTCATTTAGGCCAAGGATTTCGGAAATATTGTGTTGAAGAAAGGTTGTTCATGGGTTACAGTGTGCTAGGAACTCGCCAATTATCGGACTCTGGCCACTAGCTTGGGTAGAACATACGCGTCTGAGCTGGCAAGTGCTTTGCTATTGACTGCACGTTACGGTGGTAGCTACTAGGCGCAATTATGGACTTGAATAGTGATAGGGATTTTTATGGGAGTTTCACAACACCTCAACTTTCAAGCTTATTAAGGGAAAGGCATGCATCCACAAAGGGCAGGAAGGAAGAGCTGGTCCAGAGGTAAGAGATCTCTACCCACCTACTGTTAAAAATACATGTGCTGGCTTTTGGTGAGATTTGGGTAAATTTCCAGAACTAGGTAAGATGCGATTTTTTGGATTTTTTTTTTTGAATACAGGGTATCTTCACGTAAAAATCATGATGCGACCACTCATTTTCTCCGCAAATGATTACTTTTAAGTCAGCGACGGTTGATGACGACGGTCTTGGGGACACGCCGCGTTACAAAACACTCCCACCTGCACCTGTTCGCGCGAAAATGGCAGGGCCTCGAACAATTTGGACAAATTACCTCGTTTGGAAGTACACCGTGTTTTCTGAAAAATTCTAAGCTTGCCTGATTATCTTCAAAAGATTATCAAATATATTTAAATAAAATAATACAGCATCGCAAGGAATGTCGACGCCACCCTTATCGACGGTGGCTGGCGCGGCGTGTTGCGAGTATATGCATTCTCGGAGATAATGTCGAATTAAGGCAGAAACATAAGGTTTTCGATGTCAAAGAGTATCAAATCGAGTGCCTGAACTGTTGAATGTCTTCTTTATCACGTCTGTGACACACCAGGTACGGATAATTATACGCGATGTGCTATGTTTGCAGAGTGAAGATTATGGTCGTTTATTTGTTTGCCAACTGAAAAATAATTATTTGCGGAGAAAATGAGTGGTCGCATGATGATTTTTACATTAAAATACCCTGTATTAAAAAAAAAAATCCAAAAAATCGCATTTTACCTAGTTCTGGAATAATACCGAGATTTGTTGGGTGAGTGTTGGGTGTGGGTGTTGTGTATGCATGGGTGCATGTGATATGTGCATCTGTGTGTGTGTTTGTGTGGGTGATTTTCCTTATTCTCTTTTTACTAACGACTCTAATCTGAATCAACAGGACTGAGATAAGGAAAGGGTAATGTTTTGTTATAATCAGGACCAACTTTTTGGCGTAATTTTTACCCGACAATAGGTACTTAAGGTAAGGTAAGGTAAGCAGCATGGGTGGAGAATATGCTGTGGCCACCTCAACCATGGCCAGGGTAACTATGGTAACTTTTTTTGGAGTCCTTTCTGCAGGGGGTTGCAATCAAATTTTACAATAAATTAATGATGCATTCACAAACAATATGTGCATAATATTGGTGGATGCATTTAATAATCTTTAAGCTAATATAATATTGCTTCCCCATACCTCAACCTACTTAGATAACTGTTCCTACCAGGGTTGACCAGTTTTTGCCACAGGATGGTTTTTATTGGTATAAACCGGTATAAACCAGTGGTGTTGACTGATTTATACTGGTATTAACCACTTTATACTGGTAAATACTGGTAAATACCAGCCATGGTTTCTGCCACTGACATGACATAAACTAGTTTTTACAGGTATTTTGCCAACCCTGGTTCCTACATTTCCACAGCTTTCCTACAGGCGTAGTAACTACCTATCATGGATCCATTTTTCTTATAGTTCTTATCTTTGTCCTTACAGTCAAACAATAGTTGTTTTTCAAATCAATTTTCTGCCTTCTTACCTTGCAATCTGCTGGAAACCTGATAGATGGATCACGTTTATGGCAGCCGGGAACCGCACATGCACCCATACTTCTGGCTTGCTTCTCCTAATTTCTAGCGCACTAATGGTAAATATTCCAGCAAACTAGACGTGTCTGAAGTACATTCAACATAATTAAATACGCGCAAACAACATACGCTGCTTACAAAATGTACAATAGGCTTTTTAAATATAAAGATTCTGCCCTCCCTAACCCACAAAACATAGCGCTTTAGGTTCGCCAAAGAAGGCTGGGTGACCATTGACTCTCAGCGCCATCTACATCTTTACCAACTTTCAGACCCCATTGGTACGTCAGGAACGCCAACCCGTAAAGTTATAAAAGTGTGCGGTCCGTGTGATAACCTACTGCTTCATGGCCTCGGAAAAGCGTGTATCCACGACGGGAGTGTGAGTGGGTTGGCTACCTGTGGCTGGGTTAGACATGAGCATAGGAACATGGGAAGAGAAAAGGTTGAGGTTTTTCGCAGCTGAAGTCAAATTTGGACCCTAAACCTAAAAATACAGAATGTGTGGGTTCTTGAAACAACGTTGCTGAATTCCGAGTCCATACGTTAAGTGGGCGAAGGGGAAGTGAACAGAAAAGAGTGTAGAGTAGTCGTTCTCGTAGGCCAGTGATGTCGTCTGGGAGGACCATGTGCCGCGAAAACCGGTTCCGAAAAGTTCTCTGCACGTCGATATATTGTGCGACGCGATAGTAGACAACGGGCAGGCAAACAGCAACCCGTACAGAACTCGAAAGAGACAGCCGAAGCAATTGATATAAGTCCAGAATTTAGAGGCCGAAAGGTTTCATACACGTGACCCGCACAGTGGCCGGCAGCGACCCGACGTGTAAGAGCGTTCCAACCGTTCTCCTGTCTCGATCTGGACTGGCGAGTGGCAACCCGCGAGCCGTCTGTCGGCCAAGTCCAATGTGATCGGCCATTGGTCATCACCATAATGATGCGGTCGGTGGCCGCTGGCTATTTGCGGATCGTATAAGTTCACGCCTTCGCACAGTGTGGCCGACGGGGTTATGAACTCAGGGGCGTAAACTTAAATGCCATAGCTTATCTACTGCGGAAGCTGGGCCGCCGTTGGACGGCGCCTGCCGTCTCAGGTGACGCCAGCAACCCATAGCACATGATGACATTACATCCTGGCGCTGCAAGTCGGCTTGCTCATGGGATAAGGCGTTACGTGCTGCTCAATACGGGCTTATACAGGCATATGGATGAGGCGGCCAAAACAGTATTTAGCATAAACTACATATTTTCTAACGGTGTGGCCAAACGGTAGATTTATGCCTAACTACGTTACAACAGCCACGGTATTACTCTTCCAGCTTGAAAGTCGGTTCTGCGCCCCTGGTGTTGGACACCACCTGGAAGCTGAATGTGGTGTCGCCATTGTTTTGGATTAAAGAATTGTTTATGCACAAACATACCACTTTCTACAAGTGTGAAATGTAAGAGCATACCCGAAAAGACTCGCTTCATTTCGTTCCATTTTTTTCCTACTAATTTCGCCATTAGAAAAATTTGGACAATTTGACATTCTAAAAACGTAAATTAATCAGGTAGAAATCGCTTGAGCTATCCCAGTTTTAAATTGGCCAAATAAACCCCGAGGTCTTAGCAGGGGGGGGGGCTGCCCACTTATAGATTCGGGTTTAAAAGAGCCCCACCGTAATAGGCCCAATGTTATCTGTATCAAAATACATCAGCAAAATAATTTGTGATCCAATAAGATCCCACAGAGCCTGGAAACCATGACCCAAACAAGTTCACATCGTGGGCAAAGTGCATAGCAACGTCCTTGCAGTACTATCACTACTATAGCACATGGGGTGGGGGGGACTTCGGACAGACCCTTACACTACGTCTCGGGGAAGAGTTGTTGAATACATTTCTAATTTCTAAACTAAACGATGCATGAGCGCGAACCGGATATCACTGGAAAGCACTCGACGAGTAGGACCCGGAAGTGGCCTCATTTTTTATGTAAGCGTACTTTTGAGACAATACATGAGAGTTTTCGAACACGATAGACTGTTTAAAAACATTGTATATCTCTATTTCTAGTAAAGGCACAGAGTTAAAACGCACACTATTTCAGAGCTAAATACACAGAGTATGCTGCAAAAGTAGTCACCTTGGTCCATCAAGGGCCAAAATTGGCATTAACCTTAGGTCACTGACCTGACCTCAAACACAAATCCAACACATACGCTTTGTAAGCACAGCCAAATTGTAGTCATGTGGTAAGTTTCATTGCAATGTATTTTCATTGTAGGAGACTAAAAATATATAGAAAATTTCCTTTAGGACGATGACCTAGGATGACCTTGACCTTCACTAGGCGTATGTCCACAGTGCCCCTCCCCTAAACACTTGTATTCGCCCCTGTCTCCTATTAGTTCGCTATCCTGTCCTCTAACTCTGGGTTGGTAACCTGTCTGCTATATTTCACACTAGTTTGCACCCGGTGGATCAAGATACCAGAGGAGCAGTGACAACATCCAGAAAGCGTTCCAAGTCGCGGTCAGATTTGGATCACTGGTGATTTTGTGTGCTAAGAGCTGTGTTATATATAGTGTGCTAAGTGATGTGTTACTAGTGGAAGGAGGCATTGAATGTGATATGATTGGCGATGAAATTTGCTTTGCTATTGTCTTGTGTCATTTTCACTTCAATCCTGCCTACTACTTTCACTCTGTCCCGTGTGACTAGCTAGCCATGAAAGACTGCGTTTCTTTAATATGGTCATGCAGGTCAGTCATTCGTGTGCAATGCGTCGAGCAGTGCGAGGGGGTCGGATCCGGGAGTTTTGATTGTCGAACACTTGCCTAAGGGACGGGGCGGGCGGCACTGACAGCGCGCGGGAGCGCGCCGAAATTTGGCATACCTTTTCCCACATAAATTTGGCATGTTGTGTCCAAAGTTTGAGGTCAGGTCATCTAGGGTCAACGAGTTAGTGAAGGTCAAGTGAGGTCACCTCCAAAAAAGTTCAACCAGTCATCACGCTTTAACGGATAAAGATATTTTAATGAAACTTTCAACGTTTGCTTATCTTTAGGGACACAATAAAACGCACCGGAGGAATTTTTTCCACGTTTTTTTACTACTTATTAGTTCTGCATATTTTCCCATTAGAGTTAAAATCGAAGATTCTGGCTAAAGTAAGCATTTTTTATTAGTAGAAGTTGACTTCGAACACCGTTTTTCGGTCCGCTCTACGCATTATAAAAAAAATTAAAGAAAACTTTAAAACTCAAAATTTTGAACTTTCTAAAAACTAAAAGTTTGATTTTTGTGTGGCCAAACATTTTATTGCCTGAATAAATTTCGTCTTCCTTTTCTGATCACAAATAATTTTTGGTTTTTCAAATCTCCCCCAATATAACTCCCCAGAGCGAAAAACATAATGTAAGTCGTGAAAATATAGGCCTCTAGTGACGTCACTTTTGGGGCGAAAAATATTTGGGGGTGATGTCTAGCCCTACTCGTCGAGCGCTTTCCGATGACACCTCTTTCGTTTTCGTGCGACGCTTAGTTTAGAGTTTAGAGGGCGGGGGGTGTTTATCCCCCCCAGACGGGGTGTGAGGATCTGACCGGAGAGACGGGGAGGGTCATTATTGGTCATGCTGAGATCCCCAAATGCAACAACAGTTGAACCCAGTGCCATAACCACTACTTTGGAGAATGCCCTTGAAAGTGTGACAATGTGATATATGACTCGGGTCATTTCAACAAAACTATTGAAGCAAAATGTATGCATATATTCGTCATCCTAAGATGCTAAGTTAAGATAAGGTCACGCAGTATCGCCAGTCCCAGTAAGTTCAAGCTTGAATACCCTCGGTACATCACTTTAAGTATGCATTGTGTTTACAAGAAGCATTATGACACCGAAACATCTTTGGGAAAGGTCGAACTTCTGACATCATGACCTAGCATTATGTCATGCTGGGATAATATATGTGGATTGAAATAGGCGATCACTTCAGCCTTCGCCTAATTGTACACTGCCTGGAAAGTAATTTAATGTAATGATCAAATTAGGTCAAATTCGATCAGATTGCACAAGGCAAGGTCATCTCATGTCATTGGTTGGTCATACAATGTCATGTCGCACAATTTATGCGGTTCTAAAGCCAAATTCCGACATGACGTCACGAGGAAGAGTAACAGTCTGCGTAAGATGGCATTTTGTAGGACATACATGCTATTTAACCGGACTTGAAATCATCGATCCTTGACATAGCTTCAACCGGAATGCTTATAGTCATGCTGTTTGTCATTTTCTGCATGACATATTACAACAAATTCAATTTTTTCCACTCAATACGGCAAAAAGCGGAACTTGAACTGCCCTCAGTTCAGTGACTTTGATCTTGATTGCAATTTCGAGATAAGGGAGTTGTTTGTCTTGATGAAAGAACAGCACGCTCTGAGGTTGGTGTTGTTATGTGGCAAATACTGCACATGGTGACACTTCGAATATCTTGGAACATTACTCTCTTTAACCCGTCCCTGGCCCATGAACTTTCATGACCTTGATTTCGTTAGTTATTTTGGGGGATTCGGGCGCTCCGACCAGGGTTGATCATTGGCGACCATGATCTGGAAGTTGCACGAAAGATGCAAACTCAAGGAATAATAAGGTACTGACAGCTTCGTGTCTGCGTCTGCTCATTCGGTCTCTATCCTAGAAAAAAGAACGTGAGGGGTCTCAAGAGCCCCCTGGCCGAGCGAGGGTTCACTACTGCCTTTGGAGGGAGCTGCTATGCTGAAATGTGATGACCATAGCAATAGCCGCTTTCTTACAGCTACATTTGGACTGCATTTGCATATGAAGCCACGTCAGGGTTTTGCTGAACCAATTCCACAGCGTAGACCACTTTGCTCGATTACATCAGCTATGACATGAAATGGTATGGTATTGCATCGGGTATATATGGTACTGGCAACTGGAGGGCAGGCCAGTGTCCATCGGAGCCTGGTCTGCAACACACCCACTGCGGCATCATGTTCCTGCTAATGATCGGTGAGCGCTATCCCGCACCATACTCCCTCCGGCTTCAATGGCTGCATGGTGTTCGGGCTTATGAAATATATCGGTGGCGTGGCGATTTGTGCCCTTGGTGCGTGGTGATTATATCATATATATATATATATATATATATATATATATATATATATATATATATATATATATATATATATATATATATATATATATATATATATATATATATATATATATATATATATATCCATCTATATGGATATAGCGTGTATCATATACATGTGGTGCATATTTTCAAAGCAATACCCTCACAAGGGCCAAATACCCATATATATATATATATATATATATATATATATATACATCGATATTGATATAGCGGTGTTTCATTACATGTGGTGCAATTTCCAAAACAATACTTGTTATACGGGATCATTTATCTTTGGTGACGTTTGATGAGGGAACTCCAAATCTAAACTTGCATTCGAATCGAAGAATATGTAGGGGCCCCGCAAGTGTGTAAATGTTTTCCTCTGTAGCTGGTAGGCACCTCGTTCGAATATCGGCGTCAATGTTTCACAAGTGTTTTTGCACTACAAATTAGTATATATTTGGAGCATTTGAGACTGCAAATGGCTAAATAATCGAGAGAGCTACTATGCCTGACATAAAGCATGTAACCGGTAAGTTGGTCGCCTTGATGGTCGGATGGGAATCTCGTGTCCGCTGTCATGCTGGAGGGAGAGCTGTTGAGGCTATTCGACATCTCCCATCACGATCGGAGGTACAAAAAGTGGGTGTGACCATGATTTTTAGAAATGCTCAAGAATGTCTTCAGTCTCTGCTTATATCGTGTTTCCCTGATGAATGCAATCCAGTCGGAGCATCGGGAAATATTGTTGAATTTCTATCTCAAGTAATACTAATTCCCTTGATGTTTCCGCTCAATTTATGATGATTTCGCGTTCAGCATTCTACTATTTTCACCAAGATCCGCAGGTTTAGGTGATCCAATATCCATTGTTTTACGTGACCCAGTATCCGATAGGATAAGTTTGGTTATGTACGGCTATTTTACGCGTCATATATTTAATGAGATCGAACATCGGTAGGTTTGACGCGATTCAAAATCCATCCTACGCGAGCTAGCATCCGGAGGTACAGGCGATCTAACATCTAGAGGTCTTGCGCGGTTCAACAATCGTAGGTTTTATTCGATCGGACATCCGCATGCTTCACGAGACCTAACATACATAGGTTTCAGACAATCAAACATATGTATGTTTTCTCCAGATACAGCATCCATAGGCTTTGATATTCACCACCCTGTATCTCAGGGAGCAGGTCTATCATGGTTTCCAAATTGCAAGCATCGCCTATTGCTGTACGCCACGCCTCATACAACTTTAAATCTCTCCTGATCGACTTACCGTTCACTTATCTCCGCTGAACGTTCTGTGTTAAGCCCGCCAAATTGTACGTCCTTCCAACCGCTACGAAATGTTCCAAATTCCAAATACCAAACTCCAACCGCTCATAACAACAGAAGCGAGCAATTGTTTCGTTGTGCGCAAAATGGCGACGAGTTCTGCGTTTTTGCAAACGTCCTGATTCTTCTTATTTGAACATTTGTATAAATCGTTTGCCACTGAGAGATACAGGTGTGAGCTTATGGTGCTACTTCAGCTGATCAGTCGTTGGGAAGGCATCGGCATGAAATCAGTGGTGTTTGAACGGTTTTGATACAGAACCGCTATGCGATGCGAACACAGAACTGTTAATGTAAAACCCGGAATGTCACTTCGCTTCTGAAATTATCTCTGACATTCTCCATTATGATTGAAGCATTATTCGTAAAATCATTTCTGTTTCTACTACTTGCACTTGTACTTCTATTCTCAGACGGATGGTATTACGTACTGAGAAAATGGATGAAAATTGATGGAAAGGGGAAGAAATGTGCACTGCATGCTTCGCTTTTAGTGTAAGAGGTTCTTGTAACTTTGCAACCTCACCCCACTCCGTCCTTCGAACGGTCTACTTCTCTGAGTTTGGGCGAATGGCATTGAGCTCCCCTGCCCATTCTTAGCAAATATCTACTTTCCCTCCAATTAAGGCGTCACGTCGATGCGGCTGGATCCATGACCAAAGCCACAAACTCCACCGGGCATGCGCATTGCACTCTCGTTCAGCCTGTTCAGTCGAGAGCGAGCTCTTTCTCTCAGCAATGGGATGTTTCTAGAACTACGCACTGCCCGAAGACATATCTGCAAAAGTAAATGCCAGAAGTGTTTCAGCACCATTAGCACTCGTCTCGCGTGCACACCAAGCCCCTCCACGCTTTTTCATACCACCAACAATTGTGAGCTTGCAATGCCTTCTGAACTTCGCGAGGAGGATCTAACGGAACCCAGTGAACCCCTCGGAGGCTTCTCGCGGTCCATTCGAAGACTGCGAGGAATTCCTGGGGGACTCTACAGAGGTAGTCTCGAACGCTCCGTCTTTCGGCGGCTTTCACGGGTATGACCAGGGATGAACATGTAAGAACAGAAGCATAGTTCTGATGTTCGAAAATATGAATATATACTTCTCAAACCTCTCCTTGTCGGGGGCCCGGGCAACCTGAAACCGCTGTCACGCCTGAGCCAGCTATGGTGTTCTTGACACGTGGCCGATGTGCTGGTGGGTTGCAGGCAGCCTAGTCGCATCGACATGCACTGGGATGATCACCACCAGCAAGTTCGTCGGCGAAGGTAGCCAGCCCAGCGACCTCAGGTGCGCGGCCGCCTGCGCCAGGAACGCCTCCTGTGCCGGCTTCGGCCTGAGGTCGGACGTGGACGTCGGCCCCACCATCGCACACAGCGCGCGCTGCGAGTTCGAGTGGAACGGTGTGCCGTCGTGGCGAAGGGTCGATGGCGGCAATCAACTGTGGAAGCTTGGGTCCGGAGCATTGCCGCAAGCATGCCAGGCGAGCTCGCCCTCCATCGACGTCAGCGAGGCTGCCGGTATTATTCTGCATGGGCGAAGCCAGCTGCTGCTGCTCCTGGGAAATTCCTCGCTGATGTCGGCACGCCTGGACGACATAGGATTTTGCGACCTCGGCTCGTCTTCTTGCGACCAAGTGTTCCACGCTTACCCTGGCCGGTACCCAAACTCGACTGTTCTCAAGTCACCTGCATGGTGACCGAGGGGAAGAACTATATTTGGGTGAGCGACACCCGAAATACGGTCCGGCGCTGTACGGACATCAGACCTCGCACGGAGAACCAGCCAACGTGCTCGCTTCCACTCATCTCGCTGCCCTTGTTTTGCAGCGTCACCTCCTTGGTAGTACTGCAACGCGCGACAGGCTCTGAGATCACAGGCGTCTTGTCCAAAGGAGGTATTGCTTATCACGGCGAGTGGGGTATCTCAAAAACTGTAGATCCAAAACTTCAGGAACACTTCATGGCACTCCTCACCGAGCTCAGATTGTACTTGAGGTAAGTTGTGCCTCACCATCTGCCATCGCAGTATATATATATATATATATATATATATATATATATATATATATATATATATATATATATATATATATGGAATATGTATATGTATACATATGTATACATATATAATATGATATATATATATATATATATATATTGTGTTAAAACACAGAACAATGGGAGCATAGCTTTATTCACAACGTTTCGGCTCACGCCTTTCTCAAGCTATTATAGCTTGAGAAAGGCGTGAGCCGAAACGTTGTGAATAAAGCTATGCTCCCATTGTTCTGTGTTTTAACAATTTGTCATTCCATCTTAGCTAGTACAAATATATATATATATATATATATATATATATATATATATATATATATATATATATATATATATATATATATATATATATATATACACACACATGTATACGTTTGTGTGTATGTCTCAAATTTAGATCACTTTATTTTAAACTTGGGAATGCAAAAGATGGATAAAGCTGGGACGAAATGAATATGACGACTGCTTGATAGCAGTAGCAATAATTGAATGTTGAAAAAATTGGCTCCGTTCCTTGTGCACTAGGGTATCCCCCTGAAAAGTAACCAAAATATATACTGCGGGGTGCATCTTGCTTCGATTAATATTTTCGACACAAGCGTGTATACCAAATTAAGAGGCGATCGGGGAAAAAATTCGTCGCTACGACAAAAGTCGCCTGTTGTTACCGTAACCTACAGGGTTCATATGAAATATTCGGAGCCACTCGTTTTCGGAATAAGAGGGCAAGAACATTAGCTCCATTCTATGCACCCACGCCCTGTCTCATTGTGAGCGTGCATATGAATGTTGTACGACTGCGACTTACCGTTGTTAAACTATCACTGTTGGACACAATGTATATCGGCAGCCGATTTAGTGGCCCCGGGGCACCCGTAACCTTCATGTTCCCACTTTGGGTACATGAATGCTTTGTCAACATATAGCAGTAAAACTCTAGATCGACTATCTAGACATGGGTACTGGGTTGAGTACGTAAATACACCCGAAACACTCCGTGACTCCTGATGCTAAATGCAAATAAAATCTGAAGAGTTTTGGAAACTCTGCAACTTCTTCTTTCTTATTCCTCTTCCCCAAGCCGGTCTTGCTACCAAATGGTCGTCGGGATCCGTCCTTGTACCCATATAACATGTGTACAAAAATACATATTTGAACACGGGAAGAGCTGAATTTCTTGTTCATCACGACGGAGAAACATCAGGTAAGGATAATTATTGAAAATATCCCGTATTCACTCTAATTATTAACAATGAACCATCATAATTCATGGAAACATAATAATTATCGATTTTGAATGTGTTATGATACACATTTTCAAATCATGTTGCAATGTTTTAGCTCAAGGCGAAAATGTCAAACTTTATAATCGGAAAGATCTTCAGCGACCTGCAAGTAGCAGCTTGCCGATGTGAACGCACATCATGTATTGCACACAATGTATGGTCAACAGTGAGCATGATTTATGCTTTCATTTGCATGTTGATGTCTCATAAGCGCCACTCACATAATTCTTACCAGATTGCATCGTTCGATGTTCGGTGAAAATTTCGCCAGAAACAATCAAGGCTAAGTGTTCTGTGGAACACCCAGTGTTCCACAGTCTCTTTGGTAACCGTGAGACTTTCAGTAGCACTGGAGCGGGCCATACACGTTCGGAAGGGAGTTGCCAAACTTAATTTTGTTGCTAAATTATCAGAAAAAATGCATGTGGGAAAGCTTGTTCCCTATTGCATTTAACGGCTGCTTCTCTCATAATATTTGCAGCAACGTTGAGAAGTATAATCAATCAAAAAAGTTGTAGAATTCAGACGTGGCTGTTGTAGGACCCGCGCAAGCTTCCAATATCTCCAAAGTTCGGCATCCAGACTCCTCTCCCCCACCCCAGTGTTTCCACCCATATATACATATATATATATATAGATATATATATAGATATATATATATATATATATAAATCTTTGTACGCATGTGTATCTGTATGTTGTGTGTGTTGTGTGTATGTGGGTATGTAGGTGTTTGTGTGTGTGTGTATGTGCACGTGACCACTATTGAATGACACCCACAGTGACTTGACCGGCACCACGGAGCTGTGGAACGACGACCGCACGGCCACCGTTGGCTACCTGCTGTTCGCCGGCGACATCTACTTCCTGGACACGTTTCTCTGGCCGGCCAGCACTATCCCACCGCTGAAAGACACGCTGCAGGGGCCGTTCCGCCTGTGCGACAATCTGCCCCGCTGCCCATGAACGGGGAGCGGTCGTCAATCAGCCTGTCAGTGGTGATGAAGTGATGACGACGGCGCGGGGATGGCCGAGTCGGTAACGTGTGAAATGCATTTCAAGTTAGTAGTGCTCACTACCATCTGGAACAAACCAGCTACTGACATTATAGTTTAGACATTAACTTCTTGTTGGGATGGATCTAGGGCCAGTAATACGCCTCCTTTGGGTATGACTACTTACAGCATTCTTTATTATTAGTTTTATTGCCCTAATACTGGGTGCTTTGTATGCTTGTTTATTTGCTTTCCATCTCTTAGCTGGGAGTGCCGCGACTTTACTGTTTATATTATGGTGTTAACGTAAGGTGCTTGCAGTCGTTGGGTAAGAGGAGGGGGTGCTCCTAGTCACCTGAGCTTGGGTGGCGACCTTTAGAAAAGAAAAAAAAAAAAAGGTGTTGAGCTCTGGGTACCGAAGGTCCCTGGTTCAACACTCGCACCACTCGGGACATTTCCCAGTCGCGCGGCCCACCGGTGAAGCAGTGTGGGCGGCGCCATTAGCCGTGAATATGCATAATATGCGTCGTGAGCCACCCAATAAACAAAAAGCAAAAGAAGTGATGACGACATAGCCGCTTCTGCACTGCTGATACACCAAAACGGCACCAATACGGCACAAGACGGCGTTAAACGCCAACTGCCAACAGTCCTGTGGGCAAATTCGACTGCATCGCACAAAGGGCGCTCTCGGAGATTTCATACGTGTCGGTCGATTTTGCTAAGTTGTCGGGAAATGTTTGTCTGCGTGTTTGTCTGCCGATACGTGTGCTTCGTACGCAGGCTGTGTGAGAACAGCCGGGCTAATTTGGCACAAATTTGCACGCGTGATGTGCCGGTTCGCGTCATGCGCCGGTTCGGCGAACGGATTATGGTTGTCGTTTTCGGTCGACCTAGTCATCCGGGCACGTGCTACGTGCTTATGGCGTGTGCATTTCTTTCAGTGACAACTAGTGCGTTGTTCATTGTTACGGACCTTGTCCTGTGCGATAGGTAGCCGTCTGATTATTCAATAATCCTAAATACAATGTTTTTGTGGTGGTACGTTCTCTCGTTATGCTCTCTCCAAACGTCGGCATAGTTGCGCTGATCTGTGTGTATGATCTGATGCAAATGTGCACTCGAGGGGGTGGGGGAAAGGGGTTCGGGTGCCTTCTCGCCATAATATCGTAAGTGGTTTGTGAAGAAGAATCAAAATCGTTTGAGCGGCAAGCTTCTGGATAATTTGTTTTACTGATGATGTTTTCACCGACAAACACCGCGGCATGTGGAGCTTTGTTTGATCTGTCTCTTCGAATTTACTTCATTCGTTTGTGATGCACAAAGAAATAGCCTAGCATGGTCTGTGACCTGTGCAACACGACGTGCTCCGGACATTGTTCGTATTCATGAAGCGATGGTTAGCACCTATTCGGGTGGGTAGTTAATAGAGGTGGCAAATACCAGACATTTTGGCATCGAAGACCGGGGTCGGCTGGTATGATGAGACTGAGCCCGGTTGAGGCCCGGTCCAATACTGAATCCTGGTCAAAAACCAGTTCTTTAAAGACATTTATTCTTGGACATGAAATAGTGCCATTGCTTTTTGTTTAATTATGGTCATATAGGCTGTTCACATCACATGTTTAATAAGCACACCATATCACTGTCAGATTCTGTTATCCAAACGGATATGCTTCAGCCTTCAAACATCATGGCTTTCGACTTTTAGAGCAATACACCGATGATTTAACACGCGCACTGGAGGGGGGGGGGGCGAAATCCGCCCACCCCTACGGTTTTTCGGACATAACTGCAGATTTTACCGGTCGATATACGCAATTTTCTGCGTACCTGCTTAGAAATGACCAGCGCGTCGCTTCAGGCAAGAAAAAGGGAAATCGGCCGAAGAATGTTTCGAGTTAGGGGCCGTTAAAGTAAAAGAAACTTCATAGCGCCAGACCACAAAAATCGGCGCTGATGCGCTTCCCGTATATTGGCAAAAGGGAAGTGTTCTTGGCAACACTAGCGACTTGTTTGATGTATATTGATATGTTATATAGTTTCAAGGTCATGCTAGGTCACCGAGGTCAAGTCAGGTCAAGTTCATGACAGGTTAATGGAACCAAACTTGGTCAACTTGAATGTTGTCATAAATGCACTACTGTTTGCCATTTGTACTGTTTGTCATTTCGTTTCCATACTTTATTCATGTACTTCACTCCTTTCTTCGCGAAGCTGATTACGCCGAGCTGCCCAACGGAGCAGTCGGGCGGGCGGCCCGGTTCCGGTAACTGGAACAGGTAACTGACCTGATAAAGTGCTGCTATATAGGTGACCTGAGGTTAAATGTCGAGTCTAGCATCTGTATTGCATCATTCGTAATGTCCAACAC
This sequence comes from Ashinkailepas kermadecensis, assembly GCA_034440615.1. Taxonomy (NCBI): domain Eukaryota; kingdom Metazoa; phylum Arthropoda; class Thecostraca; family Neolepadidae; genus Ashinkailepas; species Ashinkailepas kermadecensis. Next base: position 211,832 of record JAOTOM010004180.1, read on the forward strand.
ATCATTGATGCCCATCTTGGATCATTTAAACATAATCACAGCGATCCATAACAGTGACAAGCCAAGCCACGCAAAACAAGCAATTCTATTGACAAATGTTACCCCATTTGACCTTGAAGATATTGACCTAGGATCATGAAATTTGCGCACAGTAGAGTTCACTACCATACCCATCCACCCTGCGAATTTGGTTCATCCAGCTTTAATAGGAGCTGAGATTCTTATGGGGGGCGGAATCCACCCCTCCCCCCCTCAAGTGCGCGTAATTTTCAGAGGCCCTCCCGGCCAACTTTAGGTTACACGTGTGATAAAATACTTTCTTTTGTATTATCTGTGTCTTCTAATATAATTCATATGTTGCCAATTTCTCAGGCATATACCTAAGTACTTGGGGAAAAGCCACATACCTGTATTTATTTTGTATTGTATGCAATACAAAATAAGAAATGTAGAATGGGTTGGAGTTATAGGGGCACTATAGGATGGAGAGACATCAGAAGTGGATAGTTCTTGGAATAGTTACAGGCTCATAAAAAGCACAGAAACAGCAACATAGCTTGCATGTAGTGTATTAGTACACAATGAATTACAACCCATAGCTAAATGATCCGCCTTACTATTGCTTCCTCCGTAGCGTTCATCTTCAGCCTGCACATTTTCAGGTTTTATCATTGCAACTATGAACTGCCTGGCTAAAGCATTGCATCAGTCATTTTGGTTACCACGCACAGCAATATAGCTGAAGAACACCAGGTGCTAATCCACCAGCCTACGCTGGAAACAAATAACAATCATTAAACAAGGATAGCTAAAAAAGTTGGCATCCAAACAGCTACAAGAATGCGACCAGCGTCTAGTAACGTACGATAATTATATACCGTGAATCTTATGGATAGTTTTGCTATGGGATACGGTTGATTGTAGATAAATTGAAATTACTTAGGCATGCTTTTTCTCTTTTCTTTTTTTTTCTTTTTTTAATAAATTTAATCCGAGTTCTTGCTAGGGTGGCTTTATGAACCAGGGTCCTATTGCTAAGCAGAGCCTGTTGCGTGAACCCTGGCCCCACCACCCAATCCATGAATTCCAGTTCAACGGCAGAATTTTGACCGAAAGTTTAACGTGCCGTCAATGCACCGACACGGCCGCCCGGTAGCTCGTCCCCGGCCTTATCGGGCCAGCTGCCAACTGACCCTCCCAGCCGGGGGCTAAATGCGAGCGCGCCAAGCGACTCGAACCCTGTCTTGCCAGGACGGGGGAGACGAGTGCAGGCCGGCGCTCTAACCAACTGAGCTACCGGGGCAAACTGAGTAGCTTTGAGCTACTGCATGTTTTTCAAGCACCATTCTGGCAAGCTGCCTTCAACTTTGTGGAATTACCTTTCAGGGGCGTCGCCACCAGGGCGGGGGGCAGAGGGGGCAGTCGCCCCTTCCCCTGATGTGAGACTGGAGGGGCGCCGCCCCCTGAAATTTGAGGAGGCCCCTATCCGGAAATGCACAGGTAAAAAGGTGAGCAGGGAGGCCGACGAGACAGAAGATCATGCTGTCAAGTGGGCCCCACGACCGGCAACGAGGCTCCCGGGAAATATAATCATGTCCCTATAAGAGACGTAGGGCATATATTGGGAGGAGGCCCCCAGGAGGAAAAGGATGCCACCGAGACGGGCAAGAAGCCACCCAAGTTAGACAAGAAGGCTTCCGATGGGTTACAGGATATTCTTAGTTTTGAAAGCGAGGCCACCCAAGATGGAAGAGGAGGTCCGTTCAATAGAAAATAAGGAATGCTAGGAGATATTTCTCCGGACGCAAGATGGGTAATAAGGTCTCCGCAGGAATGAGAGAAGGCCACTGAGACCAGCCAGATGAGGTCCATGTTTTGGAAGAGGAGGACCCTAGGAGAGGAGATTTAGGACTATGACGCAAAAGCACCCTGCTAAGAGGATAATGAGGCTCCAAACACAGGTGAGGAGGCGTTCAAGACGTGAGAGAAGGCCCCTAATTTGAAAACGGAGTCATCTTGGAGAGGATATGAGGCCCCAGAAATCAAGAGATTGTCAAGAATTGGCACGGAGGCCCCCAGGATTGCAAAGGAGGCCCCTAGGATTGCAAAGGAGGCCCCCAGGATTGCAATGGAGGCCCCGGGATTGCAAAGGAGGCCCCATTATTGCAAAGGAGGCCCCCAGGATTGCAAAGGAGGCCCCCATGATTGCAAAGGAGGTCCCCATGATTGCAAAGGAGGCCCCAATACGGGAATGGAGGCCCCAGAAAATGAGAGGAGGCCCTAAGACGGAAGAGAAAGCCAATGGATATGGGATGGAGTTTCTGAGACCAAAAGCAGGCCCTAAAATGGGCAAGGCTCCACCAAGAGAGAAAGGATGATCCAGAAACGTGGCAGGAGGCACCTAATTCGGAAGAGGACGACACAAGATTGGAAATGAGACCACATAGTGAACGACGAGGCCCCTGAAATAGGAGAGAAAGACCATTAAATAAGAGGGATGGCTCCCAGGCGAGAAAGAGGGCTCCAAGACGGGTACGAAGGTCCCCCGGAAATGACAAGGCAACTGAGATAGGAAAAGTTGCTTGTAATTTGGAATATTAGGCACTTGGGAGGGAAAAGAAGTCCACCAGGAGATAAGAGGCCACCCTAAAATGGCAAAGATCGAATCAAAACGCAGAGCAGGAGGTCCCAAAGACGTGACAGGAGGCCCCTAATTTGAAAAAGAAGGCCTCTAGAAGAGAAAAGGAGGTCCCTGCCGAACTCGAGAGGAGTCCCTCAAGCCGGAGTAGGAGGTCTCCAGGGCCGAATGAGGCCTCGAAGCCCGGAAGGAGTTCCCAGGAAATGAGAGGAGGCCCTTCAGATGGGAGTTGGTAGCAGGTATGGAAGGAGGTGAGGTTTCCAAAATTGAAGATCCCACCAAGACGGGTAAGGCTTTGCCAGAACAAAGGAGGCCCACGAGGCGTGGCAGGAGGCCCCTAATTTGGTACATAATGCCCCTGAAACATGAGGGGAAGCCCCATGCCATGCTAAAGGGGCCCCAGGATGTAGGAGGAGGCCCTCCAAGACGGGAGCAGGGCCATTGAATATGGAGGAGGGTAGGACACACGAGAAGACATCCAAAACCGGTAAAGAGGCTCCATGAAATGACATGAGACGAGCACCTAAGATGCGAGAGGAGGCCTATGATTTGCAAGAAGAAGACCCTAAAAAATGGTAGCAGTCGTGCCGGGGTACGTGAAAATCATGGTATGGGCCCAAAAAGATACGGCAGGGCCCCTGCAAATCACGCTGAGCCTGGGGGTACCAAAAGGTCACACCCGGACCATGCAAATCACGCTAGGGACACGGCAGGTCGTACCGTTCCCCAACAGTCCCATTCGGACACAAATGAAGCCGAGGAAACGAAAAACAATCCGGACATGGATAATCACTCTGGAGCCCCAACAATGGCACCAAAAGCCTCCAAAACGTTTTGGGCCCCCAAAAAGTGTCGTGGGCGCTAAAACTCGCGCTAGGCATCCAAACAAATGACGTCGGGATACAAAAGATTATGTTGGACTAAAAAAGTCGCGTCGCAGCCCTTCAAAATCACACTGAGGGCCCAAAAAGATCGCGCTGGCCCCTAAAAGTTGCAGCTGCCCCCCAAAATAAATTGTCAACCGGAATGTCACTCCGCGGCCTCAAAAATCGGGTCAAAGCCCCTCAAAACCCCGTAGGGTAACGACAAAGAAACGTGTCTGGCACCGAAAACAACTTCCACCGGGAAATCGTACCGGGACCCAAAAATATCACATAAGGACCTTAAAAAATAGAACTCGATGCCCACAAAGTTCACACCGAGACTCGATCGAATCTACCACAGCACAGGAATATTAAGAACAGGTCTGGAAAAAATACCCGAAGGGCTTTTATATTTCGAAAGGTGCCATCAGCTCAACAAACAAAAAAACTTCTTCGGTGGCCGCAGTGGCATGTCAATGGGACAAGTGTCCCCTCCCTCCTAACAGGAATAATCTCCCAATAATTGTGCCGGGGCCCTCAAAAGTCGCGCTGGGGCCACCAAAATTCGCGTCGGTCCACCAGAATTCGCACAGGGTGGCTCCACATAAATATGGCGGGCCCCAGAAAGCTCGCTGCGAGGCCCGAAAATCTGCAACAGGAACCGCGAAAATCGCGTCGGAGCCACAGCGAATGCTTGTTCTTGCCGTGAGTAAATTTGTTGAGGATTTATTATTTTAGCTTGTGTGCCAGGTGCCTTGCAGCCAGCCCCAAATGTTATAAAAAATAAATAAATCCCTAAGATGTCGAACATGAAACCAACTCAATCCACTTCTCGTTGTCACCTTCGCGAAATTGTCGTCCTTGGACTGAGAAATGATCGTTTAAGCTTGCTTATGACATCAAGCTGGTGGGAATAACTGATGAACATTAGTGATGAATCTGACTATGTTCAGCTAGACTTGGTGGACATAGAAGTGGGTTGTCAATGGGGTATATGCTTAAGATATGCTCAGCACCAACCCGCCAGCTTGCTGCAATCTAGAGGCCAGTGGGAAGATTCTTATGGTCGAGAAAGCATTAAGACATTGGTTTGTTTTGGCACTTAGGTATTTATCCACATATTAGTTTTTATACCCTGGTATGGCTCAGTTCTCAGCGAAAAAAGAAGATTATTGCTCTTGCGTTTTGCATAAATGATGCACCATGCCAAGGGCAAACAAGACATCAATATGAAATCTTGTTTCCCATTCTGGAACTATACTAAGAGCCTAAAAAACAATAGGAGGCCCTAACACAGTGGACGCCCCCTTTCGGGGAGCCAGAGGCCCCCTTTCAACATTGCCCCCTCCCCCTGGAAGTATTTCGTGGCGACACCACTGTTACCTTTATGTCCCTTTATCTCATGACGTCACACCCTGATCAACATCGGATATTATGATCGAAGCTTTGGGGGCGGGGATGTTGTTTAGGCGTTAATGGCGCATTAATAGCATCCTGGAAGGAATTGTGGTGGCACAGGTTCAGAATGTCTAAGCGTCCGAATGTCCAGCAAGCAAGAAGTAGACTATGACACGATGGCCGACCTTGACATGGATCGTTTTAAATCATTGCCGCCTATATTGGTAAAATATGCCTCATGTCTTAAATATTTTTCCCTGAAATACCATTTCACAAATACGTTATATTCAATCAATCAATCAATCATATATTAAGGTCTCCATAGTCCAGGCAATGTAGAAACAAGGCATGTACGTCATGGCTTTTCAGCCCTCTCGTCAAATCACAGTTGAAAATATAAGATAAAATGCCTACTGACCGTCTCCTGATTTAAAATCTAACAATAATAAAGCACATTTGAGATGAGCGTATGCAGCACTATATCACGGGTGGCCAGCATCCTTCCTCAACTTCTCATTCCATGCCGCGATTGCCCTATATGGGAAGTTGTGTCTGGCGAATTCAGTCCTAATCCTAGGTAGCTCGAGCATATCTGAGTCTGTACCTCGTGTCCGCCTACTGGAGACTTCGTCACGACGGGTGAGACACTCTGCCAAGCTAGGAGGGACGGATGTAGACAAGAGCCTCTCGACCATGGCCACATCCCGCTCTTCGACCATCCTCTCGAACCTCGGCCAGCCCAGCGCCTCAAGGGTGGGCGTTATGTGTTCTCGTCTGTGCTGGCCGGAAACGATACGAGCGCCGAAATTTATGATCTTTTGAATTCTGTATTTCTGCGATTTGTTACAACCTCCCCAAACTGTCAAACAATACTGAAGGTGTGGGAAAACGAGAGCCTGAACAAGAAGTTTCTTTGTCTCACGCGGAATTTTGTGACGTAATTTTGAAAGCCCGACGAGAACAAAATAACACCGCCGAGTGACCTGCGACACTTGCTTTTCCCATGTAAGAGCCGAATCCACGAATACCCCTAGAATCTTAGCGTGAGGCGAAGCCTCAATTTTGTTGTTTCCGAACTGGATGCTGAACGGGACTGACTTTTTGCGCAGGGGTTTAATGATCAAGAGCTCAGTTTTGCTTGGGTTAATTTTGAGTCGGCTCTGAGTGAACCAATTTTGGGCGACGCTGAGTGTGTCTTCGACACGCTGTATAAGCCTGGAAATATCCGAATCAGTCCAAAAATTGAATGTCATCTGCATATGAAACTTGCTTACCACAATTTAGATGTGAGACCAGTTCATTACTGAAAATCAAAAATAATTTTGGTCCAAGCTGGGACCCCTGGACGACGCCGTGCGTCACCGGCAGGGGTCCAGCGGAACTGTCCTTTATTCTTTGGATGCGGTCACTCAGCCAGTCCCTGAACCAGTGGTCACTGATCCCGTACCAACCGAGTTTGTCCAGAAGACGGTCGTGCTCCACCGAATCAAAGGCACGGGACGTATCAGCGGTCAACAAGACGGAAATCTGACCACGATCGCGGTTTGACGTCAAGTACGACATTGTCTCCAACATGGCGGTTTCGGTTGAGTGGCCGGAGCGAAAGCCGTGTTGGTTTCTAACAAATACATGATTTCTATCCAAATAAGCCGACAACTGCAAATTTACCAGTTTTTCACATAGTTTGCCAACAACATTGAGAATTGAAATGGGCCTAAAGTTAGCTGGGTCAGTGCGATCTCCTTTTTTGTGCAAAGGTAACACAATCGCTTCCTTCCACTCAGCCGGCACCTCTCCAGATCTTAGCGAGCTGTTTACCACATGTAAAAGGTGCGGTCCTATGACAGGGAATGTCAACCTCAGCATATCGACCGTGATGCCATCACTACCGCACGCGCGTGACTTTACACTACTAAGCGCCAGCGACAATTCTGGTAGCCTCACTGTCCGCACCTGAAAAGAATCCGCACACACCAGCGGAGAGCGTGGGTACAGTGGCGCCCCCTGCTCTCGCTGAGCCAGATCACTAGCGACATCTGCTCCCGCACGGACAAAGAATGAGTTCAGTTCAGATGCCCATGTCGGATTACTACGAGGTGGTGATGCGGTTCTGGGTTCCGGTTTCTTCGAGGCCACGAGAAACTTGCGGATGTCCTGCCACGTCATCGATCTGCTGTTCCGGTAGGACGTGGCGAAGAACTCGGTGCTGGCCTTGCACTGAGCTCTCTTCACGGCGTTTCTCGCGTCCCTGAAGGCTTGCTGTTTGGTGTCATCACCCCTGTCCTGGTCACGCTCCTCCCGGGCTCTGTCTCGGTTGGCCATGCACTCCCGGAGCACTTGGTTGTTTTCTATCCAGGGTAGAGGTGGGTGAGTCAGCTTCACGGTTCGAAGCGGCATATGCGCGTCGATGATGGGCCCCCATGTCGCTTGCCACGCTTGCCACTTCTCCGCGGTGGTCTCAGCGCTGTAGACATGGTCCCAGTCTGCTAGTAGCATGTCTAGACACAGGGCGTCAGCGTCGACTCGTCTGGTTGAGCGGACGGTAATGATCCGAGGCTTCCGTCGTTCGCGTTTCACGGTGAAATTTACCGCGACAACGTCGTGGTCGCTGATTGAGCACTTGATGACACGAGGATCAGATGTCAGATCCGGACTGCTGGTGAGGACGTGGTCAATCAGCGTCGCGGTCGTCCCTGTGGTGCGTGTAGGTGACGTGATGAGCTGAGTGACGGACAGCTCCTGCAGCATTTCGAAGTAGCGCTTGACGCCGTTGTTCGCGTCGGGTCGCAGGAGATCCCAGTTCATATCACCCAGGGCGTACAGCGGCAGATTTTTCGCCAGCAGAAAGGTGAGCTGATGGTGCAGGTCGTCCAAGACGGGAGTGACAGGAGCCTTGGGTGGCTTGTAGAGGACACCCGTGACAAACGGTGATTTCTCAGAGAACCGGAACCAGAGGGCCTCCAGCGGAGAGTTGAGGGTGGGCACATCCAGCACCTCGGCCTGCATCAGGTCACGGTAAATAATGCAGACGCCTCCGCCATGGGTACCCCGGTCCCGCCTCTCGACCACGTAGCCTGGAAAAATCAGGAACTTGTCATCGGTATGCTCAGTCAGGTATGTCTCCCCTAGGCACAATATGTCCAGCTTGTGCTCCCTCAGTAGGGTTCTCACATCATCCAGAGACAGCATCAGGTGATAAACGTTCAGGTCAGCCACCCGGATGGTCTGGTGCGGCTGAGGTTGTCGCTCGTCCGGCCGATCACTGAAGCGTGTTGTCTGCCGGGCTGTGAGTCGGGCCGGTGTTACAAGTGTACGGTGCATGCCGTGATCGGTCTGGGGTCGGAACATCGATGGCCAGCTCCCGACGCTGGCGACGCGACCACGTCGCCACTGGATGCGACGGCCGGCCCGGGTGCCACGATGTGTGCACCGGGGCCGGGCGCTCCGCGCGGTCGCCTCGCCCAGCTGGCCGCGCGGCGCCACGGCCGGTCTCCATGGCAACGGCAGTGCTCCGGTGCAGCCGGTCGACCAGGGGCGAGGGAGTGACGTCACCCGCCACGCTGGACGGAGCAGCGGCAGCCGCGCCTGGCCCGCCCTAATGTCAGTGACAGTAGCGAGGGGCGCGATACGGTGGAACAGCGTAGAGCGCGACGTCATCAGCCGTCGGCCGCCAATTGGCGGAGAGCACTCCACCAGAAGCGGTAGAATGCCAGGCCGGGTGACGTGACACTCCAACCCAGCCAGCGCGCCATCGAGAGGGCAAAACACGAGAAAAAATATGATTTACCATCTCACGAATCACCACCGAAATCCCACAAAAATCACACCACGCCCGTCAACACAGTTTCAGTCGCCTCTCTGCACACTTTCATTCCACTGCAAGAAGTAGAAACCGCAGAAAAATACTAAAATCCAGGAGCGATCACAATGGCGGCCGCCGTAATCAGGCGCACGACCTTCAATCATATTGAATCATATTACCTCGCTTTGCCTATTGTGTTAAATTAAATGTGCTAAAAAGACCCGTTCGAGGATTACATTTACTTTTCAGGAACAATGTCTTGAAGGAAACATCGCATGGTGGCGGCAGTAATTAATGGCAGGTAATAAATGTTTTCGTGGTTTTGGTTCTCGTTGCTTTATCCGATCCGATGCTGTTCCAGGGTTGCTTTTGCTGTGAATGCGTTCACTGATATTTCAGTACTTGATTTGTTTATTTTCGGTACTTTACAGTTATCACTATCTTTTCTCAATATCAAGGAGTGTAGTATGAATACAAAAACTGCGCAGAAACCGGTTGTAAAGTAGGCAGTCTGGTCCTGAAATATGGATTGTATTAAAGAGAATGTGGTGTGAAGTTTGAAGACTGAATAATATTGAACGTTGAATTGGCGGATCTTGTAGTATAATTATGAACATCTTGGATGTGGTGTGCAGCATGCTGCGGATCAGTCCAAGACAAATGAATTTGCTGCCGCTGTCGCCACCGACACCCCAATCATCGCTGCCACTGCCGTTGTCGTCGCCACTGGCTGGAACGCTGACTTCGACTGTCGCCAACTGCCGCGGCAACGAACCACCAGTGCGGAGGCTCTCGTTGCGTTCCACGGCGGCTCTACGTCTTGGTCGATGTCTTTCGTCGAGTGGTTATTGTTGGTGAGCATTTGTCTGACGTGAGTTAGCTCTCTGTCCACACACCTCCAGGAGCTGCGTGTCTTGCGTTGGTGCGAACGACTCCACGTTTGCGTTCGCATCTAGTTGGGAAATCGCTTAGCACTTTCAGACACCGTTCACGGTTCGTTTTTTTGCATAACGTTCGTTTCATGTTTGCCATCGCTTACATTCAACTCAAGGCCAGAAAACGGGAGCTCATACGTTCACGCGAAGTTCGTAGGTGAAGCGATGAGCAGAAGATACTTGCATGCGCGACTGAAGTCGAATGAATCTGTCTACGCTGGTAGCGCAGTTGGTTAGAGCGCTGGCCTGCTCTGGTCTCCCCTGTCCTGGCGACACGGGGTTCGAGTCGCTTCGCGCGCTCGCATTTAGCCCCCGGCTGGGAGGGTCAGTTGGCATCTGGCTCAACAAGGCCGGGGACGAGCTACCGGGCGGCCGTGTCGGTGCATTGACGGCACGTTTGAACTGGAATTCATGGATCATGGTGGAGCCAGGGTTCACGCAACAAGCTCTGCTTAGCAATAGGACCCTGGTTCATAAAGCCACCCCAGCAAGAACTCGGATTAAATCGATTTTTTTTATCCAGAAAGATGTTATCAACGTATCGTCTGCATATGTGGATCTCGTGAATAGGCGCATGTAGCGAATAACGAAGGCGGCAAAATGGGGGGGGGGGGAGGATCACGAAGACAGCAGCGGGGAGGGCGGAAATGCAGTTAACCCAGGTCCATCTAAGGTCACGATATGGCACAGCCCTGTGTGAGTCATTTCGGCTTCCTCTCGGCGACATTGCACCTTTTGAGTAGGCTGGTTGATCCAGTCCGGCGTAGGTCCTGTTTGCACGCGGCAGAAACCCGGCAGAATCCCGGCAGAATCGTGACGTTGGCAGGACTGAGCAGGACCCAGCAGCACACCGAGCAGAATCGAGCAGAGCCCGACGTCGGCGACGTCCGCACAGACTCTGACGTCACAGAATAAATAGATGACTTCGCGCAATGTATTGCCCGTAGCGATTATGATTTAGTAGCGTTGTCGACGTCGGCGACGTCAGCGGCAGGCAACTTGAAATATTGCAAGTTGCCTGCCGCGTTCTGCCGTCGGACGCGGGCGTCGGACGGTTTTTGTGGTTGCTGTTCGGCCTTTCGGTGGCTACATTTGTTAAAATTGAATACTATGAGTGTTGTGGATGGACATATTGAAAAGTAAATTGTGCTTTACCTTGTCCTTTGTAATATTCCCTGCACTGCATTCCAAATAAATGCATGATGATGGTATACCCAATTCACGTGTTTTCTTTGGAAGGAGACTCATGCCACCAAACGGAGTCTGCTCAGGGGTAGAACTTGGTGCACTTTTACCAATTGTCAAGCTTAACATTTGGCATTTGTTGTTTCATGGAAAGAATTAACTCAAATTTGGTTTGGCAATACATCATTTTGGAAAATCTATTATTTCTATGCAACACCGATACGATTAATGAGTAACTTGTTCAAAGTTGGGGCTGTTACCCCCTTAACCCCACCCCGTTCGGTTCCTGCACCCTTGTTCTTCATTCTGGTGGGAATGAGAAGTTTTTGGCACCCTTCTCAGCTACTTGACAGGAAGATATATTCCTCCGCTTCCCTGTTATTTTACCCTCACTCCCACGTTCGTCATAGAAAACCATTACCATTGACGTGCAAGAGCTAGTGACAAATATCTAAGAATTAATGCTATCTGAGTACTACCATGAGTGGTACCACTTGAGTCAATTAGTACCGCAGCGGATCATTTGTAGCGCAGTAACCAAGCAACCGAGACGCTTCCTGGCGCATTGGATAGATGACGTCAGCCCGCTAGTATGACGTTGGCCGAATGAAGCGTGACGTCAGAGTTTGCTGCCGCCTGCTACTTTCTGCCGCTGCCTGTCAATTTCTGCCACTGACGTTGCGAACGTCGGGTCTGCCGAGGAAAGATTCTACCGGCATTTCGCCACGTGTAAACAGGCCTTAAGTTTACGCTAATAACTGCTGCGCTGAGCGAAACGTGCTATTCAAGTATCGGAGCGCCAACCATTCCACACAACAGACAGACGTAGGTATTGGCGAACATTCGCGAAGTATCGGAGCGCCAACCATTCCACACAACAGACAGACGTAGGTATTGGCGAACCATTCCACACAACAGACAGACGTAGGTATTGGCGAACATTCGCGAAGTATCGGAGCGCCAACCATTCCACACAACAGACAGACGTAGGTATTGGCGAACATTCGCGAAGTATCGGAGCGCCAACCATTCCACACAACAGACAGACGTAGGTATTGGCGAACACGACACCTTGCGGCGACCCCACAATCACACCGTCGCCTTGTTGGAAGAGTTGGCCTTCCGGGCACCTGAACAGGGTCTTTATTGTGTTTGCATTCAACATGGACTTCAACAACTTCTTGGGCAGGCTTGGTGGCCTTAGTTTGGGTTCTTATGTACAAATCGGAGGATTACATCAATGGTTTTGGTAGCTTGCATATTGGTGAACAAACTTTCCACGTCAAGGGCCACAATCCTCCCTTTTGGTTTACTCCTTATAAGTATAGTGAGAAAATCGTCTGTCATGATTGTAATCTGATATTCCTCCTGAGTGAAAAGGAAACAACGGGTGGGAAAGGATCTTCAAAGAACATAAATGACAAAATAAATGTCATATTTTCGGTCGCTTTATTAAAACATCCTTGACGGATGAATTGCTTCTAAGCTACTCGGATGTGTGTATATATATCGTATATATATATATATATATATATATATATATATATATATACATATCTCTCTCTTTCTCTGTGTCTATGTCTCTCCAACAGAGTTGTGGTATTTGATTGTGAAGTTTTACACGTCACGACACACTTCCAAATCATGAATTGAAGCGCCCACCAAAAACATCCATCCAGCAACGGTGTAAAGTACTACGACTGGGATGTAACGTCTCGCGCTACACCAAACCGCGCTTCCCCTCTGCATAGAGAGGTGCTAATTGGTTCTCACGACATGCGCACGGCCCGGTGGCTACTCCAGGCCTGCGCTGGTTCGGAGCTGCGCAGGTATGGTGGCGGGAAGATGGGTGGGTTGGGGGAGGGGAGGGCAGCTGGCGGCTGGAAGAGAGGACAGACCGGTGTGACTGCACCCATGTCATCAACCTCAGCACGTGACACTGGCTGACCTTGCCGGCCGCCAGTGCCGAGCCGCAGAGCCACCGCAGGTCTGGCAAGAGGATGAGGCTCGTCAGCGCCGCCCTGCTCTGCGTCTGTGTTCAGGTGAGATGGCGGAGTAGGCCGATGATAAGGATGTGAACTGGTGCTGTTGCCGAGAATGCACAACAGATAGTACCCGAGTTAGAAAAAAAAATAGAACGGCAAAGGTGTGTCTGGTGGATCCGGGGGAATGGTGGCATCCAGCCCATTCGCACCGCGAAAGTGGCCCATCTTCAAAGAAAAACTGCACAATTCAGCAGAGCTATGCTTTTTAAAGCAATGTTTTTAAACAGCATTGTGCAAACGGCAAGAGCCGCCGTTATGCAATTTGAGTAATATTTAAGGTAGATGAAGTGTTCGAAAGTCCTAGCAACAGCAGATTTGAAGACAATCTGCTTGACTGTCAGTCAAGTCTTTTCCACAGAGATAATATATCTGCTATTTGCCACCGAAATTGTTATCCTCGTTCTACCGAGATTGGACTATGTATCGCTGGGTTAAGAATCACAGCATTTGTGCTTCAGGGACACTGAAAAGTGTTTTCTACAACCGGGTGTATTTATGTTAGTATTCCTCGGATTTGTACTATTGTTATTATTATTAATAACATTCGATTATTCGATATTATTAATAACATTTGAGTTCCTATTAGTCGTAGCATTGATATCACTAATAGTAGTATTCTTATCCGCATTATTACAAATGATAATGTTTTAGTACTAGTAATATCTATATTATATTATGACAATGTATTCGTGACTTTATATTTTTCCCTCCGATCATGTTGCGACTTACCATGGAATGGCAATCTCCACGAGTCATCTCTACTCATTGATCAGAGCGATGTGGCCATACTTTTTCTAATGAGATAATTCATATTAGCATTTCCAGCTTTCTTGATTTATCCCTACGTGCATCAGCACAACTAGCCTCTGAGCGAGTAGCAAGCACGTTCTGAGATAATCAAGGGCAAGCACAGTTTGTCCCTCGGATTGAATACTTATACATCTACCTGGGCACTTGTACTTGGGCATGTTACTGATCAAATTTATTAAAATTATATTTCCTATGCTATAATATTTCTAGGTAGCTACGTGATACAAGAACCTTTGGAACATCGAAACTTGTTGGAAACTATCTGATAATGAAAATTTGGTCGTCATACTTTATTCTTTGCAATATACTTCATCCTACTTTTATTTATCCGGGGACTTAAGCAGTAGCTTTTGCGCCAATTTTATACTATGCAAATACGAACGTACCATGCTGTTCCTCAGCAAATATTCACCACCACCTCTAGTCTCAATTGTTCTTTACATTTCATTACAGTAGATAAGTTTCCCGTGTTGGTGAAAATGTCAACAGATACAGGCTAGCTTTTCTAAGTCTGCATCGAGTTGGTTAATGTCCTGAATAGGTATGTTGGCTGTTCAGATGGAGCTTGCAGCGAAAGGCAACAATTTGAATTATTCGAGACACGATGCAGGCCTCTATATCTATGTGACTTTATTTTATCTACACTTATTGTCCTGCGTTGAAATGCAGTCTTGCGATGCTCTAGCTGCTTAGGACATACAGCGAATGCCAATTTCATATTTAAGTGCATTGATGTTGTTATGTTAAGTAGCATAAAAATGTGTTTTTCTCGTGTAGCAAATGCTGCATTTGTGTGTTGAAGCCCGACGTGGTATTCTTGGCCACGGTCATGCTGGTCATGATTCGATAGAGCTTGTGAAGGCTTCTTCACTATCCACCAAAAGCAAAGAGCGAAATAACCATTGGACGACTTGTTTGATTCTGAACACAGTCATTTCGCGGAAAACTGAAGAGAACAGCATGTGGCGCTGACCGACCACTGCGTGGCTATGTCACTTCCAGGGGGTTCACATTGCCCGACCGGACTTGACAAGAAACGACCCATCTAGGACTTCGTCCGCCCGCCGGACTCACTTCTCGGAGCCGTTCGACGGTGTTCTGCAGCCGGCCGGTTCTCAGAGTGAGTATTAATCCGAGTACACGTTTCACTGCGGCATAACACGGCTATCTTATGATGTATGACTTGCGGATGAACTGCAGAACGGTGCTCGTTCTCTGGGGACTTACCGCGAACCAGTGCGTTCGAGTTTTGTTGAAAATGGCACTTCGGCCTCCTCAGGCCATTTTGTGCCGTGGATAAAAAGACAATGCTCTATGTTGTAAAAGTCTGTTTAAAGTCCTAGTTGGTTTGTCGGAGAAGATGAAAAGTAGTTTGATGATCAATATTTTGTTCGAGGGCAGTGGTATTGCTGACAATGAAGGAGGATCCGAACCAATGCTGCACCGCGTGCACGTACTGAAGTGGACATTGAGCAGTGCACCCTGTGAGATCGGCACCAAGATGCGGCCCTGTGACCAGTCCGGTCAGTTTCAATCTCGCTTGAAGTAAAATGTTGTTGAGTAGTACTTCGGTAAGAACCGTGTATATTGCACCACATTCCAGCATTGTACTGAACGGACAAGAACAATGCACGGTTTTACCACACGAACCCGAACGGACGAGCAGACCACATGAGCTAGTTATACATGCGCACCTCTCATACGCGGCATGGGACGCAAAGCGTGTAACAGCGGGCTGCTTAGGTTGCTCGGTTAATCCACAAGGCTTTTGCGACAACTGTACGATGTGTGTGATATCTGCGTCTGATTCTGCGCCGGCAGCAAAAGAACGATGCAGCTCGCTTCTTGTCGATGCTAGTCCAGCGCGCCCAGTTGCGACTTGTGCTGCTTTATTCCAACTTCCAAGCGTCTTGTGAAAACAGCAGAACTAGATTTGGCTGTCGCTCTTCCCTGTGTGGCCACACAAATGACTTCAATGGGGTCAGGCCTGTCCTGTTGGTCCTTGCTTCTCTCCTCGCATAACTTTGCATGACCTGATATTGTAATATTCGCGGGTAGCCCTGTCTTTACCGGCATATTATACATGAAGAAGCTCCCCACAAAGATGTTCTAAGACGGAATTCTTGAATTCTTTGGGAAGCTCACAAGTATACTATTTGAAATTATGTGCCGCATTGTTTGCGTTCAGTCTGGAAAAACTGACTGCCGTGGAACTTCGCTGTCGATTTCATTGCAGATCTAAAAGTTCAGCATACTTCTAAAAGTGGAGCAATGTCCCACTATGTCGTAAATCAACGACTAGGTTGCACTTGTATCCCGTGTTGTCCGCAGCCTTCTGAGACCGGCCATGAAACATGCGCAGTTACGCGTCCCCATTTGCATAGGTAATATGCATGCGAAAACCTCAGCTACTACTATGGCACATACCAAGGTTAAGGTCATGGGATATGGGCAAGTTCCATTTGAAAGAAATTGGTAATGAACTCGAAGTTCACAATTTTTGTAGTGGTGATATTGAGGAAGACTGAGTGGACATACCGGTAATGTTTAAATGATTTCATTATTCCGAATATTCTACATATGTCTCATGTATTACCTCAAAGTTTGTTCAGATTACTTCTTTTGCTAATTCCTGTTTTCATAAGTCATTTCCCCCTTGGTAGAAATTTGCTTGTCCCATCCTCGAACGTTTTACTAGTGTTGGTGATTCGTTACTACACCCACTGTGCGTGTGCTATGAAAACTCCTTCCGGGTCACTTCAACAATCTACGCTCATGTTGTCCCCAACAGGTGTACCTGGATTCAGATTCATTCCACGGACGTCTTCTCGCACCAGCTGTGGGATCCCCACTAACTTGAATCGACTCATAGACGGTACCAATACAGTCCCAGGACAATTCCCATGGCTGGTAAGTGGAGAAAAGAGGAGGCGAAGTCGATATCTAAACAAAGGATTGATCGATGTTGTGTGACAATTGTTATGCGTTGCATACTGTGCATTGATCAGCGTTGGTGCTCGTCTGACTGACTTATGCGATGATTATATGCATGGTTCCAGCAGCATTGCTGGATGGATTGCTGAACTAGACGGCTGTACTTCATGAACATGGTAAATGAACTATTGTTATGCCTTGGAAATTTACCATCGTAGGTCATGAGAGAAAAACTGAAAACCAGTGCAAATGCTCCAGTTTATTCGTTCGTTTGACTCCATCGGAGTAGGGATTAGCTCCATTAGCTTGCCGTACTCTGCCATTTAATGAGCTATAATATTCAGAACTTGGGCTACTAATAATTACCTTGCGTTGGGGCGGGGGTGGCCGAGCGGTTGTGGGCTGAGCTCTGGATACCAAGGTGCCGGGTTCAACACTCGCACAACTCGGGAAATTTCCCAATCCCGCGGCCCACCGACGAAACGGTGCGGGCGGCACCATTAGCCGTGATCGTGCATAGAGTGCGTCGTGAACCGCCCAATTAACTATACTTGCCTTACGTTTGAAGAGGTGTATATACGATGTAAGGTGGATTCCTGTCATCAACTTCCTTATTGATTGTTTTTTTTTATCAATATCATGTCTGCCTGGATATACTTGATCTACGAACCATGATATCATATCACCGTACGGAATACCTGCCGACGAATAGAGGACCACCCGCAAGTCCACAGCCACCATCTCCTGCCAAACCGAACATCCCACCACCTCCTGCACACCCACCCAAACCCACTCCAAAACCTCGTCTTAGGCCAGGACTCAGACTGAACCTACCACTCTTGCCAAGCCCGTCGAACCGACAACTCCAGACCAACGAATCCCGCCCGAACCCACCGCGCCTCCCAAATGCAAATCCAGCGGCCGCCGCCACTCTACCCAATCACCTCCCAGGACTCGTGCGACCAGGTCCAGGCTACCACCCCTGCCTGGTTCACCTCCCAACCCTCTCTCCGTTCACCAGTGCAACATTTCTCCCCAACTCGACACCGACACCACCCAGTATAGGAACACCAACAGTCACTAAACGCGTTCGGCAATGGAACTTTTTCTGCAGTGGAACACCGGAGGCCTTCCAGGCAAGTTTATATAATTCAAATCGGAATTCTTGCAACAAAGACCATTACTAGCTGCGCTCCAAGAAACTCACTTTCGAGATTCTGACTCCGCTTGGAACAAAATCCCAGATTACACTTGACACGTCGACAACGTAAACGGCCCACATAGGACATGGGGCGTAGCCATACTCATAGCAAACAGCATACCTCATCGTCGAGTAACGTTAAATACTCGTTAGGAGTCAGACGCAATGTTAATGCGGACATCAGGGGATATTCAGTAAAGAAAGAAAACAGGTAGGTTCCTGATGCCATTCAAGAACTCTGAAACATGGGCCCGCGACAAGCGCGCCCGGATGCTCACTAGTGTGTGCGCGAAGAATATAGTTACAATTTATGAGACTCTGTCTCCATAAAATGTGATGCGAAGTGCATTTATGAAAGTTAACTTGCTTTCAGACGTCAATCGTATTGCCACTTACAGTGATGCATTGCGCATATTGTTGCTTTGCATAATGCCCTCTGGAACTATTTTCCACCATAGACGGCCGGCCGCCGGCGGCGACGCAGGTGGGCCACGGTCCGTCCCCGACCGCCCGCCGCCATTCATAATAAGGTGGGGCGCAGACCATTCCCTGAATGTTAATGGGCCCCAACACCAAAGTTACAGGCAGATTTTCATATTTGAAACGATAGGCAATGTGCCTGACATGAGTTCCACCATCATTCAGTTGAGGCCGACAAGTTTTCTCGATATGGTTTAACCCGCGCTGTCTCTGGGGTGTCATTAACAACCCCCCTAAGGTTTTCGGCGGATAGTGAAAAACGGCGCGCGGCAGCGCGCCGGAATTTGGCACACCTTTTCCCACATTCATTTTGCATGTTGTACAAAAATTTTGAAGTCAGGTCATCTAAGGTCAACAAGTTAGTCAAGGTCAAGTGAGTTCACCTCCAAAAAAGCTCAACCATTCGTCACGCTTTAACGGATACAGATATTTTGATGAAACTTTCAACGTTTGCTTATCTTTAGGGATGCAACAAAACGCACCAGATGAATTTTTTATTTTTTCCTTTTTTGATTACTTATTACTGATTACATTTGATACATTGATTACATTAGAGTTAAAATCGAAGATTCTGGCTAAAGTGAGCATTTTTTATGGGAGCAAGTTGACTTTGAACAACGTTTTTCGGTCCGCTCTGCCCATTAGAATATGAAAATGAAAGAAAACTTGAAAATTCAAAATTTTGATATTTAAAAAAAAATAACATTTTGATTTTTGGGTGGACACAAATTGTATGGCCCTGGTCGATTTCGCTTTCCTTTTCTGATTCTAAATAAAATGTTTTCTCAAATCTCCCCCAAAATGAACTCCCCAGAGCCAAAAACATGATGTAAGTCCCGAAAACCTAGGCCCCCTAATGACGTAATTGTTTGGGGGGGATTGGGGGGTGGTGTCTGGCCCTACTCGTCGAGCGCTTTCCGATGACACCTCTTTCGTTTTCGTGCGACCCTTAGTTTGGAGATTATAAGGGGTCCCTATCGACCCCCCCCTCGAGACGGGGTGTGAGGATGTGACCGGAAAGACGGGGAGGATTAAGAACACTACGGTTATGGGCGTTGAATGGAAAGAATGCATCTACAATCGTAAATTTATCCTACACCATTTTGGCGTGGCAGAGCCGATGTTGCTTAGTATTGTTGAAGGGTGGAACTTTACTTTTTGTCATGCCACCGCTCGGCGGCCCTACGGATCCTCTGGGCAGCAACCGTCGGCAATTGGCGTGCGTCGTGCCATGACATAACATCAATAATGCCGGAAAGCTTCATGTCAAAAGGCAAAAATTGACAGGGTTAGATATCTATAAAAGTAGCCGAGTGTGGCATCAGAAGGCAGCTAATTTTATGCCGGTTTATTTGAGACCATTGGAAATTAATTCGCTAATGTAGAACATCTGATATACAAATAAAAGGAATGCAAAGTGATAATACGAGACAGAAGTACTGGAGTTGAGTACAAAAATGACAGGGTTATCAGGGTTAACAGGTCTATAAAAGTAGTCGAGTATGGCATCAGAAGGCAGCTGATTTTATGCCGGTTTATTTCAGAACATTGGAAATTAATTCGGTAATGTAGAACATCTGATATACAATTTTAAGGAATACAATGTGATACTTTGGGACACAAATTCTGGAATTGGGCGCAAAAGTGACAGGGTTAAACCTCCATGGAAGTTATTCAAGATGATATAAAGATGTAGCACGTTCGATTTTCGTTTAGTTAAGAACATTGGAAATTGAGTTGATGTTCAGTGACAAAAGATGTTGAGTGGCCAATTGCTCCCATTTCACTTTAAGGACAAAGTGACAGGGTGAAATGATTTGATAATATAACGAACTACACATCATAAGAGAGCTTGTTTCAATGTTGTTCAAATTTGACCATTGGAGATCACATGCACCTTCTCTAGAAACCAGAATATAGCATTGATCAGAGCCAGCCCAATCTGGTGGTGTTCCTTCACAAACCCACCACCGAGTGGCGCCACCGGTATTATGTCCGCTCATGACGCCTAACGTCCCCTGAATTGCGTAGCAGTCAGCCTCAAAATTGCCCGTTGACAAACCACAGTCATCTCACTATACATCTCGCCGTCAGCTGAAACCCCCACAACACAGGAGCTGAGCGACTTGCTGCTTCAGGCCCCTCCACCAGTTCTCATTATGGGAGATTTTAATGCTAAACACCCCTCCTAAGGAAGCGACTAGACTGACGCTAGAGGGCGCGAAATTCACCAGTTTATTTCGGACCATAACTTAGTAGTTCTTAACACTGGGGCTGCCACCCACTACAACCCGACCTTAGGAGGATCGGACAGTTGCATTGAATTAACGTGCTGCTCCCAACGACTAAGCTCACTATTTGACTGGTTGGTTTCAGACGTTTCCGGGCTGAACAACCACTACCCAATCACAATTAGGCTCAGCGCGGACGCTATCCACCACACTAAGCTTTTTAGACCATTTTGGAACTTGAAAAGAGCGGACTGGGCTAAATTCGAGGATCAGGTGGACCTCAACCTAGCAACTTCAGAGACCAGCAAAATCGAGACAATCCTAAGGGCCATCAGCTCAGCAGCACGATACTTAGTCACTCAAAGTAACAAACATAGGAAAAGGGCATCTACGCCATGGTGGACCCCGGACTGTCAAAGGACAATCGCCGCACGGCGCCACGCCCACAAACAATTCAAAAGATGCGTGTGCGAAGCACACCTATCAGCATACAGACAACCTAAAAACACTGCCGGTACACAATTCGGACGGCACGCCAAAATTGTTTGCAGTATTT
Organism: Ashinkailepas kermadecensis; assembly: GCA_034440615.1. Lineage (NCBI taxonomy): Eukaryota > Metazoa > Arthropoda > Thecostraca > Neolepadidae > Ashinkailepas > Ashinkailepas kermadecensis. The sequence goes on from JAOTOM010004180.1 coordinate 232,910, forward strand.
TGCCTCTCAATCAATAGGTTCGCCCCTACCGGCAGAATCTGTGACCTGATGAAGCATTTCAAGCTGAAAGGCCCACCACCAGACCCCTTCCCCCAGCTGACGGTGAAAGGACAGCACATCACTGACCCACAACAAGTCGTAGACCACTTTACGCCAGCGTATCTGCAACAGCAACTACGACACCATTATAGTAAGCGTTCTAGACGCCCTTGCATCCAATGCAAATTTGAGTTCTAGCAATAGAGAAATCTACAATCAGTCGTTTACTATGCATGAATTACACCTTGCCCTCAACAAGTGTGGAAATACGTCGGTTGGGCCGGACGACATCCACTACCAGTTTTTTAAACGTCTTAGCAAAAATTCCCTAACGTACCTACTAGCGGCCATAAATGAACAGTACCAAAGCGACACCCTTCCCGCATCCTGGCGGGAGAGCGTAGTCATTCCATTGCCAAAGCCGCACAAAGATTACTCCACCACAAAATGTTTTAGACCGATCTCACTAGCTGTGCTAGCAAGTTGGTCGAGTGCATGGTCAATACACGATTGAGGTAATTTCTGGAACACAACGACCTGCTCAACAAATTCCAGTGCGGCTTCCAGCGTCAAAAATCATCTACAGAGAATCTCATTAGATTAGCTCATGACATCAAAAGTGTTCTACGCATCAAACGCACAACAATAGCTCCCTACTTAGACATCACTGCCGCATTCGACCGAGTACACAAGTCCGTACTGACACACAAACTCCACAAGATAGGCCTACGCGGGCACATGGCACACTTCATTCTCAACTTCCTCAGAGACAGGACCCTTAAGGTCCGATGCGGCAGTGTCACATCAAACACTACAACTCAGGAGTATGGCCTGGCGCAGGGGAGCGTGCTCTCACCGAGCCTCTTCGTCATCATGATCAACGACATACTTGCTGACCACACGGACAATTCACTTCAATCTCACTTTTCGCGGATGCATAGCCATTTGGACAACATCACAATGCTTCCTTAAAGCTGAAAAAAAAACATTGAAGCAGGACTAGACCACATTGCAAAGTGGTGCAAAACTTGGGGCTTCATCCTGTCCGCAGAAAAATCGGCCACCGTCACATATAGTCGTCTCCGCCCCACACCCAAAACTCTACTTAAAATTCATGGCAAAGCCATCGAACAGGTGAAAAGCTTCAAGTTCTTAGGAGTGCATTTAGACGAAAAACTCAGTTTCAACACCCACACCACCTTCATCTCGAAGCGATATGCGAAGCACGTCAACATACTCCGTGCATGCAGGTACAGACTGGGGCGGAGACAGGAAAACCCTACTGCGACTGTACACATCAATCATACGACCCATCCTAGAATACAACAGCATCATTTTTGCCACCATTTCAGAATGTCAGAGCCGAAAGTTAGAAATCATCCAAAACAGCTGCATCAGAGCAGCCACAGGTGCCCTCAGCACCACACCGATAGCCAATCTTCTAGTGGACTCAAACACGCCCCCACTCCACTTCAGGAGGACACAACAGCTGTGCCGCTACCACATCAAAATCAAATCCATTAAAAATCATCCGGCACAGCGCTGCTTTACGCCTGACAGATACGACAAGAGCCGATTTGGGCGCAAACTTCCACCATATAGCATTCAAATTGCCACTGCTCTCTGAGATCTTAACCTCTCAATGCCATCCACTGCAGCTCGATCGCCCACTAGGCCATTCTGGACTCTCAGTCAACCAAAGGTCGAGTACTTGCTCTCGGAGAAGAAATCCACTACTACATCGGCGGAAATTCTTGGCATCTTCCACAAGTTCGCCGATGACAACAATCACAATTCACTCGTATTCACGGATGGGTTGAAACACGAGGCTAAGGTAGGCATCGGCATCACCAGACCAGGTCTCAGACTTTCCAAGCGGCTACCGGATAACTTATCCATCTACTCTGCTGAAGCAATGGCCATTCTGGCCGTTATCTCCATTCTCATGAGGCGTAAAGCTAAAATCATAGTAATTTGCTCAGACTCCAAATCCGTCCTCCAGTCAATTATCAACACCCACGACTGTCCACATCACGTCATTGATATAATCCAACAAATCGTGGCCCATAACGTACACATGAACTTTTCCTTCCTCTGGATTCCGGAACATGCAACATCCCAGGTAACGAAGAAGCAGACCGGCTCGCAAAGCAAGTCTGAGCATCAAACACTTGCGCTATCGTGGAATATTCGGCAGACGATTACAAAGCACTCATACAATACCACATTCGCCAACATCATCAGAACACATGGACACAACACAACTCAACACAACACAAATCCAACCACACCCACGCAATCAAACCAACGGTAGGCACATGTAACACATCAAATCAATCTCACCGACAAAAAGAGGTCATCCTCACTAGATTTAGAACTGGTTGCACAAAACTAACACAGCCTCAATTAGAGGGTGACCAATATACAACACCTGACGGCGGCACCTGCAACACCACGTTAAGCATAGGCCACATCCTGTTAGACTGTAGTAGCTTTAGCTCTCAAAGACAACCACTCAAGGCATTCTGCCAAAGAGAGGGCATAACCCTATCGCTTCTATCGCTTCTCGGTGACAAGCACCCAGAACTCCTTCAATTGCTATTTGAATGTCTGTATGCCACACAACTAGCAGGAGCACTGTAGGCACCACACCACCAATACTCACATCAACTCGCAATGCATGACCGCGAAACACTCGTAGGAAACACGTAAATAGCCATCCCCGAATGGCGTCGGACGTGCATGAACCGATTTCCTTCCCAATTAGAAATAAATGGCTACCTAGCGGTGCCGTCGGACGTAGAAGAGCCGACTTGCTTTAGGAAAACGAAAACTAAAAAAATAAATACAAATTAGCATAACGTAAAACGACTACCCAGAGGAGCTATCGGACGTAAATGAGCCGAATTGCTTTGCAACTCATAACGTAAGCGGTTACCCAGAGGTACAGCGGACGTAGAAGAGCCGAATTTCAAAACACCGTACTAATCCAACTGACAACCCTGCATGGCATGCTTAGACTAACCCGCTACTAACAACTAACACGGCGTGATAGGCGGTGTGGACAATTACCTCCTTGTTCGCACGGTAAAGATTCCTCGGTGCTCTTCGATAAGAGTAGGCTAAAGCCGGCACCCTGGCAAAATCAACTTCTCGCCCTCTCAAACCACCCCCACCCCCACCCAAACTACAAATTATTTGGGGAGGCGTAAAGTAAAATTAAAACCATTTAGACATCAGGTAGATGTCCCCAACCCAGGCCCCGCCTTCAGCACACAAAATATCACACAAACTATAACGTAAATTTCCCTTAACGTAAATGTCCACTTGCCTGCACTTTGATTGCAAACACTGGCTTTTATAGACAGACATGTAACGTACTCGCTTTAAAGGCGGCGCAAATGACCTTTATGGTCCGGCACGCCTAACAAAAATCACTCTCCCCCCCTGGAAAACAGTATCACCAATGACGGCAAAACCTGGGACCTATGAAGTCCTCGGAGTTGGGCACAAGGTGCAGAATTGATGCCTCCAGTGGTATTCCACGTGTGAAGAGGTTGTGCGGTTTGACTGCTACACTACCTGAACAAAGCAACGGAGGTGTTAACCCCATCCGGAGAGGAATAGGCTTGGAAGGAGAATACTCCCTCCTAAGAGGAAAAGGCGTACTTCAGTGTGCTCGAGTGCACCGCTCCCCTCCACCCACCTCTACACCCTCGGCGAATTTTCAACTGAAGGCGCCCTTCCAGACAAGTTCCCTCCCCTCCCCAAATGGCAATTCCTGGATCCGCCCCTGTGTCCATGTATCTGCGCCGCTGTTGGTGATCGGTGTGGTTCGTGACCGGTCTGATCGTGCTACACGCGTCTCTGGTGCTGCTGCTGCTCCTCTTGCTCTAACAGTGTCGGTTAGCAATAATCTTTGGTAGTGTTCGAGCAGTGAGCTGTCTACTCTGTTTCGTCTGGTCACGGTGAAATACCTCGACTGCTTTGAAGTTTTTTAAAAACATTATTAGCCCGTTTAACAACGGCCAATAAGCACCGGGATGCAATG
>JAOTOM010004181.1:0-237357 GCA_034440615.1 Ashinkailepas kermadecensis
GGGATGGTGATACGCGAACATTTCGCAGTACAATTTCAGGTGAAGGGATTATCCATAATGCGATATGGCATACAGCACCAGTGCATAGACTAAGTTTTTTCGCTCCCGAATATAGTTCTTCCTAACATATGAATATCAAGACAACTCATGAGGGTACAACCATTGGCTCAAATTTAAGTCCGAAAGGCATCAAAAGCATTTGAAATGACACTAATTCCATGACAAATTTCGTCATCCTACTGTGCTCGTTTCGACATCTCACCTAACGAAAAACCATTATTTTAACACTGCAGTGAACCTTCAGTGCTGTCGCAGCAGATCTGAAAAACCGTCCAACCTACAAACGAGGATAATGTTCGTGATGCGGAAATACAACAATGGTTTATTTTCCCGGCCATGCTTTTGTATTTTCAACCATAGTGGTAGAGGTGCTCTACGGACCCCACATTCCCCACCAACTGAAAAATAATGATTTATGACAGAAATGGCTGGTCACATTGATCTAATTGTGTATACTGTTTTCGATATGTACCCAGTATAAATTCAACAATATTTATATATGTATATATATAAATTATATTTTCAAATGTTTTGAGAGTTTTTATTTATAAAAAAGGGGGGGCTGGGAATTAAAAAAAAAGAGGGGGGGGGGGGGAAGGAAAAGAAAAAAAAAAAATAAAAAAAAAAAAAAAAAACTGGCCAAATGTCCTGTTTGCCATCATAAAGTGTTCGTGCTCGGTTGATGTTTCCTCCTCAAACCTGGGTTTCACAACGCCTTGCGCTGGGACGCTAACGCCGCCACCCCGGGGGACGAGTGGTCTAGGGGTAAGATGCTCGTCTCGCAATCGAAAGATTGTGGGTTCGAATCTCACCTGCCGCTACTCTTCGCCCGCGACCAATCGGCGTGAGAGATTGGCGACGCGATATGACTGAACGGTCGACGTGTCGTAAGACCAATAACCAACCAACGCCGCCACCCCGGCTGTGGCCAAAAATATGTTCGAATTGCTGTGTGCAGGCCGCTGTTCAAGAGTGAAGACGCTGGCTTAGAGCGGTGACACTGGTGAGACCGACACCACATATAGGCGGTGGTCTGGATGCTGAATGCTCAACACGACCGACCATACTGAGACACTATGACGCCCCTGATTGTTGACCGGGCACCATGGCGTCCCCGATTGTTGACCGGGCACCATGACGTCCATGATGGTTGACCGGGCACCATGACGTCCCTGATTGTTGACCGGGCACCATGACGTCCCTGATTGTTGACCGGGCACCATGACGTTCATGATGGTTGACCGGGCACCATGACGTTCATGATGGTTGACCGGGCACCATGACGTGCCTGATGGTTGACCGGGCACCATGACGTCCCCGATTGTTGACCAGGCGCCATGACTGTGTCTCGCCGCAGGTTTTACGATCGTCGTGACGCCGAGGACGCGATGGACGCCATGGACGGCCGCATGTACGACGGCAGGGAACTGCGCGTGCAGATGGCCCGCTACGCGCGGCCGATGACGCCCCCGGACCGACGCGGAGGACCGCCGCAGAGACGCCGCCGCTCGCGCTCCCGCAGCCGCTCGCGCAGCCGTGACCGTCGCTCGCGCAGTCGCAGCCGCGGCCGCCGCAGCAGGTCGCGCAGTCACAGCCGCTCGCGCAGTCGCGACAGGAGGAGCCGCAGCAAGTCCCGCAGCAGGTTAGCCCGCTCGTGTGGTGAGACAGCTCGTGTATGTGTTGCCAGGAGCACCAACCAATTGTATTAAATTAATTGGTGTGTTGTGTGAAATAGGTCTGCGGTTGTTCAAGTTAGCATAATTGCAGGTGGAGCTGCAGTTAATACCGAGTGTAATCGCGGCAGCGAGCATAGTTTTGATGTCGTTGGTATGTTCCGGCTGGCCAGCGTTTCTATGGAAGTAGCCATTCACGTGACGTAAATCTAGCCTGTCTCAGCTGCTTTGTCGTGTATGTACCTCCACACCGACAGGCCGACTGCCGCCGATTAAGTGGTATCGATCGGGCAACAATTCCGCAGCTGTTGGAAACACGACATCCAGCCGTCTGTGACGCGGGACTCTGTTGTACAGTATAGCGGTGGTGTGGTGCGAGCCATGTCGGACGGCCACCGGTCCCCAGTCTGCCGCCGGTGGGTAGTTCTCGGGACAGTTTTGCCGGCGGGATTGTGGTGTGGAGCTGGACATCGTCGCTCGCTCGCTGGGTGTGCAAGGCCGTTGGCGGCTGGTGCGCTTGGCCGGCGCCGGCTCTAACAGCTGTCTGCCTGCGCCATTAACGCTGCAGGTCTGCCCGGGACAGTAAGTCGCCCGACCGCAAGCGTGCGCCCGAGGACGCCGACGCCGGCGGAGACGCGCCGCAGAACAACGGCGAAGAGAAGGCGCGCTCGCGCTCCCGCAGCCGCGGCGGATCGCGGTCGGCGTCTCGCTCGCGCTCCCGCTCCAGGTGCGTGTCGAGTTGAAGTTGGTCACGTTCCGCGAATGCCCTTCGTATGGCATAGGGCGCGAGTTCTGCTATGACTGATTCGCTGGCTTTCGTGTTTCGTGTATGTTAGGCTGATAGTTGTATAAATCGGCGGTAGGGACCATAAGAGTGGTCGAGGCGCCCTTCTGTTCAAACAGATAACTAACTGGAATACATGTTTGCGTTATAACCTGGATGCCGAAGTCCGGATTCAACACTCGCCACTCGGAGCATCTCCAAATTCGGCGGTCCACCGGCGAGACAGTGGGTGGCGCCGTCAGCTGCGATCATGCATGAAGTGCATCGTAAACTAGCCAATACATGCTTAACGTATAAGCTTTTATGCTTCAAGAAACTGATAGCTGAGATGAGCAGTACGCTGTTGTATTGAATATATGCGTGTAGCGTCGTATAGCTAGTTTCTGTTTATTTGTCCTGTCTCGATGCAGTGTTTCGCCGAGTGACACAGTGCTAACCCAGCTGACTGTGGCGGCAGGGAGTAGACGCGGCGGCGCCGGCGGTGAAGAGGCGCCGTCGCGAGCTGACCCGGCGCCTGCTCTCGGACTGCCGGACTAGGTACTGACGGCGGCGTCGTGGCTCCGGCCGGCAGGGGCTGGCCGCCGACCACCGGCCGCCCGCCGGACCAGCGGTGTGGTCCGGCCGGCCGGTGGCTCGGCGGCTCGTCCCCGCCGCTCTCTTGGTCTGCTCGTGTGTGTGTGTGTGCGCATGTGGTGTGTGTGTGTGTGTGCGCGCGCGTGTCATTCATTCAGTGTTCATAAGGTTCACGCGGCGAGTGCAGAGTTTCGTTAGCCGTTCTTGTAGCTTCGGGGTGGACCGTACATGTTGGTAAATTCGGCCGGTTTCTTTAGGCGAACAGGCGCCAGAACCATTGCGGCGCTCGTAGACGGGCATGTGTAGGGGCGTATTTTACTCGCCTATTTTAGCATCCGTGTTGCACTGGTATCTGTTGCGATTGTAAGCTGTTTCCCTTTCCCCGACACCTATCTCGGTCAGTGTTCATGGTGGTTCAGCACATTGCTCGGACGACAATTTGACTTGGACTGTTCAGTATGCATTCGATTCACACCATACTGTGGCCGCTAGGCTGGCGTGGACAAGATCTGCTGTGTAGCTCTCCCGCGGCTCATGATCCCAATGATGCCCGCCGTGGCACCGTCGTCGCCGCTGTCCGGTGTGCCGTGCGTGCGTGCGCGCGCGCCCGCGAGTGTCCGTCGTAATAAAGGCCGTCAGTACCGCTCGCGTTAACCGTGCCCCTGTCTTTGGCAGACGGCGCGGCCGTATGCTGTGCTGCTGTGTTGCCGTCTGTGAGCTGAGCTGATCAGAGCTGAGCTGAGCTGTGGTGACCTGAGTAGCTGACCTGACCCGAGGCGCGCCGGTGGCTGCCGGGCTCCTGAGGCGACGCTGCCACGTGCACACCTGTCCGGCCGGTGGACCGCGCGGCGCCGGGGCGTCACCTTAGTCGGGAGGGAGGGGGTGCGCGGACGACGCTGCTCCCCTGCGGCCGGACGGTAGACTGGTCCCGACTGGCACTGCAGGCGCCGACTGGGCCATGTCATTGTCCGACCTCAGGAGGTTGGCCCCCGGGTTGGGGTACTGAGCAGCTAACGATCTCTCAGAAAGTGGCCGGGGCAAGGGTCGCCGGAACTGCTCGGACAAATTTTGCTCATTTGAAATGTCCAGTGGGCTCAGCTGCGTTTCGAACGAGAGCGAGCAATATTTCCAATTCCTGGCGTGGGAGCGCGGTCTGCGAGCGGTGCGTGTTTGGGCGGATTAACGTGGGTGTGAAATGTAAACATGGATTTGCTGTGATGAAGTACAATATTCAAGAATTATAGCCCCCGCCCCGTTCCCGGTCCATTTTTAATTGGGTGCGAACCAATGAAGAGATTTTCCTTCTCGCAGCTAATGCGGGTTGCCGGATCGGTAATATTCGTTATCGGAAGGGATGTTCGTGGTCTTGGTGGGAGCGTCCCAGTGGCCCGAAAGCAGGGAACACCTGAGGGAGTGGGCGGTATTGGCTACGGTTGTAGGCAATGCAAAACTGAGAAATTGCAGCAGAACCTCGTTTGGTTGGGCGTCGACTGCCAAAAAATCCCTGTTTAATTGGTGAGGTTTTGCGGTGAGCGAGGCGAGGCGGTTTGGAGCAGGGGGGGCACCTTGTTCCATCACGTAATGTGTGAACGAGTGCGGAAAGCGGTCTGTCTGGGATTATTCCTGAGGGTCGTGACGTCTACATTAGTTCGCGTTTGGTCTCCCCTCCAAAATTGTCAGGTTTAAAGTCTGGAAGCACCCTGTCTGGCAATTCCATTTCAGGGGATGGTCTGCTGAAGATCCAGTGAGCGCTAGTGAGCACGACTCCTCATTCCCAACCTCGGCTGGCACGTCCAATGGCTGGCAGCCAGGTAACTGCGTGCAGTGGCCCGAGTACGCACTGTTGTGGCCAGGTGGCCCGTGCCAACCTCCGGGGGTTCCCATACTGCAACTGTCATAACCTGGTGGGGCTTGGTGTAACTGGGCGGGGCTTTGTTCTCACCCGCGGTGGTTTTGTTGCGGTTTTGGTTTCGTCGGGTTTTGTGTTTCGAAGGTTTTTTTTGTTGGCGAGAATGTAGCAATGTCCAGTACGTACCTGTTGGGGTTTTGCGTAGATCGTAGAACAGTTCCTTGGGGAAAACCCCTCTGGTCCAAATATCCATCTAGTGTGCGTCCTGGTCCCGAAGTGCCGTTCTGGTCCTTTCCTTGCGTGATGAAACACGCTGCGGGCGGCAGCAGTAAAAATAGCGACACGTGCGGCAGCCACGTGCATTTCGTTGCGTGTCCGCCTCCACTTAATGGCTTTAATTTTGTAGGATGCTAAGAAAGCATGCTACAATCATTTTCTAGGTAGTACAGCTGGCGAAGAGTTCCGTGGTCTGCACAGTTTGCGAATTAATGTCTAGGCTGTGCAGATGGTGGCTCGTGCCCTGAATTTCCAATAGGTTTCACCCCGCCAAAAAAAACGTAATGACATGTCATCCGCATCCGCCCAGTCTGCTGGGCGCGAATGATCAATTCTGGTCGAAGCGCCCTAAAGCCCAAATAGCAGACTAACTAGTCCGTGCCATCGAACCCCAGACTCTGGTCATTGGTTCTAGGCAAATTATCGGAAATTGGCTCTCATTGCTACGTCGAGTTCGCCTTGCGTTGCGAATTGTGCGAATTGGATGAGTACACATTAGCGTGAATCGAAGTCTTGGATAAGTTATCGTACGTTTGCCGCGTGAACTGCCACTTGTGTGGTCCGTGATCCCTCTGAGGACCTCCCGCCGTCGCCCCCTTTTGCGTTCCCGTTAAACACTTCCTGTGCTTGCATCCTTAAAGCAGTAACGGATGTGTCTCGTCCTAGACTGGTTCATTTGCTCCTGATGTCATGACCCGACTTGCCTCAGGCGAGAGGGGAGCCGCTCCACATGTGACCTGGTATCCGGGCGGCGGTGACCTGTCCAGCCCGAACACAGCCAGCCAGAGCGGAGGTGCGGCTGTCTGCTGGTGGCGGATTGGTGGCGGCGGCGTCGTGACCCGGGTAGTGGAGCAGGCGTCGAGGGGTTCGGTTTGGCCGATGACGGGGTCCTACGCTGCACGTGTTCGTTCCGCCGGAGCCGGAGGACGTAGCGAGTGGTGGAGCCGGAGCCACAGCCACAGCCACAGCCACACGTAGTCTCCGTCGGAGTCCACCGCCAGAGCCGGCAGAGTGGCGGCAGGTCCGGTCAGGTCCCGTAGCTGTGTGGAGTATGCTCGAATGTACCAGGCGCGGCGAGGTACCGGCTGAGGCGGCGGCTGTTCGGAGGGCAGAGTCGGCGTGGTCCGGTCAGTCAGCTCAGATGAATGGAGTCCATTGCCGTGTCCAGAAGAGCGTGGCTCGAGGGTGTGGGGCTGTGGGAGGTTCCAGAGAAGTCGAGCTCGCCCTCGTGTCCTGAGGAACCCGACTACGCGAGATCCATTGGAGCAAATGAGTGGGAAGGTGGATTCCACTTGCGGGGCCTGCAGAACCTGGTTCCAGCAGTGCATTTTCTACTTCGCGAGTCTCCGGAGCCCGACGAGAAAACTCTGAGACAACTCGTTCGCCGGTTGATGGATGCGTGTGCATGCTGGTGCGTGTTCACCAGGAGGCCGTGTGGTGTCGCCTGTGTCGGAGATCCACGGGCGTACATCATGGAGTGCTGCCTGGCTTCGCAGACGGCGACTCGGGGTGAGTGGTGCCGGTGAGTATTTGGGAGCCGGACGAGCACTGACTGGAGTCGGTGAGCTCACTGGTCACGGGCGTCGCCGAGGTGTTCAAGGAAACCAAGAAGTGTCGCTCGTGGGTATGTTCTGGGCAGTGTTTTTTTAAATTTGTATTTTATTATACAAAAAAATAATATATATAACCACAGTGGAAACATTGGTAACTGCACATTTGGCCGGAGTAATTGAAGATTTTTGTGGACTGGGCAGGAAAAGAAGCGACTGGGTGGGAAATCCCCATCCGGTTCGCATGCAAAAGATGCCTTGTTCTGGCTAGCCTTGTCTGGCTGAGCATGCACGCGGAGTTTAAATTGATCAGGTCTGGTGGCCCTGGGATTGGGTCAGGCGAGGTCGCAAACGTCTTCATCAGAAACCAGGCGACAGGTGTGATCAGCAAAGCACACTCCGGTAACTTGCTGTCGCCCTTCGATGAGTGGTATTTATAATTTGGTTTGATACCTTTTGGCGTGTGTACAACGTAAACGAGACGCACTTTTATTGGAATATTTTGTACTTTAACGGAGTCTGTCTGAGGTGAGGAGTCTATCTGGCACGGAGGTATTAATTACCCGACGGTCACGTCGCTGCCATGAAGTTGCGGGGGAAGAGCGGTTGTCCGTGTCGGTGGCACTCGCGCGTTAAAAGTCCTTGACGCCTTTTTTTTTGGGGGGGGATGGAGGGAATGCTTCGAACACGACTCGCATAAATTATGTTCTGATGGGGGAGCACTATTCGAATTTGCCTCCGGCAATGGAGAGATGGCCTCCCTCCGGCCGGGGAAGGCTTCTTGTTCTGGAAAGCGCGAATGATCCCCGTCAAATGTGGTGCGCTTTGGCAATGGACATTTCAGACAATCTGAACTTTTATTAGAAGGGTTATCAATGCTTGAGTATTTGCGTACCAGTCATTGAACCGTAATGTTAAAGAACCCCACCGTGTGGTTTTCATGGCAGAGGTTAGCGGTTCCTTCTCGGCGGAGCCCCACTGACACTTGGCCGTCTGAATGTCACCCGGTAGTTCCAGGGACCCGAGCCGGGCCGGATCAGTGGTGAGTGCCCAAGGTCGGCCGTCCAGCCGTCAGTGGCCGAAGTTTGGACCGCTAGCGGGTAGCCGAGACAGCCGGGAGTTGCTTAGTCCCTCCGTCTCGAGGCTCTTTTACCCCCCTCCCCACCCTCTCAAGGTTTGTCTGCGATAGACCTAGCAGCACCGCAAATTTTTGAGTACTTCCATCATTTTTGCGTCCGACATGAACATTTCAGATACGGGTCACGTAAGGTCATTGGCCTAGTTCAGGTCAAATAGAACCGCCACCAAAATGTTCGAGGACCGATAACTCGTGCACATGAAAAGATGTCTAAATCAAGCTTGCTACGTGAGTGCAGATGGGCTGTAGCTCGGTATGTCGCTTATTCTTGTTTTTGATGGGAAAATGTATACTCATTTTGGGCAAATTTTGTTACCTTTGTGAAATGAGTGCTCTTCTCGCCACATCTTTACCTCTGTATGCATGTGGAATTGTCAGAAGTTCCTTTTCTAATTTGCTTGACCTCCGTCAGGTGGCCTGAGGTCAGGCTAAGATGCACAGTGTGAGCCAAGTATCTGGAAACTGCTGTTTATGGTTTATTTCTAGTTTTCATGGCCTAAATAGGGTCAAAGCTGCATTGCACTACCTAGTTGCCCTAATATGCACATACAGAACATGTTTGAAAAAGTCGGTTTGGTTTTCAACATCATCCAAAAATGAACTACAGGCACTATTCGTCGAGGGCTTTCCGATGACGCCCAGCTCGCGCTTCCGTGCAGCGCTGAGTTTGGAAGTTTGAGCAGGACTTTATGGACACCCCCGAGACTGGGTGTGATCGGAGAGGGAGGTAAACGGCTAGTGAATGACAAGTGCATTTATTTTCGGTCTACATCAGAATACTAAGAACCAAAGTTCCGGCCATGTTTCAAATTTCCATCACCGAGATATCATTGCTACCCCTCTCCACCCGCATACGGAGGTTTGACGCCCCCCCAGGACGCCCGAGTGTACCCATTTCAATTTTCAGCCGATGGCGCTCCTGAGTGGAAAGAGGCTGTGCGTGGCTTCGGGGCGCCCTGGGCGTGCCTCTCCAGCAGCAGCAGCAGCAGCAGTGCTGTCCGTGTGTTTGGCGTCCATCTCTGCTTTAGGCCTGTCGGCGGCGGACCCGACACTGGCGGCTGGTGGTCCGGTCCGGTCCGGTCCGGTCCAGCTCCAGCAAGTGAGAATACCCTCCATCATGTGCGCTTGTTTGTCGATGCGCTTATCACCTCACCGCAGATCGTCGGCCTACATCTTCTCAACCCAGAGCACAGCATGGATAGCGGTGTCTCCCGATATCTTGCCGGATGCGACTTGGATGGGGAAGTCTAAAGCTTACCCCAAGCAATCGTTAAGCTGACGGCGTTCCGTTTTATTGTCATCGCGCATCAGGGGAGTTCAAGCAATTCGACGGCTTCTTAGGGAGGACTTTGTCATGTTTATCTTTTGTTTGTGCGAAGAGCTCGTTTTGATGCACCATGGTGCAGTGAGAATGTGATGCAGTCGTTGATCCGGTCAGACGCGGGTCTGTTAATCTGCTAGCCATTGGATTTTTTATTTATTTAAAAACTTGTTTCCCCTCTACTAGAGTTGCGAATTCTAAAGCTCTTCTGTAATATATTTTAGGCCAACACGTGAAGCTCGGAACATCGGGCCATGCTGAAGTGTCCATGGGCGGACGGACTGGCGTGCGATTACGTGCCATTCGCGTCTGGCACGTTGCGGGCGTCGCCCGTGCGGGACAGCCATGTCTGAGCGAGGTGTGTGTGCGTCTGACCGCCCCAATGCCTGGGGCGTTGCCACGCGCGCCGTGCCGTGCCGTGTTGTGTGTGGTCCGTGGTGAGTGGCACTTCCAACAGCCAATACACATCCTTCGCCAGTCGGCAGCTTGTTGGCGAACCGGGGCGACACGTGTTGGGCACGAGAACTGAGTGCGCTACGGACGCGGGTGGCAGTGGAGCCGCCAGAACTGATTATTGGCGGCAAATTTATGTCTGGTGCCGAAACGTGCGAGGGGTGATCGATTGAAGCGCACCCGATGGGCTCTTTCGGTGGTCAGAAGTCGCATCTACGACTAGCTTCCAGTTGTACACAACGGCTGCGGTGCGGTTGCCATTGCTATGGTAATGTGGCAAGGTGTGGTAAACCTTGGCGGTCTGGTTTATAGGGTGCTTTATCCTTTAGCGCCGGCTCACGGGATCATCCACAGTTGTGTATACTTGGCACCCTGTCATTTTGGACTCGAGCCGCATCGGTTGCACTTCAGCAGCGCATCGCCTTGTCATTCACCATTACTACAAGCCCAAAATACATCTGAACAACGCCCTCGGGCTGTCTCAGGCCATGAGACTTCCTTTCGCCAATATGTTGACCCTCGGAGTAGTGTGACAAAGGCTAACTTGGCGACGGATCAAAAACTGGACCAGCCAGTGAAGGGTGCGTTGGGTCCACCAATGCTTTGCGTGAGTAGAACATGCCGCTGTACATGATGGGACCGGAGAGAGGCAGCACGCGTCCGTCGCTGACCACACACATGACTGGTGGTCCGTTTAGGGTCATCTGTCGAATGGGACGTGGCTGCCTTTACTGCACCTATCCGAGTGGCACGGCTACGAATTTTGGGTAGGGAGGGACGTGGGCGCAAATGGTCCCACCCTGGTCTAAGCGCCCGCGACCCGAATGACTGCTGTCCCCGCAGTGGTGTCGGCTTCGTTACGGCGCTGGCTAGACATGGCGCTCCCTCGGGTTACCACAGCCGCCCTGATGAGGGGCTCGGAAGCACGGAGGTATTTCCGGGGCTCACACAGTCTTCGACGTCCATCCCTCTATTCCTTTCCCAGTATCCGTCCCGTGCCTACGTCCCTTTGTATGTCCTGCATCAAACCTTGCAACAACTCCTGTCCTGTCATGAACCAGCTTCCCCTGGTCTACTCGTCCGCTCAGTTTTATCGGGTAATGGCGCCCCTCGGCCCGTCCCCCGGGGTTGACGGAGTCCTGGAGGGTGAGGTCCCCGTCCCCCGGGGTTGACTGAGTCCTGGAGGGTGAGGTCCCCGTCCCCCGGGGTTGACGGAGTCCTGGAGGGTGAGGTCCCCGTCCCCCGGGGTTGACGGGGTCCTGGAGGGTGAGGTCCCCGTCCCCCGGGGTCGACGGGGTCCTGGAGGGTGAGGTCCCCGTCCCCCGGGGTTGACGGAGTCCTGGGGTGTGAGGTCCCCGTCCCCGGGGTTGACGGAGTCATGGAGGGTGAGGTCCCCGTCGCACGGGGTTGACGGAGTCCTGGAGGGTGAGGTCCCCGTCCCCGGGGTTGACGGAGTCCTGGAGTGTGAGGTCCCCGTCCCCGGGGTTGACGGGGTCCTGGAGGGTGAGGTCCCCCGTCCCCGGGGTTGACGGTGTCCTGGAGGGTGAGGTCCCCGTCCCCGGGGTTGACGGGTCCTGGAGGGTGAGGTCCCCGTCCCCGGGGTTGACGGGGTCCTGGAGGGTGAGGTCCCCGTCCCCGGGGTTGACGGGGTACTGGAGGGTGAGGTCCCCGTCCCCCGGGGTTGACGGGGTCCTGGAGGGTGAGGTCCCCGTCCCCCGGGGTTGACGGGGTCCTGGAGGGTGAGGTCCCCGTCCCCGGGGTTGACGGGGTCCTGGAGGGTGAGGTCCCCGTCCTCCGGGGTTGACGAGGTCCTGGAGGGTGAGGTCCCCGTCCCCCGGGGTTGACGGAGTCCTGGAGGGTGAGGTCCCCGTCCCCCGGGGTTGACGGGGTCCTGGAGGGTGAGGTCCCCGTCCCCCGGGGTTGACGGGGTCCTGGAGGGTGAGGTCCCCGTCCCCCGGGGTTGACGGGGTCCTGGAGGGTGAGGTCCCCGTCCCCCGGGGTTGACGGGGTCCTGGAGGGTGAGGTCCCCGTCCCCCGGGGTTGACGGGGTCCTGGAGGGTGAGGTCCCCCGTCCCCCGGGGTTGACGGGGTCCTGGAGGGTGAGGTCCCCGTCCCCGGGGTTGACGGGGTCCTGGAGGGTGAGGTCCCCGTCCTCCGGGGTTGACGAGGTCCTGGAGGGTGAGGTCCCCGTCCCCCGGGGTTGACGGAGTCCTGGAGGGTGAGGTCCCCGTCCCCCGGGGTTGACGGGGTCCTGGAGGGTGAGGCCCCGTCCCCGGGGTTGACGGGGTCCTGGAGGGTGAGGTCCCCCGTCCCCGGGGTTGACGGGGTCCTGGAGGGTGAGGTCCCCGTCCCCGGGGTTGACGGGGTCCTGGAGGGTGAGGTCCCCGTCCCCCGGGGTTGACGGGGTCCTGGAGGGTGAGGTCCCCGTCCCCCGGGGTTGACGTGGTCCTGGAGGGTGAGGTCCCCGTCCCCCGGGGTTGACGGGATCCTGGAGGGTGAGGTCCCCCGTCCCCCGGGGTTGACGGTGTCCTGGAGGGTGAGGTCCCCGTCCCCGGGGTTGACGGTGTCCTGGAGGGTGAGGTCCCCGTCCCCCGGGGTTGACGGTGTCCTGGAGGGTGAGGTCCCCGTCCCCCGGGGTTGACGGTGTCCTGGAGGGTGAGGTCCCCGTCCCCCGGGGTTGACGGTGTCCTGGAGGGTGAGGTCCCCGTCCCCCGGGGTTGACGGTGTCCTGGAGGGTGAGGTCCCCCGTCCCCGGGGTTGACGGTGTCCTGGAGGGTGAGGTCCCCGTCCCCGGGGTTGACGGTGTCCTGGAGGGTGAGGTCCCCGTCCCCCGGGGTTGACGGTGTCCTGGAGGGTGAGGTCCCCGTCCCCGGGGTTGACGGTGTCCTGGAGGGTGAGGTCCCCGTCCCCCGGGGTTGACGGAGTCCTGGAGGGTGAGGTCCCCGTCCCCGGGGTTGACGGTGTCCTGGAGGGTGAGGTCCCCGTCCCCCGGGGTTGACGGTGTCCTGGAGGGTGAGGTCCCCGTCCCCCGGGGTTGACTGAGTCCTGGAGGGTGAGGTCCCCGTCCCCCGGGGTTGACGGAGTCCTGGAGGGTGAGGTCCCCGTCCCCCGGGGTTGACGGGGTCCTGGGTGTGAGGTCCCCGTCCCCCGGGGTTGACGGTGTCCTGGAGGGTGAGGTCCCCGTCCCCGGGGTTGACGGTGTCCTGGAGGGTGAGGTCCCCGTCCCCGGGGTTGACGGTGTCCTGGAGGGTGAGGTCCCGTCCCCGGGGTTGACTGAGTCCTGGAGGGTGAGGTCCCCGTCCCCCGGGGTTGACGGAGTCCTGGAGGGTGAGGTCCCCGTCCCCCGGGGTTGACGGAGTCCTGGAGGGTGAGGTCCCCGTCCCCGGGGTTGACGGAGTCCTGGAGGGTGAGGTCCCCGTCCCCCGGGGTTGACGGAGTCCTGGAGGGTGAGGTCCCCGTCCCCGGGGTTGACGGAGTCCTGGAGGGTGAGGTCCCCGTCCCCCGGGGTTGACGGGGTCCTGGAGGGTGAGGTCCCCGTCCCCCGGGGTTGACGGAGTCCTGGAGGGTGAGGTCCCCGTCCCCCGGGGTTGACGGGGTCCTGGAGGGTGAGGTCCCCGTCCCCCGGGGTTGACGGAGTCCTGGAGTGTGAGGTCCCCGTCCCCCGGGGTTGACGGTGTCCTGGAGGGTGAGGTCCCCGTCCCCGGGGTTGACGGGGTCCTGGAGGGTGAGGTCCCCGTCCCCGGGGTTGACGGTGTCCTGGAGGGTGAGGTCTCCGTCCCCCGGGGTTGACGGAGTCCTGGAGTGTGAGGTCCCCGTCCCCGGGGTTGACGGTGTCCTGAAGGGTGAGGTCCCCGTCCCCGGGGTTGACGGGGTCCTGGAGGGTGAGGTCCCCGTCCCCCGGGGTTGACGGGGTCCTGGAGGGTGAGGTCCCCGTCCCCCGGGGTTGACGGAGTCCTGGAGGGTGAGGTCCCCGTCCCCCGGGGTTGACGGGGTCCTGGAGGGTGAGGTCCCCGTCCCCCGGGGTTGACGGAGTCCTGGAGTGTGAGGTCCCCGTCCCCCGGGGTTGACGGGGTCCTGGAGGGTGAGGTCCCCCGTCCCCCGGGGTTGACGGAGTCCTGGAGGGTGAGGTCCCCCGTCGCACGGTGCTAATTGCGACGTGGGAGCAACACGTCTGGTCCCGATATCTCTGAGGGCGGGCGGGCCCGTAGGGCCTCATGGGGGGGGGGGGCAAGCGACAGGTCGCCTCGGGCTGGTGACCTGAGCTCTCGCCCGGTGCCTGCCGGCCAGGCCGGCTGGGGTCAATCGGTGGTCGGCGTTAGTGCGGTCGGGGTGGTGAGTCTCTCCCGGCCGTGCGAAGGCGCCGCCCGACCCGTATAACTCCTCGGGCGCCTGGCGTCCACCCGTCTGTGGGACACAGGCGTCCCCCCCCCCTGTAGAACCCGCGTGTGGTGGGGCGCCACGAGAAGCCGAAAACAAACACACTATGGAAACTTCCAAAAAACATACCCTCCCTGGACCTCTCACCAAGGACCAGAACACCGGATTGCCTACCGTAAGGCGCAACACTTAGCCGACGCTACTGCATCTTCTGGTGCCAAGTCCACGGGACCGTCGCCCCCAACGGCACCCTCGCCGACGCCAGGGCGGCAGATGGGTCCACCTCACACCACCCGGGATTGGCGAGAGTCGCACACCGAGTTCTTCACCAGCAACTTCCAGTCGACCAGCGAAGCGACCACCTCCGTGGGAGGCATCGCCCACGGAAGGCAGTATTCCGCGATCCCGACCGCGCAGCCGGCCGAGCTTCGTGGATGGTCGCGTCCTGGAGCCATACAACGTCCAGGACGGACGTTGAGCGCTATGTTTAGTAGAGCTCTGGCAATCCGTGGAGCGTCTGTCTATGTCTGGATGAATATTTGAACAGAGCTGCAATATCTCTTCTAGGCAAACCTTAAATGTTTTCCAAGCAGTCCTTTTTACGGTGGAACTGCAGAGGCTTTATGAACAGTGCCCAGGAGATCCAGGTTATCTTAAATCAGCACTGCCTTGTCGCTGTATGCCTTCAAGAAAGCAATTTGCGACCTGACATTTCCTGCACTTTGAAGTGTTTCGGAAAGACCTAACCTGACTGACACAATTGCGCACGGGGGAGTGCTGCTGGCTGTTCATCATGGTGTCTGAGCTAGCGAGGTCGTGCTAAAGACAGACCTCCGAGCAGTAGCAGCTCGCATCCAGTTAGGTAACATTTCTATAATGATATGTTCTATATATCTACCTTCCGGGACTGTTTTTACCCGAGGTGAGCTCGTCTGGTTATTTTTAGAACTACCCTCCCCTTTTTAGCTTTAGGGGATTTTAACTCGCGCCACACTATGTGGGGCTGCGAAAATGTGAACACGAGAGGTCGCATCGCAGTCGTTCATCATGGAAGAATCATGCGTTTTAAACACAGGCACTCGCACCCACTAAGCGAAACCAACTGGGCATACCTCGACGCTATATTTGAGTCTGTGCAGCCCACAGCTGGCTCAACATTTTGACTGGTCAGTCAGTATCTGACGACCCCATGGGTAGTGACCATTTTCCCATCTGGCTGACATATAGAGGAGACTCAATCCTGGGTATCAGACCCCAGCGATGGAACCTACGAAAGGCTGACTGAGCCAAATTCGAAGATCAACTCAAGGACATATTATCCACTCCAACTGGACAAGAACTACACTCAATAGATATATTCACATCGCTGCTATTAGGGGAAACACCAGGGTGCATCGCGAAAACGTCCGGATCCCCTCGTCGAACCCCTGTCCCGTGGTGGACCACTGAATGTCGAGATGCCATTCGGGCACGACGCCGCGCATTCAAAGCGTTCAATCACAATAGTACCACAAATAATCTCAATTTTGTTTCGAAAGGCGAGAACGGTGGTACTTCGTACCATCTCGGAAGCCAAACGTGCGTCATGGAGGGCATGTATCACTGCTATGAATCGGTCCAGCTCCTCGTCACAGGTGTGGTTTCGAGAAAAAAGAATTGCCGGTACATACTGTTCAGTTCCCATCCCTGTGTTGCGAATAGCCGGCCAGGACATTGATCACCCTGCGGAAGTTGCCTATGAGATTGGTCGTGCTTTATCACAAATAAGTCGAGGCAGCATTGATCATCCTGAGTTCTTACGCCATAACGCTGCATGCGAGTCGATGCCAGTTGATTTTACCACTTCTGTGCGCCATTCATACAAACGTCGTTTTACAATGAAAGAACTAACTTTCGCCATCGGATCACTCCGGACTACGTCAGAGGGACCCGGTGGAACCCACAACGACATGCTAACGCGCGTTCCATCTTGCGCTCGTAACTCCCTTCTTGCCTCTTTCAACTCATTGTGGCTCGGCGGCCATTTCCTCCCCCCTCCCCTTGGCGAGAAGCCATTATAATACGTATTGTGAAACCAGACAAGACTGTCCGCGATCCTGCACATTATCGCCCCATCTCTCTGACATCATGCCTCTGTAAGCCCATTGGGCGGATGATAAACGTTCGCTTTAGTTGGTTTCTCGAGAAAGAAGGCATTCTCACAGACTCACAGTGTGGGTTCATATAAAATCGTAGCGCTCTAGATCACGCTTTACGACTAGACACCGAAATAAGGCACAACTTCATGCAAAATAGCCACCTGAGAGCAATTTTTTGTTCGACATTGAGGCTGCCTATGACACGAGTCGGTTTTACAGCGGCAATTTGCTCTCCCGTCTAGTCGCTTTTCATCCTTCCAAGTCATTCCTTGCTTCAACTAAACATTCCAGACACGAACTAAAAAGTACATCGACGAACATTTATTATTAACAAGAATTGGTTTTACTCGTTTTTTTAGGTTTTTCATTAACAAAACTTGTTTCTTGGTGGTGAGAATAAAACGACTTTAGACTGATTGTTTTAGTATAATTTTCCTTAAACCATTTTATATTCCAAAACCCATATGCCAATAGACGGCAAGTAACTGATCAGTCGGTGCACGAGCGTCATACTCGTTGGGTGTGTTGTGAATATTTATTAGTTGTGCGGTGTGAGCATGTCGGGAGTATCAGGTATCGATTTATAAACTTAGTTGACATCGGATTAAGTATACTTTTGTTAACATTTTCTCTACCGTTGCTCAGTAAATTGGCTTATAACTGCATCCTTCGCTAATTTAACAATAGCGCCAATTTGTCATCTGGCAGTCATTCGTCGGCTGCCAGATGGCGTAGAGCTGGGTACAGGCTCCACAGAAATCAAAAAGCTTATTGTTATTTGCTAATGTTCGTAAGTTTAATTCTACTTCTTTCAGCAGCATCGATAGTAAAAACTATTTCGTTATTAAAACTGTTATGATAATTATATTTTCTGGTCGCTTTTATTTTATGCGGATCATTAAGCCAGATCTTCTCCCTCTATCTTGTTCCTGAGACCACGTGACCTGGGAGCAAATTTCCGCTGTAAAACCGACTACGGTGTGGCGATACGGGATATTTAGGAGAGTGTGGAACCATGGGATACACGGACCGCGCGGGGGGGGGTGCTATCAAAGGTGATCTCCAAATGGTATATACGCCGAAGGGGCGCATTTTGTCGGAGGGGCACCTTCGGCGGAAAATTCGCTGAAGGGGGAGGGAAAGTGCACTCGAACAATGAAGGGCGCCATTTCCTCTACACTGGCGGTTTTGGTCGAAAAAAGTACACTGAGCCGGGGGGGATGCACTCGAATCTTCCCCGTCCGAATGGGCACTACGCTTTCATGCAGCACATGCCCTCTGTATCCACCTTCGGGCTGTATGATTTAGTTCAGTTCGTATTATTATTTTTCCCACGTTTTAGGTCCCGTTGTGAAGTTTTTCGTTCGAAGTAAGTGCGCCAGGTTTGTAGACACTGATTTACACCATATCAAGGCACAGTCGGTGAAGTTTGTAAACAAAGCGTGAAGGTCTTGAACTGAAGATGGTGACCCGTGGATCCGGGTCGGGTTTTCTGCACGAGGAGAGGTCGCTATCAGTTATTTGTATGTGTGTTGACACTCGGTTCAAGATGAATGACTGATAACAGTTCATATCTTTAGTGAAATTTGCAGGAACTGCCCATTACTTGCCACTTTCATTTGCTTTTATCAGTTGTGCTGTCCTCGCCGACGCTGCAGAGGGCTGGGTCTGACAGAGCTGCCCGTCGGTGGGCGTTCGTACAGATCGCGACAGTTGCATTTAATGCTGGAGATCATTATGGTGAGAATCGGATGTTGATCAATTGAAAAGCTCGTTAAAATAGATGATCCAAGATGAGCATGAACTGCAATCCACCCCACTCGAATGGCCTGCTCTTTGCTGCGTTCAACCAAGACCAAGGTGAGATCAGAGTGGGAAACTTACTTTCCGGGTTGGGAGTCGGAGTGCATACCGATTTCTTCCGGAGTACATTTTCATGGACATTATTTTTGTATGCATGGAATCTGTTTACCAGTAACCGACCAGAAAACCTAAATCAGTACCTACATAATATGCATAAGTAATAACATTCTCATTTTTGGTCAAATCAAATGCCAAAACATACAAACAAAGAAGTGAACAATGGATGGCACCACCCGGCAGTGACCCGTAATAATCAGCACTGTTTTGTTTCTTATAACTCACAGGAGAAATGTGTTTTCCTTTCACTGTTGGTCTCAGTACAAGGCTAGCCACATGAAAAACAAACAAAAATACTTCACACTTCACCGTCAGCTCAGAGCGCATACCTACCTACACAGCCAATTTCCCATGTAACACGAACGCAACTCCGCTACCGCACACGCCACAGTTGGATGTGATCAAAGAAAGGATCAGTCAAGGTCTTGTGTTTACTGTTAACTTGTGTGGACACTGTTAACCATGTGTTCAAAGTTGCTAATGGTTCTGATGTCATATACAAAATACCTTGCATTGATTGGTTGACAGACAGATTTCAGAACAGAAAACGCTAATGCAGCCAATTCTGATCGGTGGCCTCCGGGACTCCGGAGACGTCTCTTAAAACTATCGAAGTTTCCCACTATAGGGTGGCAGGAACACAGGTATTCCGAGACGCCGCTCCAGAGCCGGATAACAATGTTCTCAGTGTGCATGCACATCATCTTGCAAGTTGCTGTTGGCACGTTGTCGGCAATTCCGGTGGTTGAGATTGATGGAGTGTGTGAAGCTGTGGTCTGCCTGCTGACTGCTACAAAAAGTGATTAGTTTGAGTGGTGACCGTAAGTGGAATAACCAGCATTTTTTGGGTGTTGTTCTGTGTTTGTTTTTATTGATATCTTTGTTCCCACATTTGTGTCGGAGTACATGTGAATCCCATCCTATCCAGTATGAACCTGGAGTGCAAAAATGTTTTCAGAGATAAAATCTCTTAAGAAGTGCCTTAATTCCCACCCTGGGTGAGATTGAGATGATATTGATACTGGTGTGCCTTCTCAGGTTCATTCTTCCTCTTCCCATTTACATTTACCTATGTGCAAAATGCTTGTGCCTAGTTTTGCCATATGAACTGAGAGAGACAATTGTAATCGTATACTTTATTCACCTTAATGAAGCTAAACAATCAAGACATCTGGAATAATGAAATAAAACTAGCTAAACTAGGAGGCATTCCAAATAAATGGTGTAGCATAATCTGAATGACCATAGGTGGTTTTACAGTGTCTTTTTGCGGTAATCTTCAAGTATTACCCCTCACGCTTTGTTTATATCAACAATGCATCCGACTCACCATCAGCTGACTGCCAGTCAGCTGTTAGTGATGTCACTCAAATGTACAGAAACAACACTTCCTGAATAATCCCAGGGTGTCACCAGGAATATTTCTAAGGGGTCGATGTGGACTTAATCCATGGGCGTGAGGAACAAATTTATGTCTACGAAGCAGTTGTGGAGGTATATATTCAGGGCTTCACAGGACATTTTCCTTCGATGGGTGGTGGTTGAGATGGCACTCTAGATACAGCACAAGGAATTTCCTGCTAGGGGAGGTTGTGCAGATTCTATTTCATGATGGTGAAAACCTAACCTAACCTAACAATAGCCTAACCTAACCTAACCTAACAATAACCTAACCTAACACAACCTAACCCTTATAAATATTCCTGGTGATGCCCTTGGGTCATTCAGTGCACCCAACTGGGGGTGTCTCGGTACGTTTGAGTGACGTCACCAACAGCTGACAACGGCTTGGATACATTGTTGAGATAAAGGAAGTCTGAGGGGTAATACTTGAAGAATACCTCTTTTTGCTCCCAGGTCATGTGGGGTCAGGACCAAGATAGAGATCAGAGACCCAACATAATTATCCACATAAATTAGCAGTGATCACTGATTCTAATTCCCACTGCAGTTTCAATAATGAAATAGTTTTTACTATCAACCCAGCTGAAATAAGTAGAATTTAACCTAAGATCATCAGCAAATAGCAATATGCTCTGATTTTTTTTTAGACTGCACTCAGCTCTACAGAATCTGGCAGCCAAAGTATTACTGCCAGATGACAAATTGGCACTGGTTAAATTAGCGAAGGCTATGGTAATAAGTCAATTTTCTGAACAATGGTAGATAAAATGACAAAAGTATACTTCAATCGATACCAACCAAGTTTATACTTTCATACCTGATACTCCCAACATGCTCACACCCCACAAATAATAAACATTCACAACACAACTCATGAGTAGGATGCTCGTGTAATGACTGATTCGCATATTGTGGTATGGCTTTCAGAATATAAAATGGTTGATTAAATTTATACTAGAGACACTGTCTAACACTCTTTTCTTTCCACCATCAAACAATAATTGTTGTAAATGAAAAGGGTGCAAAATTTAATTGAAACCAATTTTTATTTATATTAAATGCTGTATGACAATTTTGTAGAGCATATCTGGAATGTTTAGTTGAAGCTGAAAATGGCTTGGGAGGATCTAAGGAAACTAGACGGGAGAGCAAATTGCTGCTGTAAAATCTCGTAAAACATGATTAAGCAGTTGCAACCACTCATTTCCGGGTATGTTTGCTCTTTGAGGTGACTTGAATTATTGGCATTTCTTTTTCTGATGCAGTGTTTATGAATGTGGCTAATATGATATGACCACTCATTTCCTCTGCAAATGCATACTTTGCAGTTAGCAGGAAAATAACACTGACAAAAGGGGTTGGAGTTGGGTAATATAGCATACAAAATAATGAATGAAAAACATTGCATAACCAAACCTAACCTAGCCTAACCTTCCACAGAAGGGAAATATCTTCCAAATTATTTGTCCCTAAAAATGTGAAAATCAAAAACATACCCTAATCCAACCTAGCCTAATTTTTTTTTAAAGAAAAAATAAAATAAGAAATTAGTCTAAAAATAAACTTAAAAGAAAAGCCTAACCTAATCTGACCCAATTGTTTCCTTCATGGAGGTAAATGTGTGTAAAACTTGTTTTGTGGTTACTTTAAAGTGCAATAATGCCCATTTCTGTAGGAAATGGTTCCTTTTCCCTTGATAAGCAAATTAAGGCCAAAAGGGGTTTTGAGTAAGGGGATATATAATGAAGAAGAATGTATAATGTATCAACAAGAACTAATGCAACCAAGCCTCTTTTTAATAATTTTTGTCATTAAAGATGCCACACAAAAAATAACTTAATTTGTTTCAAACAAATGTAACATAACTTAACCCAACCAACCATAATCTCCTTTTCAGATTTTGTATGATGCTTTAAAAAAATGTTCCAAATATAGAAACCTAATAGACTTCAAATCTAATCTGTCCTTTTTGCTTTGCATGACAAAATTGTGTATTGCTTCTTTTCTGAGCACCATAGACTGCAATAAAGCCCAAAATCTCACATGCATTTTGTGCTATGCTCCTTGTAGATTGGTGACATCTGCTCAGTGATTACCATCTTGGTTAGGTCTTTTACTGTGCACTATTTTATCGGGGACATATCAGAACCTCTAATACCCAGAACCTATAATGCTTCAGAACCTATAATACTCAAAACCTATAGTGCTTCAGAGCCTCTAAATAGTCGTCTTGGGGGAATTTTCAATACCTATAATACTCAAAACCTATAATGCCTCAAACCACATAATGCTTGGAACATATAGTTGTTCAGAACATATAATACCCAAATCCTATAATGCTTCAAAGCCTCTAATACTATGTCCTGTGGGAACATTCAACACATATAATGCTCAAAACCTATAATGCTTCGAAACCTATAATGCTCAATTCCTATAATGCTTCGTTTCAACTAATATTCAGAAAGCATAACTCTGGAAACAGCTAGTGCTTCAAAACCGCTAAAGCTGAAAGCCTATAATGCACAGAATCTATAATGCTTGGAGCCTGTAATGCTCAAAACCTATAATATCAGCTGACGACCGCATGCTATAATTGGCCGTACGGTTCCTCCGCGCCTCCACCGTTGTCTACCAATGGGAGACACCGCCCGAAAGCTTCCAGGTGTATCCGCCAGAGTGGCGACACATGTGAGTGTAGGACATGAATTGCTCGCCGCATTGGCCGCGTTCATGCATTTGGCTTGTGAAGAGCAGGATATTGGAGTGAATGCTCCCTGAATTAAATTACTTGTTGATTTATAAGCTGAGTCACTGGTTTTACGAATAGGCAATTACTTGTCAGTGATTTCTAAGCTGAGTCACTGGTTTTACGAATAGGCAATTTCAGTGTCTAAGTACCACAGGGTCGGATCCAGCTTGAATAGGTGCTGTGGCCGATTATTCCTCTTTGACCGCTGCCAGGCTGAAGTAGAGGAGACCTGGCGCTCGTGTTCCCTTGCATGGAATAGGTATGCATACGCTGAAGACCAATGACGTACCTATAATTTGTATTAGGGGGAAATTTTGAGGATGCCCAGGTTTGTCCAGTAATACTCATCATGCTACGTTTCAGTGGCATAATTAGGAAGTGGCGCAGCCAGAAGTTTCTGAATGTGGGGGGGAGGGGTTGACGAAAAAAATGTCATGAAACAGAGATCTTTTCCCAAAAATAACGAAACAAAAAACAGCACCCCTGTTCAGGGGTGCTGTTTTATGTGCTCCGTGTCCCTGTGGAATGCCTATGCCAGCTGGAAAGAGGAATCCAGCGGAAGCGGACCTCTAACAGCTGAGGAATAAACAGGGTGCCTGATGGTCAGAGAGGGCTGGGATGATCTTTCGATTTCAAAGTGCCCGTGACGGAAGAACAAGACCCCTAAGTGCTAAAGTGAACTAGTGAGGTTCCATCTCAGATCCGAAATGTCCCCGAGATGAGAGCATGGATTGACCCAGGATGACGCTTGCATTCTCAAAGCACCTAAGTGCCTGGAAAGCTGCTTTTCATCTCGGTAGAGGAGCATATATAGCCAGTAATTTTCCGCATATTACGAAGAACGTTGCCCAAATGGCCCAAAAGGGTGCCTACATTCTCAAGCCTCACAGCTGTTCGGAATAGCAACGGTACTGGCGAGATAGGCGCCCGATCTCACGGACTACCTTTGTCTTCCAGCTGCCTTATTATTTTACTGATTTTAGCTGGGTGGATACACTCAACCGATTGGGTTCAAGCCGATTCTACTGGAAGGACACTTGCCCACCCAGCTAACATGCTACCCGAGGTCCTGCTTCCTTAGACGATGGCAGAGATTATGTATTGGACCAATAGCGCGCCTATTGCCAAAGTCGCCATGTTGCCCAGGACATGGACTACATAACCTGTCAGGATGTAGCGCTTGACATTTGATACTTATATTTTATTTTAAGAAGCATGGTATCTAGGGTCAGTACCTAAATGGAGACAGACAGACAGACAGACAGACAGAGAGACAGATACAAATAGACAGACAGGCAGAGAGGCAGACAGAGAGACAGAGACAGACAGACAGAGAGACAGACAGACAGAGACAGACAGACAGACAGACAGAGACAGACAGATGGAGAGAGAGACAGATAGACAGACATATGGAGAGATGGAGAGACAGAGACAGACATAGACGGAGACGGAAAGGGAGCGGGAGACATAGACAGAGACAGAGACGGACACGGAGACGGACACGGACATGGATAATCACTCTGGGACCCCAACAATGGCGCCAAAAGCCTCCAAAACGTATTCGTCCCCCAAAAGTGTCTAGGTCGCTAAAACTAGCGCTAGGGATCCAATCACATGATCCAATCACCAATCACGTCGGGATACAAAAGATTACATTGGACTAAAAGAGTCGGGTATCAGCCCTTCAAAATCGCACTGGGGGACCAAAAGATCGCGCCGGGCACCCAAAACTTGCAGCTCCCCAATAGCGTCTAGGGCCCCACATAAGCACAGTGTGACCACAAAAATTGGATTGGTATCCGAAAAAAATCAAGCCGGAGCCCTCCAGAATATGGAGGGATTAAACAAATAAATGTCTGGGTCAGGAAAATGGCTCTAGAGCACCGAACATATCATCAGATGCCTTGAGGGAGGAATCCCACACCACCACACACCAGCTAGGAATGAGAAACCGCGGGGAACATGCTGATATTAGCGCCGCCCTGGAAACATACGGGACATTGAAGCCGCCGCATTCCTCTGGAATTCCGACTAGCGATTGGCCCACGAGTTCACCTTCCACCGATTTCCGTCTTGAAGGACCTGTATTACAGCCCTGTACCTGGCGCGAGTATTGGTAGAGTACGGTGGAGATGTGAAGTAAACTGATAAGGGTGATAATGGCATGCAGTTGTCAGCTGATATTAGAGGTTTTGAGCATTATAGGCCCTGAGCATTATAGATTCTGTGCATTATAGGCTTTGAGCTTTAGCGGTTTTGAAGCACTAGCTGTTTCCAGAGTTATGCTTTCTGAATATTAGTTGCAACGAAGCATTATAGGAATTGAGCATTATAGGTTTCAAAGCATTATAGGTTTTTAGCATTATATGTTTTGAATGTTCCCACAGGACGTAGTATTCGAGGCTTTGAAGCATTATAGGATTTGGGTATTATATGTTCTGAACAACTATATGTTCCAAGCATTATGTGGTTTGAGGCATTATAGGTTTTGAGTATTATAGGTATTGAAAATTCCCCCAAGACGACTATCTAGAGGCTCTGAAGCACTATAGGTTTTGAGTATTATAGGTTCTGAAGCATTATCGGTTTTGGGCATTAGAGGTTCTGATATAGACCCATTTTATCATACATTAGATGACATGATGGTTCAAAATTCAAATTATTTGCTGAAATAGTTGTTATATGATGCTTCTAGTTTATCTGGTAGAAACTTAGTATTAGTCTGCTCTAAAGACATCAGGCTAATTTGCAACTTTTGAAGTGCTGATGCTCCTGTCCATAATATGTTTTGAGTGTGCTTTTGCTTTGGGGTTTTGGTTTTATTAGCATGTGGAAAGATTTATATCAAGCTTAGCTGTAAGACAAAATTGCACTGCAGATTTGGACCTGATCTCTTGTTCTGTTGTAATCTTTGTACCTGCATAGCTTGGCCCCTGGAAAGCAACCCCATGGTGATTATGTCCTAACCATTTGCTTTTGGTTGTATTTTATCCAGTGGTGTTGGGAACAAGTGGTCTAGGGGTAAGATGCTCGTCTCACAATCGAAAGGTTGTGGGCTCGAGTCTCGCCTGTCGCTACTCTTCGCCCGCGACCAATCGGCGTGAGAGATTGGCGACGCTACATGACTCAACAGTCGACGTGTCGTAAAACCAATAACCAACCAACTATCCAGTGGTGTTTCATTAAGGGTTTCATTGCCTTGGATTTTGAAGCTTTTTTCTTTATTTTGTAAGAACATTAACATCTTCCTGTTGTATTCACATTTCAAAGCATACTTTTTGATATTTCTTTTTGCTCTTCTTTTCTCATCTTTTTATCTATATAGGTATATTTAGAGCTACCCATTTATCTTAATAGCTAATAGGTTTCTCTTAATAGCCTAAGCTACTCATGACAGCCCAAACACCCTGTTTCAATACAGCAAATACCTCTTCTGCCATTCAATCTGTTTTGTGTGCATTTTCTTTGATTGACTTGGATTGGTGGATGACATCCACAGAAGTTGCTGAATGTGCAATATTTGTTGACTCCCTATCAGGACAGTCCTTCATTTCTTATCTGTATCTTCACCAAGTGCATAGTGTAGTTTTAAGGATGGAGTCAGGGGCAGATATGGGGGTAGGGCACTGGGAGCATGTGCCCCCCCCAATTCCATGGAAAAGTGGTATCCTCTGACCAGGAAAAGTGCCCCTCTGTGAAGGCCCAAGTGCCTTCTCAGAGGGGCACTGCTCAGAGAAGCACCCCCTTCAAATAAATTTGCCAGGGAAAGTCTCCCCTCCAGGGACTTTCATAGTGGTGCCCCCTCCATACAAGAGGCCTCCTCTATGATAATTCTTGGATCTGTTCCTGGATGGAGTGCAGCAGTGCTTAGGCTGATGATTGCAACACACACTAATTATTGAAATGGGTCAACCAAAGATTTTAGGTGCTTCAACTCATCCAAAGAGATGTGCTACCTGTGGATATTGGTCCTACGAAGCTTTGAGTTGTCTCCAGCACTGTCCGGGCATGTGTTGTGATCAATTCCTGTTTCAGATATTACTCTCATTGGTGCACCACTTTTATCCATTGCATCATGACTGGAGATCATTCTTCAATTATAAATATGTGTTTTGCAGTTACTAATGCCACTTTGGACAGTTATGTCATCACCTAAGCCACACAATGTTCGGGGGACCCAGTAATCTTGGCCTTGCTCAATACTCAATTGCACCATCTCACTTTCTCAGTCACCATGATTAAACTTTCTCTCCAACTTGGATTAACTTGTTCCACAATATGAGAAGTCTTGCTTTACATTGGAATGCTGGTGAAAAGTGTATGTGTGAAAGGCATCTGGTTAAATTGGCCAACGGTGAGTGTGTGGCATACACTAGACCATCCCATAACCATTGTGTATACTCCGCAATGTGACATGTACACCTTTCGTGGTGTAACGTCCACGTAGGGATGTGTCATGAGCCATCTCACAGCACAGGGTGGTCCACCTGTGGCACTGTGGTTTAAACAATGTCAATTGTGACGTTTCCGACTGATGACGAAGCTCTCTCAGGCTGCTTCGCCTGTGGCACCGACTCGGGGTTTCGCATCTACAACTGCGACCCGCTCAAGGAGAAGGTGCACCAGGACTGGACGGACGGTGGTGTGGCCGTCGTTGAGATGCTCTTCCGCTGCAACTACGTGGCGCTAGTGGGCGGCGGCCACAATCCCAAGTACCCGCCCAACAAAGGTACCGTACACACCAAGCGGTGGTCGTTTTTCTTCCGAAAGTGGGTAAAGCATGCCACGCAGTGCCATGTCACTTAGTGCCATGCAACTTAGTGGCATGCCACTTGGTGCTATCCTGTCATGTCTCATGGAAGCCAAGTCATGAAGGAAAGCTCGTTCATGGTAGGTCCAGACAAAGTTCTATAAAATGTTAGTGTCCGCCGAAAGCTTGGAACTTCAGGCCGCTGTGTATGCACAAACGAGCAGTGTTGGAAATAGGCGGACGAGTGGTCTAGGGGTAAGATGCTCGTCTCACAATCGAAAGGTTGCGGGTTCGAGTCTCACCTGTCGCTACTCTTCGCCCGCGACCAATCGGCGTGAGAGATTGGCGACGTTACATGACTCAACGGTCGACGTGTCGTAAAACCAATAACCAAACCAAACCAACCAAAGTGTTGGAAATACTAGACTGCACTATGTACTCTCTCCGGAGAACAAAAGTTGCCCGATAATCCTTTCCTGCACGCTGCCTCCCGACTGGTCTGCTGACCCACGTGGCCGGGGAGTCGTGTCGAGACCGGTCAATGTCATTTGGCTGATCAGGCCACGACGTGCAACAAGAGCTTAGCTGTCTGCTCGTCCTCTTGGAACTGAAATCTAGAACGACCTGAGGCCAATTTCACTAGCATCACAAGTGGTGACCTGTCATGTCATGTAGCATTGCCACCCAGTGATGATCTTTAGCCCTGCTACCCAGAGTTGACCTGTTATGATCTGCAGCCCGGCTATCAAGGGGTGACCTGTCATGACCTGTAGTCCTGCCGGCCAGTGATGATCTGGGATGACCTAAAGAAGCGGACGGTGATCGAGCTGGAGTTCTTCAGCGACGTGCGCGCTGTGCGCCTGCGTCGCGACCGCATCGTCGCCGTGCTCGACAACATGATCAAGGTGTACACGTTCATACAGAAGCCGCAGGCGCTGCACGTCTTCCCCACCTCCTTCAACCCACACGGTCAGTACGGCTGGCGTGGTGTCCACCAGTGGTCAGCTATTAGTGATCAGTGGCCAGTGGCCAGTGCTCAGTCATCAATGGAGAAGGGCAGCACGCATGGTCAGTACGGACGTTATGTTGTCAACTAGTGATCAGTGATCAGTGACCAGTGGAGAAGGACAGCATGTGTGGTTGGTATGGGTACGGTGTCGATCAGTGCTAAGTGACCAGTGATCAGTAACCAGTGACCACAGACCAGTGATCAGTGACCAGTGGAGGACAGCCTGCATGGTCAGTATGGATGGTACTGTGTCAACCAGTGGTCAGTGACCAGAGATCAGTGACCAGAGATCAGTGATCAGTGACCAGTGGTCAGTTACCAGTGGAGAAGGGCAGTCCCATGACCGTGTCCCACTGGGATATTCATTCAATTTAATTTGTAAGGCCAGCCTGTATTGTCAGCATGGAAAATCCTTTGAGTGGCTGGAGCGCCTGGATGGTTCCTAACCTGGCCTTTCCCATCACTTACTCAAGCAGTGGAATTGTGGTGATCAGAACTAACCCATATTGTTGGTAGCCATGGTGTGCCCGGTACCGCCACTTACTGGTGCAGTATAACTTCTCTGTCTAGTGTGTATTTAACGGATTATCCGAGAGCCGTCGTTGTGTTGTGAATGCATCACTGTGTTGCATACATCTGCATGGTAAGCAAATCACTGTGTGCTGTTGCTGTGTGGTAAGTATATTGCTCTGGGATGAATATATCGGGGGTGACCAGGTGACTGTGCAGTGAAAGTAGCTGTAATTCACTGCTCGGTCGCCCATAATTCCCAGTGCCAGTGAATACACCCAAAAAATAGTTGTCATTACCCCCAGGGTGACATTGTTTCTCTACTTCACTGGAACCAGGCCTGTCTGGTGTTGCCAGGCATGCATCTTGTACCAGGCTGTGACGTCAGCTGTGTTGGCAGGCTGTAATGTTTATTGTGTGTGCTGTGCCAGGCTGTGATATGTATTGTGTGTGCTTTTCTGTGCCAGGCTGTACCACAGATTGTGTGTACTATGCCAGGCTTTAGCTTCAGCTGTATTTCCATACTGTGATGGATATTGTGTGTGTGTGCTGTACCAGGTGGTGACATCAGCTGTATTGCTAGACTGTAACTTCAGCTGTATTGCTAGGCTGTGATGTGTATTGTGTGTGTGTTGCACCAGGCTATGACTTCAGCTGCATTGCCAGACTGTGACTAGTGGCCTACACCGGCAGGTCTGTGTGTGCTGACAGCCTATACCGGCAGGTCTGTGTGTGCTGTGTGACACTGACGGCCTATACCGGCAGGTCTGTGTGTGCTGTGTGACACTGACGGCCTATACCGGCAGGTCTGTGTGTGCTGTGTGACACTGATGGCCTATACCGGCAGGTCTGTGTGTGCTGTGTGACACTGACGGCCTATACCGGCAGGTCTGTGTGTGCTGTGTGACACTGATGGCCTATACCGGCGGCATGGTTTGTGTGACTGGCTTGGTATTGCTGTGTGACACTGACGGCCTATACCGGAGTGGGGCCTATACCGGCAGGTCTGTGTGTGCTGTGCCCAAACTCGAGCGCCTCGTTGCTGGCGTTTCCCGGCTCCCGGACGGGTCACGTGCACCTGGTGGATCTGGCCGACACGTCCCGGCCACCGCTGGACGTGGCCGCCCACGAGGCGGCACTCAGCTGCCTCCAGCTCAACCTGCACGGCACGCGACTGGCCACCGCCAGCCAGAAGGTAGCCACACATTCCACACACAGTACAGCCGGTGTAGTAACCGGCACCTCTGCGCCAGCAGCCAGGGCCACCGCCAGCCAGAAGGTAGCCACACGTGTACAGTACAGCCAGTGTAGTAACTGGCACCACTGTGCCAACAACCAGGGCCACAGATCGTCTCCAGTGTCGCCACCAGTAGCCAGGGCTACCGACACTAACCAGGCCATCAACAGTAACCAGGACCATCCACAGTAACCAGGACCATCAACAGTAACCAGGACCATCAACAGTAACCAAGACCATCAATAGTGCCCAAGCTATGTGATTTGCTTCATTGGTACCTCCCAATCCATGCAATTGGCTTCATTGGCAGCACCCAATCCATGCAATTAACTTCATTGATCGTGCACAGGAACCGTCGTGACGTAGCTTATTTAGCTAGGCTTCCGGAAGATAACCGGCGGAATGGGTGGACTCAGGAACTGCAGACGAAGGAGCATTTTGAATCATTCATTTCCAACTCATCAAATTTGCTCGATTCACTCGCCTGAATGCCCCAGTTGGCCGTTAAGGACTTGAACTCACCCAGATATTGTATGGCAGCGCCGAGTTAGGACACCGAACGGGCAACTGTCCTTTGTTCTGACCAGTATCTGTGGAGCACTCATATTTTGAGAGCAAATTGTCAAGTATGAACGTAAGCATTACACCCCCCCCCCCCCCCCCCCCCCACCCCACACACACATTTCGGGCATTCGTGTGCGCTTATATGTACACTTTGTTCACAGTAGACCTAAGGAAACATTGGCAAAGCTGTATTCCCAAAGAAATCTGATCTTTCAGCAACATTCGCATGAATTAGCAGGTTTCTGAAAATTCAGATATATTATTTTAAGTTATTGCCATTAAGATAATTCAGAACGGACTCTTCCCTTCCCGGCTCGCCCATGATTAATATTTATTCTTGAAATCGTCCATAGATATTTAAAAACACTTAACGGCTCCTACACTGATCACTGCAAAACTAAGTAAGTTTTAGAAAGAAGAGAACTTTGAAAAGAAGTTTTAGAGAACTAAGAGAGTTTCTGTATCTGCCAACTATCTTGTAAGCTAAGCATCAAGAAATCATTTACAAGGCCAAAGCAGGGTTTTTATATTATTTATATTATTTATATATTTTGGTTTTATGTACGTCGCGGAAAGGTCCATTTGGTTTTTGTTTTGTTTTACTTAATTGTGGAGAGGATATGGGGAACTTTGAATGGTATTATTCATACCTGAATATTTCTCACCAATGGCTGGAACCCAGACATTTTCCCTATAATACGAGATTAGTGTTTGTTTACCCAATGTTGTTAGTTCTTATACGTGAACATACATTTTTAATACGATCCCAGACATAATCTGGAAGCATACGTAGCACTCGAATTACAAACTTAGAAGAGAAACGACACGTGAATTTATTTTACAGTATCAGAACATCGTGGTATAATATTTCGTCCTCTTCATCTTTGTCACAATGTCATACTTTTTAAAACAAATTTTCAAAGTTGTGCGATTCCTGTCCCCAAAGGTGGTAGGGTGGGAAGTGGTGTGCAACCAGAAGTTATTTCTGCCAAAGTATGCAATGAACATTGAGGATGATTTTCAACGGTGAAACACAACAAGAACTGCAAACGTAAAGCCACAGTTTCATAATTCATCTCAGTCTTGGATATTGAAGTAAGAAGTAGAGAATAGTAAAGAGTGGAATAAGAGTGGGAAATTATTCACGACATTGGGAGGCGGGAGTGAAAAGTTGTTCCTGGTTTTGTGTCATTTTGCACCCAAATCTGGAAATTATGTAGCCATTTTGGAAACTCAACAGGGCACGTTGATCCGGATGTTCGACACGGCCTCGGGAGACATCCTGTGACCTCTGGTGATGCCGGTCGATACCCTCAGGGCACGTTGATCCGGGTGTTCGACACGGCCTCGGGAGACATCCTGTGCGAACTGCGTCGGGGCGCCAACAACGCCAACATATACTGGTGAGAGCGCGCCGGGCGGCCGGGCCGGGCGTTCCCACGACCCCGGGCCAGTTGTGGCGGGCCCGCGACGCTGCTGACCTTCGTCTGCCGTCAAACGGCCGGTGGTGGTGCTGACCCACGGCTGCCGTCCCCCACCTGCCGTCAGACGGCCGTGGTGGTACCCGCAGTAAACTGTCCACTGGCAGCACAGCACCCAGCAGTAAACTGTCCACTGGCAGCACAGCACCCAGCAGTAAACTGTCCACTGGCAGCACAGCACCCAGCAGTAAACTGTCCACTGGCAGCACAGCACCCAGCAGTAAACTGTTCACTGGCAGCACAGCACCCAGCAGTAAACTGTCCACTGGCAGCACAGCACCCAGCAGTAAACTGTCCACTGGCAGCACAGCACCCAGCAGTAAACTGTCCACTGGCAGCACAGCACCCAGCAGTAAACTGTCCACTGGCAGCACAGCACCCAGCAGTAAACTGTCCACTGGCAGCACAGCACCCAGCAGTAAACTGTTCACTGGCAGCACAGCACCCAGCAGTAAACTGTCCACTGGCAGCACAGCACCCAGCAGTAAACTGTCCACTGGCAGCACAGCACCCAGCAGTAAACTGTCCACTGGCAGCACAGCACCCAGCAGTAAACTGTCCACTGGCAGCACAGCACCCAGCAGTAAACTGTCCACTGGCAGCACAGCACCCAGCAGTAAACTGTCCACTGGCAGCACAGCACCCAGCAGTAAACTGTCCACTGGCAGCACAGCACCCAGCAGTAAACTGTCCACTGACTTAGGACGTGGTCGGTACTGGCGCTGTCGGAGAGCAGGGGGAGGCGTGTCTCCGCCTCTGACAACCGAGGAGCAGAGGGAGGGGAGGGGTGTTTTCTGTGGGAGGGGTGTCAACGGAGTCCTTCAGGACGAATACACGGACACTCCCTATCGGTCAAGTGAGGGTCATGGTGCTATCCATGTCTTTGGGGTGGTGTGGGGTGGGGGTCTAAGTTGAGAAGGAGCGCTGGCCCCCCTCTGCCTCCACTCCTACCGGCCGGTTCCCGTGCCTTTGTTGATAGCTGTGTTGCGCCACCTCACATGGCTGTACTGATTCATCTCTGATGGCCATGCTGTGTTATCTCTGGTTGCTGTGTTATCTCTGGCTGTTGTGTTGTCTCTGGTTGTT
The DNA here is from genome assembly GCA_034440615.1 of Ashinkailepas kermadecensis. NCBI lineage: Eukaryota > Metazoa > Arthropoda > Thecostraca > Neolepadidae > Ashinkailepas > Ashinkailepas kermadecensis. The sequence continues at coordinate 32,903 of JAOTOM010004181.1, forward strand.
ATGTTATCTCTGGTTGTTGTGTTATCTCTGGCTGCTGTGTTATCTCTGGTTGCTGTGACTATCTCTGGTTGCTGTGTCATCTCTGGTTGTTGTGTTACCTCTGGTTGCATTGTTATCTCTGGTTGCTATGTTGCGCCATCTGTGATGGCCACGTTGTGTTTTTGCTGATGGCTGTATTATCTATGATTGCTAGGTTATATCTGGTTGTTGTGTTGTCTCTGGTTGCATTGTTATCTCTGGCTGCTGTGTTATCTCTGGTTGCTGTATTATCTATGGATCCTGTGTTATCTCTGGTTGTTGTGTTATCTCTGGCTGCTGTGCTATCTCTGGTTGTTGTGTTATCTTGGTTGCTATGTTATCTCTGGTTGCTGTGTTACCTCTGGTTGCTTTGTTATATCTGATTCCTGTATTGCGCCACCTGTGATGGCCACGTTGTGTTATTGCTGATGGCTGTATTATCTATGGTTGCTGGGTTATCTCCGGTTGTTGTGCTGTCTCGGGTTGCATTGTTATCTCTGGTTGCTGTGTTATCTATGGATCCTGGGTTATCTCTGGTTGTTGTGTTATGTGTGACTGCTGTGCTATCTCTGGTTGTTGTGTTATCTTGGTTGCTATGTCATCACTGGTTGCTGTGTTATCACTGGCTGCTGTACTATCTCTGGTTGTTGTGTTATCTTGGTTGCTATGCTATCACTGGTTGCTGTGTTATCCCTGGCTGCTGTGCTATCTCTGGTTGCTGTGTTGCGCCACCTTTGGCGGCCACGTTGTGTTACATCTCGTTGCCGTGTTGCCGTTGCGCTACCACAGACTACTGTGCTGTGTGTGACCGCCGGCTCCGCCTACAGCATCAGCTTCAACCACGACTCGTCACTGTTGTGCGTCTCCAGCGACCACGGCACCATTCACGTGTTCGCCGTGGAGGAGGGCGCCAAAGCCAAGGAGACCGGGTACGTGCGAGCTGAGCACTGGGCAAACTCTACCATGGGGCACATCCACGGTAACTGGATAATGATTTTCTTGTGCTTCCTGAGCCAGTTTACTTGAGCTGGTGTATATTCTGTAGCAGTTTGACAACCCATGTGCTCCATCAGAAGATGGTTGACAATCCGATGCCCGGGGAAGGGGAAATGGCTGCCCTGCAATCTAAAGAACACTATTCTTTATTACCGCAGCTCTTGTGATTAAATCTGACGATGCAGTTTGTGACTAGGTAGTGATGGTAGTATTGGTGGTGATGTGTTGGTGGTATCCGCAGGTAGCGATGGTAGTATTGATGGTGACTGGTGGTATCCGCAAGTAGCGATGGTAGTATTGATGGTGATGCTGATGGTGGTGTCGGCAGGTCGCGATGTTGGTGGTATTGATGGTGATGAAGTCACTGACTGTGACGACTTCAATGGTGATTCTGAGACTGATGGTGCCGACCGACGGTACGATTTTGAGACAAAGCCCAGATAGCCTACCAGCGAATGCGAGGATTATGATGGCGGATACGGTCGCCACTGAGGGTGACGAAGACGACGATAACGTGATTGTGATGATGATAGTGATGATGGTGACGATGTCGCAGGCTGGTTCCGGCCGCCGCTGCGCTGCTGCCCAAGTACTTCAACTCGCGGTGGTCGTTCGGCCGGTTCCAGGTGCCCGGTGGGCCGCAGTGTATTTGCGCCTTCGGCACCGACAACAAGTCCGTCATAGGTGGGTCTCCCCCGGTGGTGCGGTCGGCCTGTGGTTTGTTCTATTGACATAGGTGAGTCTTCGCTGGTGGTGCGGTCGTCCTGTGGTTTGTTCTATTGTTGCCATAGGTGAGTCTGCGCTGGTGGTGCGGTCGACCTGTGGTTTGTTCTATTGTTGTCATAGGTGGGTCTCCCCTGGTGGTGCGGTCGACCCGTGTTTTGTTATATTGTTGTGATAGGTGAGTCTTCGCTGGTGGTGCGGTCGACCTGTGTTTGTTCTATTGTTGTGATAGGTGGGTCTTAGCTGTCGGTGCGGTCGGCCTGTGGTTTGTTCTATTGTTGACCTGGTTGACATTGGCGGGTTATGCTATGTTGTGTTATGCCACTATCGTTTGTGAGTCTCTGCTGGTGGCATTGTGGTCGGTTCGTGCTGCGCTGCGTTCGTTGTGTCGTGTTGTGTTGCCATTGGTGGGTGGATGCTGACTGTCTCTCCCGGCCTTGTGGGTTGCGGGGTATGTGTCGTTTCGTTATAGCGATTGGTTGAAGTTTCCCTTTCCTTCCCAAAAATGTCCCTTTTTGAAAACCCCACACCCACACCCGGCAAAAAGGGGGGAAAAAAAAAGAACCTTTAAAAAAAAAAAAAATAATTTTTTATATAATTTTTTTTTTTGTGGGGGGTTGGGGGTAAAAAAAGAGCACAATAATATTAGTAAAAAAAAATGGGCAAATCCTTTTTTTTTTGAGGAAAAAAAAAAAAAAAAAAAAAAAAATCACAGTGGTTCAAATTGCCCTTTGGTTATTTTGCAGTGCGTTATGCAGACTGTCTGGCCTCTGCTGACAGGGCGGAATCCGATTGTAGTTGTTAACCAGAGCAGTTTTATCTTTTGCTCTTTTATCCGTCGTTTTGCTTCACCGATATACATTTATTTGATCGGAATTTGACGGTTGTGTCATTGTCATTATCCCCTTTTCATGGTATTGCATTTTACTCATGTAATCAGCAGCAAATCAAATCAACTGACGGGCGAAGTCAAGACGGAAAAATAAGGCATCCTACAGAGCCATCGTAGGGTTTCGCAAGGACTGGAAAGGATGTTACATATGATGAAACCAGTCAATGATGTGCAGATAAGCGGATGAAGCGAAGTTATCTAATACAATTGTATCAATTGAAACAACCTATTAATCTTTAGGGAAATAGCAATATAATCAACATGGGTTGACGCACCCTAAAACCCCAATAATCATCTTTAGGAAATATGTGCGAAGATATTAACGAATACGGAACATCAAACTAAAAGATGGTCGTGTGGGCATATAGCATAATCGACAGATCTGTATCACTTTGCTAACGTCAAACGTGCATTGCCTACAGCTCTCTCTAGGTTTGACGCATGTAATTAAACTCGGTGCCTCCAAGCTGCGAGTGGAGGATGAAACATGTTGGCGCCAAGTTTACAGACTTTGCGCGGTTTCTCGCGCATTTCTAGGAGTACTGGCACTTGAGTGGTGATGCCCCAGTGCGGCCCAGATAGTACCCTGATCACAGATACCCCAGTGTGGCCCAGATAGTACCCTGATCACAGATACCCCAGTGTGGTCCGGATAGTACCCTGATCACATACCCCAGTGCGGTCCGGATAGTACCCTGATCACAGATACCCCAGTATGGCCCAGATAGTACCCTGATCACAGATACCCCAGTGTGGTCCGAATAGTACCCTGATCACAGATACCCCAGTGCGGTCCGGATAGTACCCTGATCACAGATACCCCATTGTGGCCCAGATATTGCCCTGATCACAGATACCCGAGTGCGGCCCAGATAGTACCCTGATCATAGATACCCCAGTGCGGTCCGGATAGTACCCTCATCATATATACCCCAGTGCGGTCCGGATAGTACCCTGGTCACAGATACCCCAGTGCGGCCCAGATAGTACCCTGATCACAGATACCCAATTGTGGTCCAGATAGTACCCTGATCACAGATACCCCAGTGTGGTCCGGATAGTACCCTGATCACAGACACCCCAGTGCGGTCCGGATAGTACCCTGATCACAGGCACCCCAGTGTGGCCCAGATAGCACCCTGATCACAGATACCCCAGTGTGGTCCGGATAGTACCCTGATCACAGATACCCCAGTGTGGTCCAGATAGTACCCTGATCACAGACACCCCAGTGTGGTCCAGATAGCACCCTGATCACAGACACCCCAGTGTGGCCCAGATAGCACCCTGATCACAGATACCCCAGTGTGGTCCGGATAGTACCCTGATCACAGATACCCCAGTGTGGTCCAGATAGTACCCTGATCACAGACACCCCAGTGTGGCCCAGATAGCACCCTGATCACAGATACCCCAGTGTGGTCCGGATAGTACCCTGATCACAGATACCCCAGTGTGGTCCAGATAGTACCCTGATCACAGACACCCCAGTGCGGTCCGGATAGTACCCTGATCACAGACACCCCAGTGCGGTCCGGATAGTACCCTGATCACAGATACCCCAGTGTGGTCCAGATAGTACCCTGATCACAGATACCCCAGTGCGGTCCGGATAGTACCCTGATCACAGACACCCCAGTGCGGTCCGGATAGTACCCTGATCACAGACACCCCAGTGTGGCCCAGATAGCACCCTGATCACAGATACCCCAGTGTGGTCCGGATAGTACCCTGATCACAGATACCCCAGTGTGGTCCAGATAGTACCCTGATCACAGACACCCCAGTGCGGTCCGGATAGTACCCTGATTACAGACACCCCAGTGCGGTCCGGATAGTACCCTGATCACAGATACCCCAGTGTGGTCCAGATAGTACCCTGATCACAGATAGCCCAGTGTGGCCCAGATAGTACCCTGATCATAGATACCCCAGTGCGGTCCGGATAGTACCCTGATCACAGACACCCCAGTGCGGTCCGGATAGTACCCTGATCACAGATACCCCAGTGTGGTCCGGATAGTACCCTGATCACAGATACCCCAGTGTGGTCCAGATAGTACCCTGATCATAGATACCCCAGTGCGGTCCGGATAGTACCCTGATCACAGACACCCCAGTGCGGTCCGGATAGTACCCTGATCACGATACCCCAACGTACAGCCGTGTTGACGGACGGTGCTCGGCAGTGCCGCTGCAGCCCGCAGTTACACATTGGTTCTGGTTGGACATTGTCGCTGGCCCAGCACCGATCCTCGGACAGCGAGCGCACTCCTCAGCCAAGCGTCCGGTGTTTCGGAGGGAGCACACGGCTTGTCCCGTCTGCTGGCTCGTGAAGTGATGACTGACAAGTGCAGTATCGGGGTCCCCGCCTCAGAAGTGATGACTGACAAGTGCAGTATCGGGGTCCCCGCCTCAGAAGTGATGACTGACAAGTGCAGTATCGTGGTCCCCGCCTCAGAAGTGATGACTGACAAGTGCAGTATCGGGGTCCCTGCCTCAGAAGTGATGACTGACAAGTGCAGTATCGGGGTCCCCGCCTCAGAAGTGATGACTGACAAGTGCAGTATCGGGGTCCCTGCCTCAGAAGTGATGACTGACAAGTGCAGTATCGGGGTCCCTGCCTCAGAAGTGATGACTGACAAGTGCAGTATCGGGGTCCCTGCCTCAGAAGTGATGACTGACAAGTGCAGTATCGGGGTCCCGCCTCAGAAGTGATGACTGACAAGTGCAGTATCGGGGTCCCTGCCTCAGAAGTGATGACTGACAAGTGCAGTATCGGGGTCCCCGCCTCAGAAGTGATGACTGACAAGTGCAGTATCGGGTCCCTGCCTCAGAAGTGATGACTGACAAGTGCAGTATCGGGGTCCCTCTGTCAGAAGTGATGACTGACAAGTGCAGTATCGGGGTCCCTGCCTCAGAAGTGATGACTGACAAGTGCAGTATCGGGTCCTGCCTCAGAAGTGATGACTGACAAGTGCAGTATCGGGTCCCGCCTCGGGTGGTGTGAAAGCAGTATCGGGGTCCCCGCCTCAGAAGTGATGACTGACAAGTGCAGTATCGGGGTCCCTGCCTCAGAAGTGATGACTGACAAGTGCAGTATCGGGGTCCCTGCCTCAGAAGTGATGACTGACAAGTGCAGTATCGGGGTCCCTGCCTCAGAAGTGATGACTGACAAGTGCAGTATCGGGGTCCCTGCCTCAGAAGTGATGACTGACAAGTGCAGTATCGGGGTCCCCGCCTCAGAAGTGATGACTGACTAGTGCAGTATCGGGGTCCCTGCCTCAGAAGTGATGACTGACTAGTGCAGTATCGGGGTCCCTGCCTCAGAAGTGATGACTGACTAGTGCAGTATCGGGGTCCCTGCCTCAGAGTGATGACTGACAAGTGCAGTATCGGGGTCCCCGCCTCAGCAGTGATGACTGACCAGTGCAGTATCGGGGTCCCTGCCTCAGAAGTGATGACTGACCAGTGCAGTATCGGGGTCCCTGCCTCAGAAGTGATGACTGACAAGTGCAGTATCGGGGTCCCCGCCTCAGAAGTGATGACTGACAAGTGCAGTATCGGGGTCCCCGCCTCAGAAGTGATGACTGACAAGTGCAGTATCGGGGTCCCCGCCTCAGAAGTGATGACTGACAAGTGCAGTATCGGGGTCCCTGCCTCAGAAGTGATGACTGACCAGTGCAGTATCGGGGTCCCCGCCTCAGAAGTGATGACTGACAAGTGCAGTATCGGGGTCCCCGCCTCAGAAGTGATGACTGACAAGTGCAGTATCGTGGTCCCCGCCTCAGAAGTGATGACTGACAGTGCAGTATCGGGGTCCCCGCCTCAGAAGTGATGACTGACAAGTGCAGTATCGGGGTCCCCGCCTCAGAAGTGATGACTGACAAGTGCAGTATCGTGGTCCCTGCCTCAGAAGTGATGACTGACAAGTGCAATATCGGGGTACCCGCCTCAGAAGTGTGACTGACAAGTGCAGTATCGGGGTCCCCGCCTCAGAAGTGATGACTGACAAGTGCAGTATCGTGGTCCCCGCCTCAGAAGTGATGACTGACTAGTGCAGTATCGGGTCCCCGCCTCAGAAGTGATGACTGACAAGTGCAGTATCGGGGTCCCCGCCTCAGAAGTGATGACTGACAAGTGCAGTATCGGGGTCCCCGCCTCAGAAGTGATGACTGACAAGTGCAGTATCGGGGTCCCTGCCTCAGAAGTGATGACTGACAAGTGCAATATCGGGGTCCCCGCCTCAGAAGTGATGACTGACAAGGAGTATGGGGTCCCCGCCTCAGAAGTGATGACTGACAAGTGCAGTATCGGGGTCCCCGCCTCAGAAGTGATGACTGACACGTGCAGTATCGGGCTCCCCGCCTCAGAAGTGATGACTGACTAGTGCAGTATCGGGGTCCCGCCTCAGAAGTGATGACTGACAAGTGCAGTATCGGGGTCCCTGCCTCAGAAGTGATGACTGACAAGTGCAGTATCGGGGTCCCTGCCTCAGAAGTGATGACTGACAAGTGCAGTATCGGGGTCCCCGCCTCAGAAGTGATGACTGACAAGTGCAGTATCGGGGTCCCTGCCTCAGAAGTGATGACTGACAAGTGCAGTATCGGGGTCCCCGCCTCAGAAGTGTGACGGGAGGCAGCTAGTCAGAAATGTGCGTTCGTACTTGGATTTTAGCTACTTTTAAGTCAAACAGTTCGCCTCGTTAGTTAGATCGATCATCACTAGGAGGCTGATAATTCACTAGGAGGCGGATGGGTTATACTGTGTGGGGGGGGGGGAGGGCGGGGTGTACTGCTTCCACAGCTGACCTGTCGGACGGGACCCTGGTCTGTGACGTAAGCACCCCGATTGCAACCTCATGCACGCGTACGTCGGTACAATGGCCATGACCTGCGGGGCGCCGGACACCACGCCGCGGGCTGTGTGACCGTGTGGTGGGGGACTCGGGCCACTCACCTCACCCGGGTGTGTTCCAGTGGTGTGCGCCGACGGCAGCTACTACAAGTACGCCTTCACGGCCAAGGGCGAGTGCCGGCGCGAGTTGTACGCGCAGTTCCTCGAGATCGGCGAGGACACCTAGCGATCGCGAGCGGAACAGGACGGTTGATGCATATCCAGGTGCTGTTTACCGGCAACCACAGTGGTGACGTCATACGCGCTGGATCAGACGGGACGTGTAGAACTGCAGAACCACTTCATAGCAGTGGTTCGTTGTGCAGTCCAGGGATGGTTGAGTCAAAGCAGACCAGTGTCGGACGTCGTAGCATATGGTCCAATGGGAGACAATCTACAGAGCAACTAATGGGAGTGACCATTTGGGATTTTTTGCAGTGATAGTGGTTACTGCTCCATACTTGGCTTGGTTACTTCTCCTTACTACCACGTATTATGCTGTTCACGGTTCAGTTAGCGGATGAGTTTTTGTCGGCACCAAATGTACACCAGTGGCCGCCTCTGTACCAGAGGTAGTGACAATGCCAGTGTGTACCAGTGCGCACCGATGTTCGCTACCGGCTGGTCGGCACGTGCACTGACCTGTCTTCTCCGTGTTGAAGGGTATACAGGACCAGCCTACCACCGTTCACCAACGGTGCAGTGGTACCGATCTGTACCACTGCACCAGTTATTTTCGCAACACCTGCTCGCACCGGCGCGCGCGAGTGTGTCAATGGGAAACACTTTGCCAGCGTGTGCCAGTGGACGACGGACGGCTCAGACAAGTGGGTTCCAGTCGCGAGCCACGCCCCCGCACCAGGCCGACCGTCCCACATCGCGTCAGTGTGTACCAGTGAGCGCGCGGTCACACCTGTGTACAGACGCGCGTGATAGGCGCCCGGCTGTGGCGCCACTGACGCCGCCGTCCCAGCCTACCGGCGCCAGGCCCAGCCTACCGGCGCCAGGCCTAGCCCCGGCCGCCACTCTGCCGACCGTCTGCCGACGCCCGGCCCAGCCCTGGCTGCCGCCCTGTCGACCACCTGCCACTCTGCCACTCTGCCGACCGTCTGCCGGCGCCCGGTCCAGCCCTGGCTGCCGCCCTGCCGACCACCTGCCACTCTGCCACTCTGCCGACCGTCTGCCGGCGCGAGCGGCGGCGGGCCACGGTCGACTGCGTGCACAACCGACCGGACATGACACCTGGATAGACACGGGAGCACGCTCCTGGGTACGGTGACCGTGCCGGCGCCGGCCGCGGAGCGCGGCCGTGTGGCGAGGCCGCCGGTCGGCTCGATCGAACACCGGCTGCAGGTGTGTTGCTTGCTGACTTGGCGGACCGTCAGCGAGAGGATGTCTCGTGTGTTGCGGTGAGGAGGGAGCGGCGGCCGTGGCGCGACGCGCGACGTACCGCGGGTGTCGTGCGGTGAGTCACCCGTCAGCGAGTGTCCGTACGACCCCCGGGCCGTCATTGTACGCCCCGGCTGGGTGTGTTGTGACGCCGCGGTGGCTGCCGATTCATCGGGACATCATCCTAGTGTGTGGATGCTAATTCCTTTGATGGGAGATGTGACGTGTGGGTACTATCTTTGATAGGAAACATGACGTGTGGGTAACCCCTTTGATGGTGTCGCTACTCTTCGCCCGCGACCAATCGGCGTGAGAGATTGGCGACGCTATATGACTCAACGGTCGACGTGTCGTAAAACCAATAACTAACCAACCAACCAACCCCTTTGGTGGGATGTATGTATGCATGTATGGTTGTCCCGACGCAAGGGCCAACTGCAGCGATGTCTTTCATTACGGGCACCTCGGGAAGTCCGTGTGGACGCGTGATTTGCGTGGGCATGCGTGCCATGCTGTTTCCAATCTGATTGGCAGTGCACATTTTAATCGTTGCGTGCAGTGCCGTTTTGGGCATTAATTATGACGCCAGCTCGGGACTGTGGCTGTCTGTTAAATGGTGTTGTCAGCAGCATCCTCAGATGAGACGCTTTTCTTTCGCCTGTGTGAACCGAGTATGGCGTTGAAACGTTGCAGCACATTGGATAGGCGGGCCGGGTTCCCCGGAGTAATCATTCCTGGGCATGCCTAATATTTATTTATCTACACCAGTTTTCACGATTATTGGGGGGCGCATTACGCGTAAGCGAAGGTTGTTTCTTCTACACGAGATGAATAATTGTAATAAAGAGCGGGTGTTACGCGTCGCGTATGGCGAAGCGTCTTTGAATCAGAATCGTTTCAAAAGTCGCCAACGACTGATACGGACTCAAGCTAATGGGCGCTGAATGACCGACGCAGTCGATGCGCCCCTAAACTCCAATAACTAACTAACGGACTCAAGCTATACTGCATCTGGCTCCGGTGGTTTATTTCATATTTTCCACTGTTCTAAATATACGTGGCCTGCATGAAGGCACTCAACAAAGTGTTAGAAAAGCATATCACATGCAGGATGCGTCAATTCATGACGGCCAAGGAGTTATTTCGGTTGAAGGCTGCTAGCGATTGATACACTGGCGTACACAGCGCTTTACCAGCGGCCGGCTACGCCACAATATAAAAATAGCCGCTAATTCGTATTAGTTTCAGAGGAATAAAGGCAGCCGGTTTGCAACATTGCGACAGAAACGGCAACATTTTCGACCGTACACTTCAGTCTTATCGAAGTGGTCAACGCAGTTCGGAAGATACTTTACTTAGATGACTGCATCCCACAGGAACCAATCGACAATAGTAATACAATCAAGGTTCTATTCGCAGTTTTGCTAGGGCAACAACGTGCTTTTGTGCATGACAATACAGAAGAAAGCCCACCAAGGAATGCCGCCCCGGCGATGCCGAAAAACTCGCCCCATCCACAAAATACGTGCAATACTAACGCTATGCACAAAAACACATTTCACGAGCTGGCATTCTGGCCATGGCCGGGTTCACCGCAAGAGGAGCATAAAACGCTCCTGCCACGGCCTGTCGCCCGCGCACTGACGTCACAGTGGCGGCCTGTCGCCGGCCTGTCACAGTGGCGACACCAGTCGGTTGTCCACCACACGGCAGCAGCACGTCCTGTCGCTCCCGCGCCTCCTGCAGACGAGCCACGCAACAAACGCCAGTAGCCGCACATAACGTCGGCGATAGCAGCGACACCGGTCGGTTATGAACACGGCAGCAGCATATCCTGTCGCTCTCGCACCTCCCGCAGACGAACCACGCAACACACGCCAGTAGCCGCACATAACTGCACCGCCCTGACTGGTGCATCGATACCACGACGCGACACAGGCCGAGCGGTCGGCAGCAGCTGGCGCTCGCGACGCGTGACCGATTTGGCGCGCCTGACCCCAGCCGCACACTCGTGGCTACTGGCGGTCAGCACGTGCAGTTAATATCACCACACCGGCCCCCGTCACTGGTAGTACAGCTCCAGATTCTGACCGTCGTGGATCTCGTAGTCCTCTAGTGTGATGTGGTCCTTGAACACGGTGTACCACTTCTTCAGCACGATCTTGTCCCAGCGCGTGCCGGTCTGCGCCGCGACCAGCTTCTTGAGGTCGCCAATCGTGTCGTCCGGATTGCACTTGACGCGCACCTTCTTGCCCAGCCGGTCATTGCACGTGACCTCGATCATGGCGACAGTACGGGGCAGGTCACGCGGTTAGCTGGTGTGGCTCGTCACAGGCGCTCGAGATATAGTGGATGACAGGTGACGAAGTGATCGATCTGGAGAGCAGTCGCACACGTAAATGACCTTGAAGAATTCAACCGCGTAACGTACGAGGTCACGGAGCTACCAGTTTTTAAAAAAAAATTATACAATCGGCCAAGTGCTTCGAACTATTGCTGATAGTTTGGATTCAGGGTGTAAGTGTAAAAACATGACATATCAATATGTGATGTATATATGGAATAGGGCTTACACGCACACGGGAAAGGGCGAAATCTTCCCCTCACTCTGTTTGTTTTTAAATGTTTCCAAAACCAAGAACTGACACATGCATTTATGTGTCAACCTTGAAATAGGAAACCAGCAAGTCGCTTACAAAAACAAAGTATAAAATGGGTCGAAAACTCAGCGGTTCACATAGGACGTGCCGTAAATCGATACTCTCTCCAGAATGACCGGCATGGTACGAATCTGACAAATCCATTTTTTGGCGCCAATTTTGAACGCCGTCTCGTATTTATGGAGCGCATGAACGTTCCGAGAGCTTAACCATCGTCCGGCCGGGGGTGGCTTATCAAGAGGGTCCCCTCAGATTTATCTGCCATAGCAGCTGAATGAGTAGGCACAAAGACACGAAATTGTTAATAGCTTCTTATACATCTGTTCTGCACATCTTGCACAAATTTCACGTCCAGGCCAGAAAAGGTCTTTGACTTGGGATTTGATATCAGGTTCAGAATCTTCAAAGTACCGCTATTCGGAGTATTTGCAATAGATAAGCATCAAACTCAGAGCATGCTGTCCTTTTAACAAGACGAACAACCTACCCGGCAAATTTAAGTAAGGTCAAGGTTACTGACTTCAGGTGAGGTCAATTTCCATATAACTTTGCAGTATTATGTGTAGAAAGTTCAATGTTACGGTAGTTGTCACGCCCAACATGATAGATCATTTATTAAGCACTTGAAGTTAAATTATGTGTCAAAGGTCAATAACATTTGGTCAGGTCCCTTATCATGTATATTCTACCATGCCAACTTATACAAAATGTCGCAGTTATTCGCCACGTGATACCTGAATTCGGTTTCAGCGCCACTTGCGTTGTGTGACATGTCATTGGATGGCCAACGAAGTACATGAGATGACCTGGCCTCATGGGATCTGACCATATTTTACCTTTCCTTGGAATTACTTTCCAGGCAGTGTACACTTCGGCGAAGGCCGAAGCGATCACTAGCAATATATACATTGTCAGCGTGACCTGAGGTCAGGTCACGAGATCAGAAGCTGTACGTTTCACGAAGACGTTTCAGTACCATGTCAGTTCTTGGAACACAATCTTTAATACTTCAGAAGTGATTTTTGTTCGCGAGATATTCAAGCTTAAACTTACTTCTTGACCGGGTCATATGGAGTGACCTGACCAGACCTCAGGATTTAAAAAAGTCAATCAGATACAAACATTTTATTTGAATGGTTCTGCTGGAAGTAACCAAAACAGATTTCGTTAAGGTAAAGGTCATATCACTGGGCTGACCTGTGATATGGCCTGCATCGACTTCGCCATGGTAGAAAATGAAGAAATAATATGTGGCATGTGCTCTGAGCTAGACTGACATACCAATGACATGTTTTATTTGTTTCTAATATGCCTAGTTCTGAAGTTGGTTTTCAAGCCTCATTCTGACCTGACCTGACCTACACCATCCTGGCCATTTTCACTATAATCGATGTAAATACATTCATTAATGTTAATCCTTATAAAAGCAATGTCAAATGAAAAAGGGCCCTGCCCTTTTTAACAATTTCCAGATATTTAAGTCAAGATCCACATATTGACCTAATATGATCTCCGGTATGCTAATACATGCAAGATGAGAAAAAATAGCGGTGTGAGGTTTCCTTGACATAGAAACACAAAAAGGTGTATACTCCACATCAGAAGCTTTTTTTAATCCACAGAACACTTAAATTTTATTGGTTTTTGTTTCTCGCACATTCCCCCTCAAAGAAAAAAAAAAAAAAACCTTTTAAAAAAAATTTTAAAAACAAAAATTTTTTTATAGGGGGGAAAAAAGGGAAAAAAGTGGCACATAAACAGCCATCATCTTCAGCATGCGCCCCGCAGGGGCTTGCAGATTCAAAGTTCCAGAAGGAGGGGTGGGGGAGGGGAAGCAGATTTGCATTGAGATTCGAAAACTACCCAGCTGATTAATGCATGTGGAAAACAGCATTCAAATCTGGAAGTCCTTGACCACATTTCTAATGAAAGGAACATCGAAAATGTATATGAAGGGAGTGCATTGGGTGAAAATGGACAACAATTGGAAGTATTTGGCACCTGGATAGTTAAATTTTCAGTGGATGCATTATTGTTGTTCGTGGCCTGGCATGATTCATCTGGCTCCAGCCTGATCTTCAAGGCCACGGTGCAATAACTTTGGTAACAGGTACTTTATGTGTCTCAAGCCATTCTGGGGAGGGGCTCCAGGTTCTGGTTCCATGCATAGAGACCTGGCTGTGTTTTTCCAGACCCCAATATATATTTTGGGAATCAACCTGTTTTTCTGCCCTTACACAACTTGGGGTAGGTGGGATCTGCTTCAGGGCCTTGTGTAGATTTTTGGGGCACCATATGCTATTACTGATCCCTGATGAGCTGTGAAGGGCCGGCCAATCTTTTTGGGTACCAGTATGACCTTCCAGTTTCCAGCACAATTTTTTTCAGAGGCTTGGTGCCATTTTTGGGACTAGTACCCACCACCTCTAAGAGGGGAATTCTCCCTGTTCCCAATATGGTAGGTATGCCACTAACATAGGTAGCTTTTGTTTTAGGGTAAAAATGCCATCACAATGTTGTACTAAGCTTTTAATGACATATACTAAGCTTTGGCCATTGGTGCCTGATGTTCCCTCATTTCTTGTACATCTGGCCTACTGCCTGATGCACACTGGTGCCTGGACCTGGTTACATGAATAGGCAAGACTTCAACTAATTTTTCCCATGTAACTAGCTGATCCCATTTTTTCTTCACAGTTTTATGACAAGTGAAAACAACATACCTGAGTTGGGATGCTGAAATTACTTTAAATTTGCATTTCTGGGTGTTGATAGGAGTTTGAGAACAAAACTGTAAAAAATGATGTATATGAAAGTTATTATATCTATCACCACTCATTTCTGTTGGAAATACCAACCTTTAAGATTGAGAGCAAAATAATACCAACAAGTTTGAATGATGACATATAATGATGAATAATGTACTTCCTTCAAACCTAACCTAACCAAACCTGCATTCCTAACTTGAAATCCAATGTGGCATTTTGAGAAAAATAATGCGGAAACTTTTTTTTTGTGATGTGATTAAGACCATTAACTCCTTCAGGGAATATAACCCAAATTTAAGACATTTTAAAGACAATTATTTATTGATGTTTCTAAAAGAATCATTTCAACTTTTTCTGAAGGTTAGGCTGATGTTAGGTTAGGCTGGGTTTAAAGATGGAGATAAAATGATAGATTTCCTCATTAGGATAGGCTAGCTTAGGCTGGATTGAGTGGGGTTGGGTTGAGTTAGGTAAGGCTATTTTTGGTCATATTAGAATAGGTTACATTATTGGCACAATAGTCTATCACCACCTGAAAAGCATGCATTTCCCATAGGAATTGGTGGTACAATCTTCTGAATGATGTCCCAAAGCATTTTATGAAGCATTTTCATACAGTATGACATCTGATCCAAAGGAAAAATGTAACACCTATAACCCATAACCTTGCAAAAGAAAAACAAAAATCTGACCAAATTTCAAAATTTAATAACCTAGCCTAACCTAACCTCTTCTTTCACTTTACAGAGGTAAAGCATGTGCAAAGTGTATCTTCAAGACACCCTCATGAGCAATATTATCCAAATTACTTGGTTGGTTATTGGTTTTACGACACATTGACTGTTGAGTCATGTAGCATCGCCAATCTCTCACGCCGATTGGTCGCGGGCAGAGTAGCGACAGGTGAGACTCGAACCCACAACCTTTCGAATGTGAGACGAGCATCTCACCCCTAGACCACTCGTCCCCTCCAAATTACTTGAGCTTTTGATATTTATATATCAGTCCCTGAGGTCAAATCAGAAAAAACGTATGGGCTAAACTTATTGAAGCCTACCTAGCAACTTTGGTAAATTTGTCTTCAAACGTGTTTTAAAAAATTGAAAATGAAATACCATGTTTATACATGGTATTTATACATCATTTGACCATGATGATGGGACCACTTATTTTATGTGCAAATGCTTACTTTTCAAGTTGTGAGCAAAATAATGCCACAAAGGGGGCTTTAAGTTAGGTAACATAGCATGAAAAGGAATGTTTTAAAAAAAGCAACACCTAACCTACCTTTGGAGAAAAACAAGATTCCAAAAAATAAGATTATAAAAATGTCAAGATATTCATTTTCTGAAAATTATCAAAATAAAAAAACCTAACCCAGCCTGACCTAACCTAAGCTGTTTTTGAAAAAAAAAAAATTATGCAAACATTTTGGTGATTTTTTTGAAACTTTTTGGTATTATTGTGCTTTAGGGTGGTAACAAGACAAATGTCTACACACTTGCCTCCATAATGCAAACAAATAGGTTAGGTTTGGTTAGGTTAGGTTGGTTTAGGTTTTTTAAACTGGAGTCTTTTGTTCTAAAAAATATCTTTAAAAACACATTTCCATGGAAAATAAGTGGTCTTATCATCTTAGTCACCTTCATAAACATGGTATTCTAAAGAAAAATTTCAAAAATACAAAACTTTTAAGACAATAATACCACAAGTTCCTCCTCTGTCATTAACTTCAGAAATCACATAGTTATCATTGTATATATGTATCATATAGGTATCAAATTGCATCAATAGATTTTGGACAATCCAGCACCAGTAGATTTCAGGTGATACATCATCCATATATTTTAGATGGTCAAATATATTTTAGGCAATCAAATACCTACTTGTAGGTTTGAAATGATCAAACATCCATCAGTTTTATGACATCCAACATTAGTTGCCCCTGTAGCTCAGTTGGTCAGAGTGCCGGCCTGCACTCATCTCCCTCATCCTGGCAAGACAGGGTTTGAGTCGCTTCGCTAGCTCGCATTTGGCCCCCAGCTGGGAATGTCAGTTGGCAGCTGGCCTAATAACACTGGGGACAAGCTACCAGGTGGCCATGTTGGTGCATTGACAGCAGGTTAAACTTAAAGTCAAAATTCTGCCACTGAACTGGAATTCATGGATCGGGTGGTGGGGCCAAGGTTCACACAACAAGCTCTGCTTAGCAATAGGACCCTGGTTCATAAAGCCACCCTGGCAAAACATGGATTAATATATATTTTAAACAAATTAGTGGGTTTCAGGCAATCATACATCAGTGGGCTAGGTTAGGTTATCTTTTGTTTTGATTTTGCATTATTCTTCATTATACTATATTGCCCAACCCAAACCACCATGTTCCTCACACACTTCATATATTTTGTAAGGGAGGGATCCATATCTGCACCATTAAAAGCATGTTTCTCTGATATTTCAGAATGCTATTTGAATTAATGTGATATTTTTATTGGTAAAATAGCTATTTAATAGTTATACCTAAGTAGGGGAAGAGGGGGGGGGGGTGTATCTGAACATGTTCTGTTTCCTGAACACCTACCTTTAGTCGTCTCCCACATCATGTTCAGTGCATAAATAACAAAAAGATGGTGGTATTCATAAATGATGGACCTGTCACTACCACAATATGAAAGTCTGATCACATAGTTCTACCTATTCTTTGTGTACAGAGGTTGTGAAGTTCACAGGAACCATTTTAGGCTTCCAAGAGCAGTTGGCTTAAGGAAACCATAAGGAAGTGACTTTCAATTTCTTTTTGCAATTACACCAGCATTTTTTAGTGGCTACTAATAGCTTGTAAAACAACAGCTACAGTGAGGTACTCCTGAACAACAACATTTTTGTGTTCAGAATACAGCACACCACTATAAAATAATTATGTTTTAAAGTTCCTCTGTGCAAGTGGTTAGAGGATTTTCATTGAAAGGAACTGTCTGAATATGGATAGCTTGTTCATTTTTGTGTTCAGTAAACACAGTACAATTACTGGTTCAGCCATACAGATGCAGCAGTAGAGCTATTTGTTGCATAATGCCTTAAGTGTTCAGAACCCCCCCCTCTTCCCCAAGGTACCTACCTAGGTAGGTAGGTAGGGGAAGAGGGCGGTTTCTGAACACTTAAGGCATTATGCAACAAATAGCTCTATTGCTGCTTCTGTATGGCTGAACCAGCAATAGTACTGTTTACTGAACACAAAAATGAACAAGCTATCCATATTCAAACAGTTGCTTTCAATGAAAATCCTCTAACTAGGTACTTGCAAAGGTAAATTTCAGAAACAGGTAAAATATGATTTTTTGGAATTTTTTTGAATACAGGGTATTTTAACGTAAAAATCATGATGCGACCACTCATTTTCTCCGCAAATTATTACTTTTAAGTCAGCGACGGTTGATGACGTCATAATGATTTGATGACGTCATACACATTAAGTCGGGGAAGAAAAAAACCTAACCTAACCTAACCTAGACTAAGATAACATAGCATAATATATAAAATATACTATATCATAATATAATCTAACCTAACCTAACCTAACCGGAAAACCAGAATCGTCCAAAACAAATTTTTCCACCATGACGTCATCAAATATATTGAAAATAAAATAATACAGCATCGCAAGGAATTTCCGGCCCTTGTCGACAGTTGCTGGTGCGACGTGTTGCGAGTATTCATTCTCGGAGATGTCGAATTAAGGCAGAAACATAAGGTTTTCGATGACAAAGAGTATTAAATCGAGTGCATGAAGTGTTGAATGTCTTCTTTATCACGTCTGTGACACACCAGGTACGGATAATTATACGCGATGTGCTGTTTGCAGTGAAGATTATGGTCGTGTATTTGTTTGCCAACTGAAAATAATTATTTGCGGAGAAAATGAGTGGTCGCATCATGATTTTTACATCAAAATACCCTGTATTAAAAAAATTCCAAAAATCTCATTTTACCTAGATCTGGAATAATACCCTTGCAAAGAGCAACTTTAAAACATAGAGACAGGTTCATCATTTATGAATATTACCATCTTTTTGTTATTTATGCGCTGAACATGATGTGGGAGACGTCCAAAGGTAGGTGTTCAGGAAACAGAACATGTTCCGATACTCCCCCACGTCTTCCATACTTGGTTGGTTATTGGTTTTACGAACATCGACCGTTGAGTCATAGGTGAATCTTACGCCGATTGGTCGTGGGCGAAGAGTGCGACGGTGAGCACAACCTTGCCTGCGGGGACTCCGTTCCCTACTTATGTACAAGGAAGTATGAGGGGATGCCTCTTCCTCTACTTGAGGATTACCGTTGCTATATAGGTATGTAGGAACTTAAATACTTTGCTACCCAACTACGTGTCAACGATCTCTTCATGGGCTTAGCTGCGACTTGGTCGTACCTGCTAGGTATGTTTATTAGGTACCTGGTGTCTGCGTCTCGTGCCTGATGCCCTCCTTACTTCGAACGTAATGTGATGGCCCCGGTGCCCCGTTGTAGTCCTGCCGGTCCTGCCCTGCAATCATATTGTCTCGTCTTTGCTGCGCCATTATACAGGACGGAGTTTTATCTTAGACCACTGCATCAAAAACAAAAAACTATATACACGTATTGGATATGTCCATTGACCTATAAATAGCATAGGCCAACGGGCAAGCCGTAAATGAATGTGCCTAATGCTTTGAACCTACGATGGGAATATATGGAATAGATCTATCGAATAAAGAACTCAATAACTCAAGCTGGCACTTACATATGTTATTGTTATCATTACTTTTGGTGACGTCACTACTGCAGTCATGGATTGCTGGCTCAAGGAGCGCCAACAGTTTGTTTCATAAGGGCCATAAAGCCATAAAGTGCTTAATAAGAGCCACGGAGGTCCGTGCAAGCCCCTTAACATGGGGGTCCGTCTGGGTTACGTCTCTACAGGGGTAGATCTAGAGGTCTGGCTTGCGGGATACAAATGTTCTCTGATTTCGGACAAAAAAACTCATATGAACAGATAAGTCATCGGGTCTTTAGTACCATGTGCATCTAATAAAAGGATCCTGGATTTCAAGAAAATGCAAGTTTGTGCAAAATATCGGCCAAAAATCGGCCTTGTTGACAGACGAAAGACCAACTTAAGCTACATCATCAAGATGATATAAGAAGAGGAAATGCTACAGAATTGCATGTTCTTAGAACCTTGCTTAGAATCATAGGTGATGGTCAGGTAATGGGAGAACTGAGATAACAGATGTTCTGGGCCTCTGCTCGAAATAAATTTAATACAAGTTTCTTATCATCCATATACTACGGATATTTGGGCGCAAAATGCATTATGGACTCCCAATTGCGAGAACATTCGAATCCCGGATCCACAAGAACCGCACAATTTCTGGATGTTGCTGACCCGGGCAGCGACCTTATTCACTATTAAGAAGTGTGATGTCCAGCGAAAATGTTTGTGCAACGGTGCCGTCGCTTCAACGGGAAAGGTGAAAAGGCATTGTGAAAAAGATTGTGTCATTTTCGGCGACGGAGAGACAAATTCAGCTTTTTCAATAGTGTCACGTGTTGATGCCCTTTGGAGAGCTGTTGTGGGTATTCTTCAAGTATTACCCCTCACACTCCTTTTATTTCAACAATGTGTCCAAGCCATCATCAGCTGACTGCCAGTCAGCTGTTGGTGACGTCACTCAAATGTACCGACACACCCGCAGCTGGGTGTACTGAATGATCCAAGGGCGTCACCAGGAATATTTATAAGGGTCAGGTCAGGCTAGGTTAGGTTAGGTTTGGTTTTCACCATCGTGAAATAGCATCTGCACACCCTCCCCTCTGTATGTTCAACTGACGTCACCAACAGCTGACTGGCAGTCAGCTGACGGTGACTCGGATGCATTGTTGATATAAATTAAGTGTGAGGGTAATACTTGAGGATTACCGTTTGGATGTTCTTTACCAAATCTGCTGTTTGAGCCAGATCAGGTGCTGGAGAAAACAAGACATTGATATACCGATATACCTACCTAGACATGGCAGTAAATTTGTCTTAAACCACCCCATCTTGGGGGTTGATAGGTACCCCCCTAAGGTTTTCTGCCAATAGTGAAAGAATGGCATGTGGCAGCACACCAAAATTTGGCATACCTTTTCCAACATCGATTTGGCATGTGTGAAACTTTTGTGGTCAGGTAATCTATGGTCAATGAATTAGTCAAGGTCACACTTTAACAGATAAAGATATTTGAATGAAATTTTCAGAGTTTGCCTATCCTCAGGGAGGAAAAAGATGCACCAGAGGAATTTTTGATTTTTGTTTTGTTTTTTATTTATTAGTTTTGCATATTTGCCCATAAGGACTAAAATAGAAGATTCTAGCTAAGGTAAGCATTTTTATGATAGCAAGTTCACTTCAAACAATGTTTTGCAGTCTGCTCTACCCATTATAAAAAAAAAAAAAAATTAAAGAGAATTGAAAATTCAAAATTTTGAAATTTCAAGAAATTAACATTTTGATTTTGGGGTGCACAACAATTTCAGGGCCATGGTCGAATTTGCATTCCTTTTCTGATACCAAATAATTTTTTATTACTGCCTTCTGATAATAATTTTTTTTATTATCTTATTACTAAATAATTTTTATTACTACTCATATACTGCCTTCCAATGACACCTTTTGTTCTCATGTGATGCTTAGTTTGGAGATTAAAGGGGGGCATCAACCCCCGATACATGGTGGGGGAAGACCGGAAGGATGGCAGGGGTTAATGTTTTTTGGGGGGCATTTTTCTTCGGAATACCATGTTTATGAAGGTGGTTAAGATGATGGGACCACTTATTTTATATGTAAAAGCTTCCTTTTCAGGTTGTGAGCAAAATAATGCCAAAAAGGGGTTTGAGTTAGGTAGCATAGTATGGAAAGAAATGTAAAAAAAAATAAAAAATGCAACCTAACCTAACCTAACCTAGCCTAACCTACCCTTGGGAAAAAAATGTCAACCATTATACCTAAATCCTATAAACCTAGCCTAACCTACCCTTGGAAAAAAAAATGTCAAGCAATTTATTTTGGGGTGTTTTGTTTAAAAAAAAATCCTCAACAATGTATTTTAAGAAATTCAAAATAAAACCCCAGCCTAACCTAACCTAAGCTGCTTTTGAAAAAAAAATCAATTTTAAAAAAAAAAACGAATATGCGATTTTGTGAAGAAAATGGTTTTTTTTTATTGGTTTTTTTAGTGGAAATCGTTTTTAAAAAGTCTTCTTTGTCATTATTATGATTTCAGGTGGTAACTTAAAAGTTTTTGATTTTAAGTTTTTTTGGTTGTATTTTTAACATGCGTTTGCCTCCATAAAGCATACAAATGGGTTGGGTTTGGTTAGGTTAGTTTAGGTTTTTTCAGTTTGAAATTTTTTTGGAGAACAAATTCAAAAAAGTTTCAAGTATTTTTCATTTGCACAGAAAATAAATGGTCCTATCGTTTAGTCACTTTCATAAACATAGCATTCTGAAGGAAAATTCCAGGGATGAGTGGTCTAGGGTGAAGATCCTTCTCACAATCGAAAGGTTGTGGGTTCGAGTCTCACCTGTTGCTACTCTTTGCCCACGACCAATCGGCGTGAGAGATTGGCAACGCTACATGACTCAACGGTCGACGTGTCGTGAAACCAATAGCCAACCAAGAAGAAAAATTCCCAAAAATCCCAAAAAACACCTTTTAAGACAAATTTACCAGCATGGCTGGACACCCAGTAAATTTGTCTAAGTGTTTTTTTTTAATATTTTTTGGGGGAATTTTTCTTCAGAATGCCATGCTTATGAAGGTGACAAAGATGATGGGACCACTTATTTTTTGTGAAAACGATTTTTTTTGTTCCATTAAAAAAAAAAAAAATCCAACTTTAAAAAATACAAACTAACCTAACCTAACCAAACCTAACCCATTTGTTTGCTTTACAAAGGCAAATGCATGTAAAACTTTCTTGTTACCACCTTAAAGCATAATATTACTGAAAAGTTTTTTTATACTTCACATTTTTTAAAATAAAAAATTGCATTTTTTCTTCAAAAGCAGCTTAGGTTAGGTTGGGCTGGGGTAGGTTTTTTTATTTTGAGAATTTCCAGAAAATACATTGCTTGATATTTTTCTAATTTTTAAAAGTACTTTTTCTCCAAAGGTAGGTTAGGACTTAGGCTAGGTTAGGTTAGGTTATGCTGCATTTTTTTCTTACTTTTCTTTTTATGCTGTTACCTAACTCAAAGCCACTTTTGGCATTATTTTGCTCATAACCTGAAAAGTAAGCATTTGTGCAGAAAATAAGTGGGCCCATCATCTTAGCCACCTTCATAAACAGGGTATTCCAAAAAAAATCCTTAAAAAAAAAAAAAAAAACATTTTAAGACAAATTTACCATACACCCTTGGTGGGATTGGGTCCAGATCCCCTGGTTTGGTACCCTTCTAATGTGAATTTGTAAGTTTCCCGATTTAATCTGAATGAAATTCATTTGGAAGAGTTATTGATGGGCTTGGATGCTTATGAAATGTGCAGAATGGTAAAAGACAAATGGTTTGAATGAAGGTCAAGATATATTTATTATCAATAGGCAAATTAGAGTAAACAAGGTTAAGCACCCTTTATGGCTGACCAAGGAAGTAAAACATTTACTGGAGTCAAAGAAGCAGGCAAGATAGCTCTGAGGCAAATCTAGAAGCATATAGAATAGCCAGAACTAAAGTTAGTAGGTGTGTTAGGGCATCTAAAAGACTGGCTGAAATCAAATTAACTTCAGAATGGTCAATGCTATGCTAAGGCAATGCTAAGAGGTTCTTTAGCTTCAGTTTACCATTTGGGACACAGGTCCTACACAATCCAGCAGCTGTAGGTTTAAGGCAACCTAAAATCAATGGGTTTTAGGTAATGCAACATCCATATATTTTAGGGGACCGAACACCTGTATATTTTGAGCACCCCAGCATCCATAGGCTAGGTTATGCATTGGTGAGGTTTTGTTGGGTCATATTACATATCCAACATATCATGACTCAACACTTTCAAACAAGTAAGCTTCGTCTGTCACCATATGTGGCTACCACATCTATGAATACTGCCAGCATTGAACATATGCATTCCTATTGTAAGCAAGTCCAAGATAATCATATGATGTTCAGGATAATTTAATCCAAATGATTTGAATAGAAAAACATCCAGCACTTAAGAATACATTATCTGTCATATCCATAGACAGCAAATCAGGAAGCCATTGCATCTGGGTGAGGATGGGCAAGTGGTTAAGGTGTTGAGCTCTGGGTACCAAAGGTCCCAGGTTCAACACACTCATGTCACTCAGGGCATTTTCCCAATCCCATGGCCCACCAGCGAAACAGTGTAGGTGGAGACATTGGCCATGATCGTGCATAAAGTACGTCGAGAACCACCCAATAAACAAACAATAAACACACAAAGTCATTGCATCTACAAGTGGGAGAATTAAAAGGAATCCAATGAATGACATACCTTCTCAGCTGGCTGCAGTATGCCAGTTATTTGATCAGACATTACATACTAGTTTAATACATTTATTTTGATAGGCTGAAATAAATGTTTGATGCAAGAATGAGTTAATTTTAAATTTGGGCCCTTGTATTATTTACAATGTAAATTTCATTGCCACAACTTGAGATAGAAATTGAGGAAATGACACTTGTATGTCTGTGATGGTGGCCAGGAGGGAGCAGGGAAAATTGCCTTCCATTTCATCCCCCTCAATCCATCAGGGCAACAGATTATCCATAGTTTAAGATTGGCATGATATAACTAGTGCAGTTGATGTGCCCCCAAACCCAAATAACTGACAACTAGTTAAACACGTTCTGCTCCTTCTCTTCATTTCATTTGGAGTCATTGTAAAGTTTTCTATGGATCCACCAATGGGTATGGGTATGGGTATATCAATATATTGGATTAATTATATTTTCTGCAGTATGCATTGGCATTACATGGAATTACATTACATAGCATTACATTGGCATTACATGGAACTGTTACTGCTGACTTCCTAGAATTTCATGGCTTTAATATGCTTATCCTACATCTTTTTCTTCTATCCTTTGTGTGTGGTGCTGTCAAAAATAAAGCATCCTCAAAAGCAGAAAATGTGAGTCATGCATTGCTATGCCAGCAGTGCAGTTTTTGCAGTGACTCCTCGGTCCTCAGCCATTTTTAGTAGACTCTCCTGACATGGCCGAGCCTCTGTAGCACTGAGGTGTAGCCCCTGGCTGAGAGGGTTAGCCGGCAGCTGAAGGTGTTCTGTCGGACAGGGCTTGGCCTCTGTGACACTGAGGTGTAGCCCCAAACTGAGAGGGTTAGCCGGCAGCTGAAGGTGTTCTGTCGGACAGGGCTTGGCCTCTGTGACACTGAGGTGTAGCTCTCGACTGAGAGGGTTAGCCGGCAGCTGAAGGTGTTCTGTCGGACAGGGCTTGGCCTCTGTGACACTGAGATGTAGTCCCCAACTGAGAGGGTTAGCCGGCAGCTGAAGGTGTTCTGTCGGACAGGGCTTGGCCTCTGTGACACTGAGGTGTAGCCCCCAACTGAGAGGGTTAGCCGGCAGCGGAGGGTGTGCTGTCAGACAAGGCCTAGCCTCTGTGGCACTGAGGTGTAGCCCCCAACTGAGAGGGTTAGCCGGCAGCTGAAGGTGTTCTGTCCGGCATGTGATGTGTTCGTGGTGCACTGAAGCCTACAACCTGTTGTGGTCTTCAGCCAGTGCTATGTTGTAAAACTTGAATTTCGGTCTGCTGGTGGACTCATGGCTGTGCAGCATGTTCCACTTCCTGTTCAACTGCCCCCCCCCCCCCCCACAAAAAAAAAAAAACATTCTGATCAAATTTATCAGCACTTTGAGTAGCATGTGCCGGAGTAAGTTGGTCCTTCGCTTTTTCCTGCATCATGGGAGTTTCGTCTGTATTTTCTACACGTGACCCTACTTCGGTGTTGGGGCTGTGCACCATGGCTCCGAGGTTGCCGGACCATTGGACTGGAGCAACTAGACCGCAAGTTGCTCGCGACATCTCCACGCGAGGGTGCAGCGACGCTGGATGGCGTCGCTGCACCGTTGAGTGTGTGATAAAATCACTAAACAAAAAATGTCCTCGTTGGCGATGACATGTTCAACGAGCTCGTCTCACATTCGAACATGTCCAGCAGGTTCGGCTCCGCCCAGACCCAGACCATCAGCGTACGGCGCAGCTACCTGTCGGTCAACACGGCCAGCTGACGTCCGGTCGCCGGCGACTGCCGTGGCCTGCTGTTCCGCACAGCATGCTGTCCCGCTGCGCGGCGCTGACGCTGCTGTGCGGCCCGCACGGCACCTGGTGCCGGCTGCGCGCGCTGCGCTCGCTGCGACGGCAGCCGGGCTGCACGCCGCAGGCCGGTCTGCACGGCTCTGGCCGCCAGCTGCGCGAGAGTCGCGACGGCCACGTCAACACCCAGCTGGTGCCGCACACCGTGTTCGGAGAGGCGAAGGTGGGTCTCGTCGCTGGACCGGACGTGGAGGAGAAGGTGGGTCTCTCCACCAAGGAGAGGCGAAGGTGGGTCTCGTCGCTGGACCGGACGTGGAGGAGAAGGTGGGTCTCTCCACCAAGCTACGCCCGGAGAGGCGAAGGTGGGTATCTTCGCTGGACCGGACGTAGATGAGAAGGTGGGTCTCTCCACCAAGCTACGCCCGGAGAGGTGAAGGTGGGTCTCTTCATCGTACCGGACCGGTGGAGGAGGTGGTCTCTCCACCAAGCTACGCCCGGAGAGGTGAAGGTGGGTCTCGCCACCAAGCTACGCCCGGAGAGGTGAAGGTGGGTCTCTTCATCGTACCGGACCGGTGGAGGAGGTGGTCTCTCCACCAAGCTACGCCCGGAGAGGTGAAGGTGGGTCTCTCCACCAAGCTACGCCCGGAGAGGTGAAGGTGGGTCTCTTCATCGTACCGGACCGGTGGAGGAGGTGGTCTCTCCACCAAGCTACGCCCGGAGAGGTGAAGGTGGGTCTCTTCATCGTACCGGACCGGTGGAGGAGGTGGTCTCTCCACCAAGCTACGCCCGGCGAGGCGAAGGTGGGTATCTTCGCTGGACCGGACGTAGAGGAGAAGGTGGGTCTCTCTACCAAGCTATGCTCAGAGAGGCGATGGTGGGTATCTTGGCTGGACCGAACCTGGAAATGATACGCTGAACGCCCATTGGTTTCTCTGTACCAATTATGCACCCTGATCTCAGGATAGAAAGGATCTCAGCGTATATGCTTGCTAAGCAGCAGTAAATTGCGACTGATAATTCAGACACAGTTAAATGATGCATTGGACATTTGTATCTGTTTTGCTAGGTCCAGAACAGAAACTTTGAGCAAGCTGCGCAAAAGTAGCATCTTCGCCAGGCCAAAGCTGGAGAAGACAGTGGTCCTCATTGAACCACAGCTCATTGGTGTTTTTATGTTTTCAGTGGGGAGCGATTTCGGTGTTTGTCGCTTGGAGTATTGTCATAATTTGCAATTGCACTGGAAAATGCCCATTTTCAAAAAAGGACTCGTAGTCTGCAAAAGAATTCCAGTCATCCCTTCACCTAGAGTGAAGAAGTGGGGTGTCAATATGAGATTTCGTCACAAGCAGTGCGCTCGTCTTTTGTATGTTTTGCTAGCGTTTTGTGCTTATAAATGCCATTGGATCACAAAATTAAATCCTGTGGCTTGCTCGGACATAAAATGAGAAAATGTTGTGTACGAATAAGTGATGTGATGGTTTATGGCATGGGCAGTTAATCCTTTTCAGCCATTAAAGTCAGACGATGATAGCCGGTGTGCCTTAAAGCTAAATGCACAAGAGAGACAAAGTGTGCATTTAGCTACCAATTGCCGTTGTTTTGTCTGCCAGGAGAAGAACAAAGAGACGTACCTGGCGGCCATAAACATGTTCCACGAGATGACGGTGCACAAGCGAGGCCACGTCGACTTCATCTACGCCGCCCTCAAGGAGATGGAACACTTCGGCGTGCACAAGGACATCGAAGCCTACAGGAAAGTGCTCGGCGTGTTTCCGCTGGGCCAGCTGGTGTCCACCAATGTGTTCCAGGTGAGTGTGTGCTGCTTCTGCGCCAGCTCCTGTCTCGCATCCACAGGTGCACTTTAGGGATGATGCGGTCTGGGAGTGTCGTCCCATCAAGCTTTATTCTGTGATGAGATCTGTGTTATTTATGCCTAAACAGGTGCAGCTCCAAGTACTTATCACGTACTTGGTCATAGTCGATGTTTCTTTCCCTCTCCCAGTCACTGATGCATCTCGTATATTTTGCTAGTGCCTTCCGTTCATTTTTTCATCGGTTTTTCGCATGACTGGTTCGCATTTCAAAGAGTTGTGCTGAACCAATTCACGATGTGAAGACTAGGAGTGTTGGCACATGGTGGTAAGCTGTTCACGACAGAGGAATTCTGACACACACAGTGGTCTTATTAGGTATAAGATGATGTCGCAAATTCCTTGGTGCCTTTGGATCATTGTAGAGCCACGGAGTGTTTCTAACTCTCGTTCGCACCTGATGGGCTTATCTGACGTTTGTAGCTCCTGTTAGACACCTAATGGACTTGTCTGACGTTTGTGGCTCCCGTCCGACATCTGATGGGCTTGTCTGACGTTTGTGTTGCCGTCCGATACCTGATGGGCTTGTCTTGACGCTTGTGGCTGCTGTTCGATACTTGATGGGCTTGTCTGACGTTTGTGGCTGCCGTCCGACACCTGATGGGCTTGTCTGACGTTTGTGGCTGCCGTCCGACTCCTGATGGGCTTGTCTGACGTTTGTAGCTCCTGTTAGACACCTAATGGGCTTGTCTGACGTTTGTGGCTCCCGTCCGACATCTGATGGGCTTGTCTGACGTTTGTGGCTGCCGTCCGACTCCTGATGGGCTTGTCTGACGTTTGTGGCTGCCGTCCGACTCCTGATGGGCTTGTCTGACGTTTGTGGCTGCCGCCCGACACCTGATGGGCTTGTCTGACGTTTGTGGCTGCCGTCCGACTCCTGATGGGCTTGTCTGACGTTTGTGGCTGCCGTCCGACTCTGATGGGCTTGTCTGACGTTTGTGGCTGCCGTCCGACACCTGATGGGCTTGTCTGACGTTTGTGGCTGCCGTCCGACTCCTGATGGGCTTGTCTGACGTTTGTGGCTGCCGTCCGACACCTGATGGGCTTGTCTGACGTTTGTGATTGCCGTCCACACCTGATGGGCTTGTCTGACGTTTTGGCTGCCGTCCGACTCCTGATGGGCTTGTCTGACGTTTGTGGCTGCCGCCCGACACCTGATGGGCTTGTCTGACGTTTGTGGCTGCCGTCCGACTCCTGATGGGCTTGTCTGACGTTTGTGTTTGCGTCCGACACCTGATGGGCTTGTCTGACGTTTGTGGCTGCCGTCCGACACCTGATGGGCTTGTCTGACGTTTGTGGCTGCCGTCCGACACCTGATGGGCTTGTCTGACGGCCAGGTGGAGTTTATGCACTACCCAAGACAGCAGAACTGCGCCATAGACGTGCTGCAACAGATGGAAGATAACGGTGAGCCAAATGGGCGCCTTCTAGCCGTGACAGTTGGCGTGCCGTACAGTCGAAACAGCCAATCAGCGATCAGTTACAGTCGAAACAGCCAATCAACGGTCAGTTACAATCGAAACAGCCAATCAACGGTCAGCCGTCCCACCACCGAAACAGCCAATCATCGGTCAGCCGTCCCACCACCGAAACAGCCAATCACGGTCAGCCGTCCCACCACCGAAACAGCCAATCAATCATACGGTCAGCCGTCCCACCACCGAAACAGCCAATCATCGGTCAGCCGTCCCACCACCGAAACAGCCAATCATCGGTCAGCCGTCCCACCACCGAAACAGCCAATCATCGGTCAGCCGTCCCACCACCGAAACAGCCAATCATCGGTCAGCCGATGGCCAACTCACTGTTGCTGTCGCGTGTCACTGCCAGTGTTGGAAAAATGGGTTGGAGTTTTTCCCATCCAAATCATCTTCCTCTCCAGAACATTGTCCTCCCTTTTTTTCCTCTAATTTGGAGGTTAAATGGCGTTGTTTTACAGTGACCTGTTCTCTGTAATCAAATGCTCAAAATTCACAGGGAGGTGCAATTTGAAATTGTCATAGTATTGAAGAAACAAAATCCGCGTTTTATAGCCAAAAACTTTCCTCTCCACATCCAGGATTACCAACCATCCAACCTTGTATCCAACTACCAGGGAATCATGGACGCCATACGACCTGAAGCAGTCGACGCACCCTCCAGCCCAAACAATCGACCCACTAACGATACTCCACCGGCAGGCGTGATGCCCGATCTGGAGCTGCGCGACCAGCTGGTCAACATCTTCGGCAAGTACTCGTTCCCGGTGCGCAAGCTGGCGCGCATGCTGTACTGGCTGCCCAAGTTCCGCAACCAGTCGCCGTGGCTGCTGCCGCGGCCGCTGCCCGACCAGCTGCAGCAGCTGGCGCAGCTGGCCGTGGCGCAGATCACCAGCGTCGACGCGCGCGCAGAGGTCAACACCTTCCTGGTGAGGGACGGTCTGCTCGGACGGGCGGAATACGGGCATGAATGGTGGATGTGATACGGAAATGCGGGAAAGGTATGAAGGAGACACGCTGTCACCGACACGATGGTACAGACACGATGCCACACATACGATGGTACAGTGTGTTGGACTGTTGAAGAGACGGATTGGCAAAATAGAATGAAGAACGCTAAATTATAAATCAATTTAGTGAAAAATCAATTCTTCAGATCAAAATCCAGAGACATTTCCCGACGTTTTGACTATATTGTCTTTATCAGGGAGACAAGGTATAGGCATAGACTGGAAATATTTGTAGCCATTTCTAGAAATCACGGTCAAGTTTACTTTTTATACATCCGACTCGAGAATCTTCTCAGTATATCACACATCCGTTGACAATGCCTGTCAGATACATGGTTCGAGATGTGCCATATGGGCCAATATAGCAAATATAAATACAGAAAAGATCACAGCTTGTTTATCCAGGGCCAGTACATCGCAAGGGGATGGTAATTTTTCTGACCACTTCTGTAATGCTAGAAGTCTTAAATAACCCTACCGATGTATCTGTTGTGGCCTCGGTGGCAGTGTACGCCGCCACCGCTCGGCGCTCAGCTCTCTTAAGGTTGCTATAAATGGTGACTCTCTGTCCAATCCAATCCCTGCCCTGTCCGCGTGAATGACTAGAGCATTGGACATCCTGTGGTGCGTAGGTATGCATGCCTTATGCTCTCTGATTCTCGGTTAACAAAATATTCAACGGTTTTGTGTTTGTTTTGGCAACGAAAGATGACCCCATTAAACATTACCATGTCGAGCTATATCATTCAGTCTTCCCTACCAAGCCGGCTGCTTCACATTTGCTGGCATTAGACCGCACATGGATTGTATCTGACTTAGACTGAATTTCAGCTGACCTCCCAATAAATCTCATTTCTGCTGACTGCTGTACGAATCTAGCCTCATTTGATCGCCAGGAGTCGGACCTGCCCGAGGACGCGCTGGACCACACGTGGGTGGTGTCGGGACAGAGCGTGCAGCAGCGCCAGTTGCTGGACGAGCAGCCGACCGACCAGCCGCTCTACGTGGAGGGTCCGTTCCGGGTGTGGCTGCAGGACCAGAGCGTCGGCTACTTCATGCTGCGCGCCGAGCCAGCGCCGCAGCGCCACCACGACGGCCTCGACTGCGACGGTCAGGGCGTGCTGGGGTCGGGGGGGGGTCGGTTAGGATATGTTGGTGTCAGGTGGTGCCGTGGGGACTGGTAGGCACGTCACGTACTGTCAGTGTCTGGCACATAACGCACTGTCACGGGTCGGGGCTACTCGTCGACCTGACACCAAGGTGTAGTGCAGGTGTTTGACACCAGTTGTCGGACACCAGTTGTCGGTCTGGGCCAGGGCTACATGCTGACCTGACACCAAGATGTGGTGCACGTGACGGACTCCAGTTGTCGGACAGGGCAGGGGTCCGGGTCAGGTCGTCCTCGCTCCCCTGCCGTTTATATACTGGGAAGATGTGGTGCACGTGACGGGCTCCGGTTGTCGGACAGGGCAGGGCAGGGGTCCGGGTCAGGTCGTCCTCGCTCCCCTGCCGTTTATATACTGGGAAGATGTGGTGCACGTGACGGGCTCCGGTTGTCGGACAGGGCAGGGGTCCGGGTCAGGTCGTCCTCGCTCCCCTGCCGTTTATATACTGGGAAGATGTGGTGCACGTGACGGGCTCCGGTTGTCGGACAGGGCAGGGGGGTCCGGGTCAGGTCGTCCTCGCTCCCCTGCCGTTTATATACTGGGAAGATGTGGTCGGACGGGCAGGGGTCGTGACGGTCCCCCTGCTCCCCTGCCGTTTATATACTGGGAAGATGTGGTCCACGTGACGGGCTCCGGTTGTCGGACAGGGCAGGGCAGGGGTCCGGGTCAGGTCGTCCTCGCTCCCCTGCCGTTTATATACTGGGAAGATGTGGTGCACGTGACGGGCTCCGGTTGTCGGACAGGGCAGGGGTCCGGGTCAGGTCGTCCTCGCTCCCCTGCCGTTTATATACTGGGAAGATGTGGTGCACGTGACGGGCTCCGAGTTGTCGGACAGGGCAGGGCAGGGGTCCGGGTCAGGTCGTCCTCGCTCCCCTGCCGTTTACATACTGGGAAGATGTGGTGCACGTGACGGGCTCCAGTTGTCGGACAGGGCAGGGGCCGGGTCCGGGTCGCCTCCCCCTCCCTCCCCTGCCGTTTATATACTGGGAAGATGTGGTGCACGTGACGGGCTCCGGTTGTCGGACAGGGCAGGGGTCCGGGTCAGGTCGTCCTCGCTCCCCTGCCGTTTATATACTGGGAAGATGTGGTGCACGTGACGGGCTCCAGTTGTCGGACAGGGCAGGGGTCCGGGTCAGGTCGTCCTCGCTCCCCTGCCGTTTATATACTGGGAAGATGTGGTGCACGTGACGGGCTCCAGTTGTCGGACAGGGCAGGGGTCCGGGTCAGGTCGTCCTCGCTCCCCTGCCGTTTATATACTGGGAAGATGTGGTGCACGTGACGGGCTCCAGTTGTCGGACAGGGCAGGGCAGGGGTCCGGGTCAGGTCGTCCTCGCTCCCCTGCCGTTTATATACTGGGAAGCCCACTCTGCCATTTGACCGCTGGTTGCACTGGTTGCATGGTTATTATTCCAGGGTACGAATGTAGATAGGTTGTAAATATTTTGTTAATCTTAGTGATGTTTTCCCAATGGCTTACGTTGTGAAACGGTTTCTCTTAAAAAGATGCACCATATGTTTCCAGGTTCAACTCTATCTCAAGTATGGCAAAAATAATATTGCATTGTTTCTTGAGAATAGTCCTCAACAGAGGACATCGTTTTTTTTAAACAACGTATTAATATATTAAATGTGGATAAATTGAGACGTGTTGCCTTTAGAAAAGAAACGAAGTTAATATCTCTATAAATACGATGCAGAAGTTCCCAAGTAATTAATGCTCTCTAGGTTCTATAGTGTTTTGCTCCCAGAGTTGCTTTGTATAACTGAGCAAAAATGTGCACCCTGAAGTGTTATGTTTTACCACCACACGTTCCTCTCCAACTGGTCAACATTATGTGCCTGACGTGCACCGGGTGATGTGCTTCCATTGACTTTGCACTGTCCCACTCAGCAGTGGTAGCGGATCCAACCAGGCAGCAAATTTCTCTTTTTGGAGGAATATATTTTCATTATTGTGCTAAGATTAAGGAAACCTACGAATTGCATGTAGACTGTGCATGCTTGCAGGCCCGATCTCAATCCATTAGTTGTGAGCAGTAAGGACAAACAAAATGGTGTGACATTATCTTTCTGAATGAGCTGCATGACCACTACAATCGATACGCCCCTAAACCCCAATGAGATAGAATGAAGTAGACAAAACCAAATCGTTTCGTTCTCTCTCAGATATTTATCTTTTTTCTGTGGAATTGCTGACATGAAGGATGCATGAATAATTGCCCATGAACAATTTCCGCATGTTCGGTTGTTATCCCCATGAACCACGCGTTCACACTGTAATCTGATGGTCCACACGGGTGCCCCAGACATCACCCACCTGGAGAACTGGATGGTCCACACGGGTGCCCCAGACGTTACCCACCTGGAGAACTGGACGCGCCCACACTGTAGTCTGACGGTCCGCACGGGTGCCCCAGACATCACCCACCTGGAGAACTGGACGGTCCACACGGGTGCCCCAGACGTTACCCACCTGGCGAACTGGACGCGCCCACACTGTAGTCTGACGGTCCGCACGGGTGCCCCAGACATCACCCACCTGGAGAACTGGACGGTCCACACGGGTGCCCCAGACGTTGCCCACCTGGCGAACTGGACGCGCCCATCACACTGTAAGTCTGACGGTCCGCACGGGTGCCCCAGACATCACCCACCTGGCGAACTGGACGGTCCACACGGGTGCCCCAGACATCACCCACCTGGCGAACTGGACGCGCCCACACTGTAGTCTGACGGTCCGCACGGGTGCCCCAGACATCACCCACCTGGAGAACTGGACGGTCCACACGGGTGCCCCAGACGTCACCCACCTGGAGAACTGGACGCGCCCACACTGTAGTCTGACGGTCCGCACGGGTGCCCCAGACATCACCCACCTGGAGAACTGGACGCGCCCACACTGTAGTCTGACGGTCCGCACGGGTGCCCCAGACATCACCCACACTGTAGTCTGACGGTCCGCACGGGTGCCCCAGACATCACCCACCTGGAGAACTGGACGTGGCGGCAGGCGAACCGAGGCGAAGAATCGGCCTGGGATGTGCAACCGCCCAGTGTCCACCGGCAGGAGGAGGGCACCATCCTGGCCGTCTGCGTCACAGGTGCGCCGTACTGTCAAACGCCTCCGATATATCGGGCACTCAGGGTGTTGCCATGGTCCCCCTGGCCGTCTGCGTCACAGGTGCATCGTACTGTCAAACACCTTGGATATATCGGTCACTTAGGGTGTTGCCATGGTCCCCCTGGCCGTCTGTGTCACAGGTGCGTCGTACTGTCAAACGCCTCGGATATATCGGGCACTCAGGGTGTTGCAATCCCCCCCTCCCTGACCGTCTGTGTCACAGGTGCGTCGTACTGTCAAACGCCTCCGATATATCGGGCACTCAGGGTGTTGCCATGGTCCCCCCTGGCCGTCTGCGTCACAGGTGCGTCGTACTGTCAAACGCCTCGGATATATCGGGCACTCAGGGTGTTGCCATGGTCCCCCCTGTCCGTCTGTGTCACAGGTGCGTCGTACTGTCAAACGCCTCGGATATATCGGGCACTCGGGATGTTGCTATGGTCCCGAACGAGGTCAAGGGCATTGCGTCTGTTGGACGCACTGGCATTGTTATGTTTTGGCTATATTTATTGTTTTTTTGCCGTCACATGCTTCTGTCATGTTAATCGCTCGGGTCACGTGACGTGTCTTATCTTTTTAGTTGCCTTTGTTCCAGCGAACGCTCAGGAATGTCGGTCTGTTGAAATAATATGTACTTAGTTTTGTGGTACAAAAGCCAAAAGAAGTTAAGTGAGCGAACCGCTCGGCTTGGTAACAACACATTTGGTGAACGTATAGTTTCGTAGCGAATTTCTGAAAGTCATCAAATGAACACCAACACGCAGTTTTCTTGCCGTGATTTACTTTGCGATTTTCTGGGCTATCTACTACTACACCACTTGATATCGAGCCATTTTTTTTCGAACTTCGCAGTTGTTATCCAGTTGTGTTTTTTAAAACCTCGAAGCATGTGCAGCAATGAATATGAGCATCTCGTCGGAAGTTTGCTACTAACTCTCCCTGGATGAGACACGAGTCCATAAAATTGGAGCCAAATTCAGTGTACTGAAATGCATGTATTGTCAATTCACAGACATTGCTGCTTCAATGCATGAATGCAGTTGTTGCATTTGGAACGAAATGTGGGCAGGGTTAGAAAAATAGGTTGTTTCTGGATGTTTCGCATCCAGAATCCTCTCCGAAAACAATCGTCTCGTTTTCCTAGTGTTGGGGTTCAACAGTGCTGTTTGACAATGATCTGATATGTGATCAAGTGCTCAAGATTCACTCGGAAGCGCAAGCTGAGATTCGTACGTGACAGCTTTGAAGAAAAATGTCCTCTCCATATTTGATTATCGCAAAATGTTTCTCTCCACGTTCAGGCTTACAAAGCACAAATCCAACACTGGTCGTGGGGCGAACTGAATGCACCGGACACATTCTTGAAGTCGGGGACGAGTGGTCTAGGGGTAAGATGCTCGTCTCACAATCGAAAGGTTGTGGGTTCGAGTCTCACCTGTCGCTACTCTTCGCCCGCGACCAATCGGCGTGAGAGATTGGCGACGCTACATGACTCAACGGTCGATGTGTCGTAAAACCAATAACCAACCAACCAACATTCTTGAAGTCCTTCCAACTCCGAAGAGATACACCTCACACTGCCTGGGTTGTGGTTCTCCAAACAGGACGCCATTCTGGTGTTGGGTGCGGTGATGTCATCGAAGGCTGGTGTTGTCAGCAGGCGGGGGTTTGTCAGGCGCTCTGTTGGTGTACTGATCCGACCAATGTCCGTGCTCGGATGTCAGAGGTCAGAGGTCAGCCGGCCGCCGACTGAAGTGTAGCCACCCGAGTCTCACCGGTGCTTTGGTATTCCAAGGTGTGATTGTTCACTAGGTATGTTTTGTGTTGTGATGTCAGCCGGCCGCCGACTGAAGTGTAGCCACCCGAGTCTCACCGGTGCTTTGGTATTCCAAGGTGTGATTGTTCACTAGGTATGTTTTGTGTTGTGATGTGTTGGTCTGCACTACGTCACGCTGTGTTGTGCTGTGTGTATCTGTGTTGAGCTAAGCTCTATTGGTCTGGCTGAGCTGTGTTGGTCTGGCTGTGCTGTGCCGCATTGGTCCGTGTTGGTCTGTGCTGTGCTGTCCGTGTTGGTCTGCGATGTGCTGAGCTGTGCCGGTACTGCAGGCACCTCCAGCCGCGACTCGCTGCTGTCGTGGGTGCGGCTGCTGCAGCGGCTCAGCCCCCGGCTGGCCCAGCTGCCGGTGCTGTTCACTCTGCGCTCCCCGCTCGGTGACGTCACCACCTCCCGGCACACGGACACCGGTCACGTGACGCCCGAGCCGCCGCCGCTGCAGCCGCGGTGACGCGCCGCCGCCGCCCGCACGGTCAGCCCCGACGTCACGTGTCGCTGACGTCACGTCGGCTGGCTGTGTGTTGCGCGGGCGGGCGGCGTGGTGCGCTGGTGACGGGGCGGACTCTGCACGCGCCCGACTCCGGAGTGTAGGGGTGACGACTGTGCGGCGCCACCCGCGTGTGGTGTGCTGTGCGGTGTCGTTGCACCGGCATGCTGTGTAGTGCGACGATGGCTGAGTGGGCAGGGAAGTGCGAGTGGTTCCCCACGCCAGACCGAACCGGCTTGGTTGGTGCGGTGGAAGATAGTTCAATGTGCATCGGCCAAGAACATGATTTGATTTGTATTTTCGAATCATCGATCCGCCCTTCCAAATCGGACAGGATAATTGTCTTCCTGTCTGCGCCATGAGGAGCTCTCTGTTCTATCTTCCAGCAGAAACCTCCAATAAAACTAACTTCCAGCATAAATAAAACCCACTTCGGTTTTGGATATTTAGAAAAAAGCAAGAATTTTGTAGTCATTCTCAAATAGCATCAATCACCCTAGCAACGAATGCAAAGGAGAAAGTAATGGGGAGATGGTAATGTTCTGGTAATTGAAGCCCAGGACCTGGCTGTTTTTATCCAGCCCTGACAACGAGGTTCATGCAGAGCGTATATAGGCATTACTGATGAATGATGTGTGCAATAGATATGTAGGGAAATACGAAATTTCTAGACCCCTCACCACAGTTTCAAGAGCCTGCCTGGTCTGTCAAATCTGTCTTCAAGTCAATATTGTTTCTACTGTGCGTATTGTTCTCCGGTGGGAGGCTGAAACCCGTTGTTGTTTTCCGCTTATGCAGCTACATGGATATATATATATATGCATGCATGCACACACGTATGTAAGCGTATATACAAAAAGTGTTCAAAAGTATCCGGATTGATACCAGTACATACAGCGTGTGGCACTTAAAAGTCTTTGAGTCTAGTCACCTTCAAAGTAGTCCCCCCGGCAGCTAGGCACTTCACCCCTTTTCACTGCCGCTGTTGGAAGCGTTTCGCGAGGGCGCAATATGGCCATAGTTGTCGACGCGCCCTAAAGCCCAAATAACTAACTAACTAACGAAGCGTTTCGCGACGGCCTCTTTCGGTATGTCGAGTAGTGTCCCCGCCGAATGACGTTGAATGCTTCGACAGTCTCGGCTTGGTGTCGTGTCACCACTTTCAGCCTCGGAAGCAGTCAGGCGGGGCCAGACTGGGGAACATGCAGGCTGCTACAGCAGGCTGTTCCATGTTGGGCCAAACACCGCTGCACGAGCTGTGACGTGTGAGCAGGCGCATGTGACGTGGGACGTGGTGCGGCACCCAGTCGCTGCTCGGACATTTCTCGTGTCGTTCTTGTCGAATGGCCTCGCCTAAGCACCGCTAAGCATCAGCGTATGATTATATATCGCTTGTTTGCCTGCTGGAACGATTCATGCTGCGCAACACACTCACAATAAATGAGCCAACAATGTCACCTTTGTTTTTCCGCGCACGTGGCGCGCCTTCTTTGGCCGCAGGGACGTGCGAATGTTGCACTGTGACAATCGCTGCTTGGTCTCCGGATCCTACCCATAGACTCACGACTCATTGCCTGTGGCAATGTGTGTTTGGTCTCTGGGTTCTATCCATAGACTCACGACTCGTTACCTGTGGCAATGTGTGTTTGGTCTCCGGGTCATACCCATAGACTCACGACTCATTGCCTGTGGCAATGTGTGTTTGGTCTCCGGATCATACACATAGACTAACGACTCATTGCCTGTTACAATGTGTGTTTGGTCTCCGGATCATATCCTGACTCACGACCTGTTGCAATGTGTGTTTAGGCACTCTTCGTTGTCACGTGAAGATTCCGTTAAATCCGGAGCGGTCGCCTGGCGACGACGTTCACGCTGCTCCTCTGCTGGCAAACGCGTTGATGGTCGATGGTCGTGGTACATGGTTGTGGTTGATGGTTGATGGTTCGTGTCGTCGTGGTCGTGTGGTTGATGCTCAACACCCATCGACGTCCGTTCCATGTTCGTCCACCTGTCCTCACCGACCACCGCCCAGTGCTGGTCGGCGAGAAGCCGTGCCTCCCGCGAGGTCTCGTGCCATCCACCTGTCCTCACCGACCACCGCCCAGTGCTGGTCGGCGAGAAGCCGTGCCTCCCGCGAGGTCTCGTGCCATCCACCTGTCCTCACCGACCACCGCCCAGTGCTGGTCGGCGAGAAGCCGTGCCTCCCGCGAGTTACTCGCGGCTCGCATCCAGCCGTGCTCAGCTGCTACCCACGCAGTTAGGCGAAGGGTTCAGTGTGCTACGCGCCGGCCGCACTTTCGAAAGCGGACGGTCGTGGAAGGCTTCACAGCAGCATTAGGATGGTTTCCGGCACAGCCGACGTCCAGACGTGGAGGAAGGAGACGATTGGCGCTTGTCGTTGCTCAGTTTCGCGTGTGGATGTTGAGTGTGATGCCGTGTGCACCTCTGGTTTCTGTTCACTGTGATCGGCCCCGAGCTGGCTGAGTTCGCTCTCGGCTCACTGTCACCTATGAAGTTCACGTTTTTCGGTTCAGGTCCTCAGGAGGAGCAATTGACCTGATCGATTTCGTTCTTGACATAGGCTACTTGGCAACTAGTTTGAAGCTCCGAGCCCGGGGAGCGATTGGTTGGTATTGAAGACAGGTTTCCATGTATTCGCGACAGTACGCTGTTATCCGTGCCAGTTCTCTCAGAGGCAGTTCTCCGGAGGATTGGTCACATGCTAGAGACGCCCGGCTATGTCTCACAAGAAGTCTGAGTCGTCTGTCACACCGTTCGGGTCCCACCGCAGTGCGTGTACTTCTGCGTGGTGCGTCTGGCTCTGACACATTTGGAGTTTGCTCGTGCGTAGTTCGTCTACGTGTCACCGAGAACGACTGGCGGTACCAGGGGACCGTGAAAAGCCGCCTGTCCAACCGCAGTTGTCTGGTGCGGCACGACGGACGGCTCTACCTCCGAAGTCGCCGTCATCTGCTCTGTCGGCGTCCACCAGCCACAGCCGGACCACCTCCCCGGCTCGCCCTGCTGACACAGCCGGACCACCTCCCCGGCTCGCCCCGCTGACACAGCCGGACCACCTCCCCGGCTCGCCCCGCTGACACAGCCGGACCACCTCCCGGCTCGCCCCACTGACACAGCCGGACCACCTCCCCGGCTCGCCCCGCTGACCCAGGGACCACCTCCCGGCTCCCCCGCTGACACAGCCGGACCACCTCCCCGGCTCGCCCCACTGACACAGCCGGACCACCTCCCCGGCTCGCCCCGCTGACCCAGCCGGACCACCTCCCCGGCTCGCCCCGCTGAGACAGCCGGACCACCTCCCCGGCTCGCCCCGCTGACACAGCCGGACCACCTCCCCGGCTCGCCCCGCTGACACAGCCGGACCACCTCCCCGGCTCGCCCCGCTGACACAGCCGGACCACCTCCCCGGCTCGCCCCACTGACACAGCCGGACCACCTCCCCGGCTCTCCCCGCTGACACAGCCGGACCACCTCCCCGTCGCTCTCCCCACTGACACAGCCGGACCACCTCCCCGGCTCGCCCCGCTGACACAGCCGGACCACCTCCCCGGCTCGCCCCGCTGACACAGCCGGACCACCTCCCCGGCTCGCCCCGCTGACACAGCCGGACCACCTCCCCGGCTCGCCCCGCTGACACAGCCGGACCACCTCCCCGGCTCGCCCCGCTGACACAGCCGGACCACCTCCCCGGCTCGCCCCGCTGACACAGCCGGACCACCTCCCCGGCTCGCCCCGCTGACACAGCCGGACCACCTCCGCGGCTCGCCCCGCTGACACAGCCGGACCACCTCCCCGGCTCGCCCCGCTGACACAGCCGGACCACCTCCCCGGCTCGCCCCGCTGAGACAGCCGGACCACCTCCCCGGCTCGCCCCACTGACACAGCCGACCACCTCCCCGGCTCGCCCCACTGACACAGCCGGACCACCTCCCCGGCTCGCCCCGCTGACACAGCCGGACCACCTCCCCGGCTCGCCCCGCTGACCCAGCCGGACCACCTCAACGGTTGGCCCGCTGACAGCCGGCCGAGAGTAGCCTGACTCCAGCCCGTCAGTGAAACCGCCGCGGCCAGCGGCAGCGCCCGATCCGCACCCTCGACCCGACACGACCCGACACGACCCGACACGACACGACCCGACACGACCCGACACGACACGACCCGACACGACACGACACGACCCGACACGACACGACCCGACACGACACGACACGACCCGACACGACACGACACGACACGACCCGACCCGACCCGACCCGACCCGACACGACACGACCCGACACGACACGACACGACCCGACACGACACGACCCGACACGACACGACACGACACGACACGACACGACCCGACCCGACCCGACACGACCCCCGACACGACCCGACACGACACGACCCGACCCGACCCGACCCGACCCGACACGACCCGACCCGACACGACCCGACACGACCCCCCGACACGACCCGACACGACACGACCCGACACGACCCGACACGACACGACCTGACACGACCCGACCCGACCCCCGACACGACCCGACACGACACGACCCGTCACGACACGACACGACACGACACGACCCGACCCGACCCGACACGACACGACACGACACGACACGACACGACACACCGACCCGACCCGACCCGACACGACACGACCCGACCCGACCCCCGACACGACCCGACACGACACGACCCGTCACGACACGACCCGACACGACCCGACACGACCCGACCCGACCCCGACACGACCCCCGACACGACCCCCGACACGACCCGACACGACACGACCCGACCCGACCCGACCCGACACGACCTGACCCGACACGACCCGACACGACCCCCCGACACGACCCGACACGACACGACCCGACACGACCCGACACGACACGACCCGACACGACACGACCCGACCCGACCCCCGACACGACCCGACACGACACGACCCGACCCGACACGACACGACACGACACGACACGACACGACACGACACGACACGACCCGACACGACACGACACGACACGACACGACCCGACCCGACCCGTCACGACACGACACGACACGACCCGACCCGACCCGACCCGACCCGACACGACCCGACACGACACGACACGACACGACCCGACACGCCGCGGGCCTGCATAGGAACGCGTCCGCCCGACTGTCCCAAACGCCCGCGCAACGGCCATGCTTTCTGATGACTGATGAGCGTCAGCATGATTCCGCCTCCGATTCAAATTCGGATTCCGTCAGTCCTCGGCTCCGCTCGCCGAGCCGGCGCGCCCACCGTCTGTAGTCGGCATTGGTCACCGGCTTCTGGCTCCACCACCGTTCATAGATCACTGGCGTCCGGCTGGCGCGTCACGAGGGCTCGCTCACTCCGCTGAGGTGCGCACTCGCGTCGCGTGCACAACCGGGGAATTTGAACATTGGAAAGTACTTGCACCTCCTGTAGAAACTAGAATATGGCATTGATCATAGCAAGCCCACTCTGGTGGCGTTCCTTCACAAACCCACCACCAGAGTGGCGCCACCAGTATTATGTCCGCTCATGACGCCTAACGCTACCCTCCCCCACCCTACCCAATCATGCGAGAAAAGTTCCACATGTGGGGACACGGCCCCTAGCCCCCTAGAAAAAGGCGTACTCTGATGTTTCCTGGGATGAGGAGCCGCGGTGGGATATGTATTTCCGTGACGTTTTAATTGCATCCGTGACATTTCCATCAGTGACATTTTAAATAAAACATTTTGCTGATATGCTATATTTACTAATTTTGTATTGCAGCTCATTAGCACAAATATCCACATCGGTGGTTTTCCAGGTTGACTTGTCATGCACACAAAAAGTAGAACTATGGATGAACACAATTGCACACAAGCATGCATATGAGCCATGTGCTGCGTAATATCAGTGTGTTGTGATCATGTATTTTATCCAGCACCATTCGAGTAGTCAATAAATGACGACCAACGTTTCTTCTAAAAATAGCATCGGAACTTCTCTGACGTGTGACTGGAGCGATTACACTCTTCAACACCACTATAAAGTTAACTACATTGTGCCTATTTTCGTACATTTTCTAAGCAAACCAAGTCCAGGTTCAGCACTCACCACTAGAGACATTTCCCAACCCCGCGGCCCACCGGCGAAACAGTGGGCGGCGCCATTAGCCGTGATCGTGCATAAAGTGCAAGAGCCAACCAATAAACAAACACACAAGGCAAGCTAATATTCATCAGTGTTGCGTCGGATGTCGGTGGTCAGGCCATATCTTATTTCGTATTTCGATATTTCTATCGTATTGATTTGGCAAGACGTCGTACTGCACATAAATGGTGATGTCGTCAAATTGGATACGCTTAGCCACTTCAAATTACTCTCATATCTACTTCTCATAGCGATGGTTTAAGACAGAAGTTGTTGAAAGCTTTTATATGACATGGTATGTGTCACGGTAGCTTCGCAAGAACAAACAAAAATATGTTCTAGCATGAAGAATGTTATCCAATTTTTCTTTATTCTCTAATGTATTAAAAACGAAAACTCCAGATCGTTTTCAAAATTATCACCTGGATCGAAAGACTTCTGTACCACCAACCACGCGATATTTTTCACACAGTTGTCATTTGTATGCCTTGTGGACTGACTTGATAATATTTATGGAGCATGTGAACCGGTCAATCCACATATCTTAAATTCAAGAACAAATTTGAACACATTTTCCGTGAAGCATGAACAAGAAGTGTTTTCTTCAGTGTTGTTGCCCCGCTAGTCACGTGAGGCCACACAAGTGACGCCACCTGCTGGTGGTAGCCGATGAATTAATCTGCTGGCTCGTTGAATTGCGCTTAAGCTCTAATATGGCCAAGGAAATTGAACGGAAAAATAGCATTAATCTGCCTGAAATTACCCTGACTTCACCAAATGCAAGTGAATGTTTAATTGAATCTTCCAAGGTTATCCACATTTCATCACAAACCACACTCTCATCAATATCAACCGCCGCCGATGATAAATTGGAGCTTAATGGGAGCAAGATATCAATGATCTCTCCGGGTCGTGCCTCACAGATGAGTGATCAGATATCCGTATATGAAATTGCGTACCCAAATCTCCATGGAAAATCAAATACCTTTCTCTCCAGGGCCTTGCATCTCTCACGACAAAGACTAGGATGTCCGTATTTCAGCAAGACGACCAAGATTGAGATGCAGAGAATGCCACCAACTTTTGTGCATGGCATCTGGCCATCCAGACTTCATGCACTGTGTGTGCAATTGCTCCTTCACGCAGGCACTACCGAGTATGTATTAGCTCCAAGACTAGCGTGGCATTACGGTGGCTTCATGTACTACGTGATCGTTGTCATTCTCATACTGTTCACTTCGCTACCAGTGCATTTTCTCGAATCGATTTCGGGACAATATTCTTCGAAGAGTGTGGCTTCCTTTCTTCCCCTACTCGGACCGATATTGCGCGGGCTCAGTTATGCTATGCTGTTGGTAACCGTGCTGGTGATGGTCTGCTACATGACTGACACGGCCTGGATGGTTGTGTACGCCTTCCATGCCGCCCGACATCCCGTACAGTGGAGGACCTGCAATGTGCAGTACAACTCCGAGAACTGCTTTTCTCAGGATCTGC
The DNA here is from genome assembly GCA_034440615.1 of Ashinkailepas kermadecensis. Taxonomy (NCBI): domain Eukaryota; kingdom Metazoa; phylum Arthropoda; class Thecostraca; family Neolepadidae; genus Ashinkailepas; species Ashinkailepas kermadecensis. Next base: position 77,198 of record JAOTOM010004181.1, read on the forward strand.
AGGACCAGTGCAGTCGGAACGGTTCCATCAACGCCGTGTTCCACAACTTCACCTGCATGTCGGCAGCACAATACTGCCATCTGAACAACTACCGCCGATCAAATGGGACTCACTGCATAGGCAAGCTGAAGATCAGACACACCTCCAGGTGGATGTTAGACGAGGGCGAGGATGCCTCCATGAACACGTTTGCACCCAGCGAATCGGACGTGGAGAAGCTGCTAAACGTCGGGCACCGCGTCATAGCACAGCGGGACTTCTTTTACGGCATGGTCCACAACATGAACTGGGACGATGCTCTGCCGGAGGTTCGCCTGCACCATCGCGACAGCTTCATCGTGTCGTACAGCCTGTGCTGGCTGCTCGCCCTGCTGCCCTGCCTCAGTCTGCGTGTGGCCGCGTGGTTCGCACTGGTGGTGACGATCGCGGCGCCCGTGGTGGTGCTGCTGATCATATCGCGCGTGCTGCTGTTCCCGGGCGCGTGGGCCGGCGTCGGCCGCTTCTTCTCGCACGCCGACCCCGCCCGGCTGCTGGAGCCGCGCTTCTGGATGGACACGATGGCCATGACCTACTGGAGCGTCAACGTCGGCACGGGCGCGATCGCCACGCTGGCGTCGCGCGACCGGCTGGCGCCGCGCCGGTTGGCCACCTCGGCGCTCGTCGTGCTGGCCGACGTCGGCTTCGGCCTGCTCAACTGCCTGCTGCTGTTCGCGGTGCGCGGCAGCCTGGAGCACAGCTCGGACGCGATGCGGATCCAGCTGCGCCAGCTGGACGGCGACTCGCACGCGCTCGTGTTCGTCGCGTTCTCGACGGCCGCCGACCTGATGCCGCGGCCGCAGCTCTGGGGCGTGCTCTACTTCGGCGCCATGTCGGTGCACACGGCCGGCTCGATCAGCATGATGCTCGTGGCGCTGGCGCTCAACCTGGTGGACGCACTGCCGTTCTTTAGGCGGCGGCCGTTCTGCGTGGCGGCGGCGGCGGCGCTGGCGGCACCGCTGGCCGTGGCCGTGGTCGTCATGGCCGGCGTGTGGACGGGTGTCGTGTGGCCCATCTTCCCGCTGGTACGTCTGCAGTGGATCGCCGGCACGCTGGTGTTCGTCGCCGCGGTCGGCCGACAGCTGTCGTCGGCCGAGTTTCTGGGCGAGCTGCGCGACAAGCTGGGCCTGGACGTGGTCGCCTGGCGGCCGTTCCTCAGATTCAGCTGGCTGGTGGTGAGTCCGCTGGTGCTGGTGGTGTACCTGGTGTACCGGCTGACCACGTACCGGGCGGCGCCGGCGCCCGCCGGCGCGCCGTGGGCGCCCGTCGTCGGCTGTGCGGTGGCGCTGTTGCCGCTGGCGGCGGCGCTCGCCGCCACCGCGTACGCGTGCCGGTCGGTGCCGTTCGTGCAGCTGTTCGCCGCATCGCCGGCGTTCCGGCCGCCGTCGGCCACGCTGCGGCAGGTGCGCGACTCGCAGCTGGGGCCGGCCGCGCCCAGGCGCGTCAGCGTCCGGCCGCACACAGACGCGACGCGACAACGGCAGCCGTCGCAGGCGGCGCACGGTTTTGGCGAACTGTTGTCGCCGCATCCGCTGCGGACGCTGCTGCCGCGGGCGCTGCCGCCGCTCACACTGAGTAAGCTGCGTGGGAAGGTGGCAGCACCGGCGGGTTCCCTGACGACAAAGGTGGCGCCACCGGCGTCTCCGGGCGCTAAATCGTAGGTGGGAAGGCACTCGGTGTGACATTGATCTTGAATCACCAGCGGTGGGGTTTTCGGGTTGCTCGTTATTCGTTAACACGCCAAGGTGACGGGAGCTAAAAACGGAGCGTGCTGAAACCGGTCATCTGGAATTATTACCGCAATACCGCATTTTCCAGCGGCACAATTGAATGACAATGCACCGGGATATCGAAGTGTAATGATGACCCGTGAAGAGGCGGATGCCACTGTCAATGATTTGCTTCCATCTTGTTAATGCTTCTTCCTGTACATACACTGTTAACGAAGCTTTCCTCTTCGTGCATTCTGGCGTCGCCAAGCTCACGTGGAGAGTGGAAGGTCGTAACATGGCATGGCAAGGAAAGGAAAGTTGCATGGCAAAGAAGGTCGTCGCATCGCAAGGTCGTCGAAAAAAGACGCATGGTGTGTCTTCTTCAGTCAGGCTGCCAAACTTGTGGGATCGTCATTGCATAACCGGGCTGGCTTTTCAAAGCATCGATCCTAATATTTGGAAGACGTATTAACGGGTGTATCCGACTGATGAAAGTTATGGAGCGTGTGGCTGATCGGGCGCCTCCATTGCTGTGTGTGTGTAGGTGTGAGAATGTGTATGTTTGTGCTCCTGTGTATGACCGGCATTTGCGGCACAACGACAGCCGTAGTGCTCCTGTGTGTCTGTTCGTCTGTCCGTGCTGCCTTTGCCATCCTCAGTCGGGCGAATACGGTGGGGAAAACCACCCCTCGACGTGCATATCCGGATTGCTTTAACCGTAATGTGTACCGTCCTGAACACAAGCCGGCAACATGTTCGTAGTGTCTCCAGTGGCGATGTATGCTGCCTTAATCAGTCGACGCTGCTGTTTGGTGGGGTTATCAGAAACGCCGCTGCATCCTCCCACTTGGGCAGGTATCCCTCAGCATGCATGGCAGGTATCCCTCAGCATGCATCCCTCAGCATGGTATCAGCATGCATAACCGCAGCACTAGAGGTCCGGTAGTGCCTTAAATCTGTTTTGTGTTCTTGTAGTCGTACGTCGAGTCTTCTTCCCGTCCAGTTCCTCCGATGCATGTCTGGTTGCAGACTCCGCACCGTATCTTGTACACGATGCTTTCGGGATTAACCTCAAACGTGCTTCACAATATTACTAATCTCGTTGCCGGAGGTGGGGGCGATGACCATCGATGGTCCACAAAACCTTGCAATATTTTTGTTGATTGCCGTTCTGGAGGCGACCAGCACTCTCCGTTCCTGTGGTTTCTTGCCGCGGTGTTCCCCATTTCCGTTTTGGTTTTTTTGTTTCAGTTTCAGTAATATTGCCAATGGGAACTTCAGCTTCCGAAACGATGTAATTACGCGCTCGAAATCAGCTTCTAAGAAGCCCGGAGAACAGGTTCGAAGCGCTCTGAGAAAGAAGTCAAGAACCACCCCCAGACATCGTGCAAAACAATCATGGCCGAGTAGAAATTAATGAGGTCATCCTTCTTGGTGGACTTGCTGCAATTAATGAGATCACGACTCAGGACACGAGCAGTAAGGAAATCGGTACTTCGGTATGGGAAAACAAAAACGGTAAGGAGGCTGTACAAACATCACAATGAAATTTTCTGTAATTCTCACGTTTGGAGAAGCAAGCTGTTAGGATCATACCATATCAGAATTTCAGAAAGGTATCAGAACTGAATCGAAAAGGGGTTTAGAATGGTAGACCATCCGGAGGGTGGCTGATATTAATCTGCCCCGTCGCTCCGGTCAGATACTCGCACCCCGTTTCGGTGTGTGTGTGTGTGTTGGGGGGGGGTCGTTAAAGGCCCTGTCTTACTGGGGAAGAGTAGTCTAGGGGTAAGTTGCCCGTCTCACAATCGAGAGATCGTGGGTTCCAGTCTCACCTGTCGCTACTCTTCACCCGCGGCAAATGGGCTTGAGAGATTGGCGACGTTACATGACTCAACGGTCGAGGTGTCGTAAAACCAATAACCACCACGACCCTGTTTAACTTCCAAGTTAGACTTTGCTCGAAAGCGAACCGGGTCTCATTGGAAAACCCTCGACGAAGAGGGTCAGAAGGTGGTCTTACGTTTTATTTTTGAATATTATTTTGTCATCAAAATGGCGGTTTGGGGATTTTTTTCTTTCCAACACGTCCTATATCTGCATATTAGGATCATTTAGGTCGTGTAATGCAATTTTGACACCAGTTAGGACATGCGAAGGGGAACTAAGTCATAAAAACAGCAGGGTCTAAGTAAGTTTAGCCCACACTGCACACTTTCGTTTTATTAAAATAGGCACTTCGGCCTCCTCAGGCTATTTCGTGCCGTGAAGAAGAAGAAAAAACAAACAATTATGGTGTAAAAGTCAAATTATAATTCCTGGATCAAGTTTGTTTGTCGGAGAAAGATGAAAAGTAGTTTTATTAGAAAAGGGTGTTGATCTCCGAGCAGTGTGGGCAGAGAAAAGGCGATGTTGTGTGTCCGGCAGTAATTAGTAAGTGTTCTTCGAGGTCCATGGTATTGTTGACAGTGTAGAAGTATATGTGTGACTGTAAGATGGGTGTTGCATGCTGGGCATGAGGGTCGAGGCGAAGGAGTGTAAATATATCTATGGGTGAGAAAAGTATGGCCAATGCGTAAACGTGATAAGACTTTTTCTTCGTGTCGTTTTTTTTGAAAAGATGATGTCCATGGTCGGACGGTAGGCTTGATGAGTCGTAATTGTGTATGGTTTGTGTTTTGTGTCCAGTTTTGTGTCCAAAAATGTCTAATTCTCTGTTGTATTGATGATTTAATGCCGTCAAAATGTAGTGGAATTTCTGTAATGCTTGGAAGTTGTAATGATTCTTTTGCTAATTTGTCGGCCTCTTCGTTTCCTGGGATGCCACAGTGGCTGGGCACCCACAGGAAATAGACCCTCACGCCCATCATGCAAAGTGTTTGAAGTGTGTCATAGATGGAAATATGGCAATGGTGCGAAAAAGAAAGTGAAGAAAACGAAAGAACAGATTTTGAGTCAGAACAAACAACGACGCTGCTCATGGGGTGACAAAGGAAACGATTACGAATATAACGAAGGGCAATCAGAATGGCGTGTAATTCGTCAATGAAAATGGAAGTTCCGTTTGGTAGGCGATGTTGTGTTGTGTGTGTACCTGAAACAATGGCGTTCCCTGTGGTGTTAGCATCCTTAGATCCGTCAGTAAAGATGAAGGGAACATGGCGATATCGAGACCGAAGCTGGTGGAATTTTTGGTTGGCATATTCTGGACAAAGTTGTGATTTTGGGGTGGTTGTTAGATAAAATACGTGCCGTTCGGCCATCTGCCACTGTGGTGTAGTAGGTTGAGGAAGAAAAGTAATTGGTGGAATATTATACTGAAGTTGTGTAGAAAATGTTTTGACGCGTGAAGCTATGGTAAGACCGGTTCGCTTTTCGGCTAGACCTAAATAGTTGTGGTGTAAGTTTGGGAGAATTTGCAAGGATGCGTGTGTGGGGTGGTGTTCTTTAAACTGAATTTTTGTGGCATACCTAAGTGTTTGTTCCATTCTTCGTAGAGCTAATGGTGGAATTCCTGAATCGGTTTGTAGAGAAATGATGGGAGATGTAGTCATCGGAGGTGCTGCTACCAGGATAAACTACCGATCCATATTCTATGATGGGAAGAACTAATGATTTATAGAGATGTAAAAGCGTATGGTGGTCGGCTCCGAAGCAGGAAGAAGTAATACAGCGAAATAAATTAAGTCGGTGAAAACATTTCGTCTGGACGTGTTTGATGTGTTTATGCATAGATAGCCTTCGATCAAAAATAATACCAAGAAATTTGAATGAATTTACAAAAGGTATGTGATTGTGTCCGAGGTGAAGCGGTGTGTCTGGGTTTGGGCAGGGTGTCGATTTACCGAATATCAGTGTTGCAGATTTTGGGGCCGAAAAAATGAAACCATACTTCAAGGACCATTCGTGTATTCTGTCCAGTGTGTTTTGTAAGCGAATTAAACAATGTTCATAATTTTTCCCGGTGCACCAAATTGCGCTGTCGTCTGCAAATAGTGAATATGATATATTGGTAGGCATGTCATCGAAAAGATCATTAATGATAATGTTAAATAATACTGGTGAAAGACAACTTCCCTGTGGTAGGCCGTTCTGAAGACAATGTGGTTCGGAAATGGCTGACCGGCACCTGACGTGGAATCGACGAGAACCAGATAAAAAACCTACTAAATAATTTGCTAAATGTCCTTTTATACCGAGTTGTTGAATTTTGGAGAGTAGTGCGGGTTTGAAGACCATATCGTACGCTTTGCTGATGTCTAAAAATACTGCGACAGTGTGTTCATGTTCTTTGTAACCTAAGCGGATGTCCGTTTCTAACCGAATGAGATGATCTATTGTGCTGCGTCCTCGCCGAAAACCACATTGAAAGGGAGATAGAAGGGAATTTGTTTTCAGGTGCCAGGTCAGTCTTTTGACAGCTATACGTTCAAAAAGTTTTCCTAAACAACTGGTGAGTGCAATGGGTCGAAAATTTGTGGGGTTACTATGGTCCTTGCCAGGTTTTGGGATGGGTATAATGAAGGATTCTTTCCAAGTTTCGGGGAAGGCATCAGTTGTCCATAGTGAATTAAATGTGTGCAAAATGCAATGTTTGGTGTGATCCGGTAAATGTCTGAAAAAGGAATAATGTAAGTTGTCGGGCCCTACTGAAGTATTGCCGGCGGAGGAAATGGCTGCATCGAGTTCTGAAATTTGAAAAGGAGAATTATATATTTCTGTGTTATCAGAAACAAATTGTTTGGGATCGACGTAAAAGGTGCGTTGTGCATTTTCTATGAAGCCAGGTCTGTAGTTTTCGTCGGAGCTATGGTGGGCAATGGTATCCGCTATGGTGTTTACTATTTCTTGGGGTTCTGTAATTATGTGATTATGAAGTTTGAGGGCTGGTAATGATCTAAATGGGGATCGTCCACTCAACCGGCGGATTAATCCCCATATTTTGCTTAATGGTGTGTCGAAAGTAAGTTGCTGGAGGTAATTTGCCCATGACCGGCGCTTAGCGTTACGTATAATGCAGCGTGTTCTTGCTCGTTCATGGTTCCGGTTGATTAAATTTTGTTGGTCGGGATGGCGCAAATATTTTATAAATGCTCGTTTTCTAGTGGCTATTGCTTGGGAAATTTCTATGGACCACCATGGGACTGGGGTACGTTTTGTGATAGGCTTTGTGGGTGGAATTGTTGCAGACGCTGCTTGTAAAAGTGTGTTGGTAATGAAATTAATGTTTTGTACTGGATAAATGTCCGGATTGTACTGTAATGACGAAAGCTCCTCAAATTTGGTCCAGTCGGCCTTCGAAAGTGTCCAGCCAGGAATGAAACTTGGTGTGGTATCGGCAGTTGTTGAAATGGTCGGTACTAATTTAATGGGGTAGTGATCGCTATCATGTATGTCTGTGTCTATTGTCCAATCAAATTCGTTGGCCAGGGCTGGAGAACAAATTGTTAAATCAATGGCAGTTTCTGTATTGTGACCGAGGTGGAAAAATGTTGGCTCACCGGTGTTAAGTAATACTAAATTGTGTCTGTCTAAGATGTGCTCAACTATGCGTCCGCGAGTGTCTGGAAGTGTGCGTGTTCTATCCCACGCTGGGCTATGGGCGTTAAAATCGCCAAGGAAAATGAAAGGGTTTTTGAATTGCGCTATGAGGTTTTCTAATTCTGTCAAAATGTTTGTGTTGTCTGTAGATGGTGGAATATATAATGAACGTACATCTATATTCCTACCATGAAAACGCATAGTACAGGCTACGGCTTGTAATGATGAATTGAGTGCAATTTGTGTATGTGTGTAATCATTGTTTATGTAAAGTGCGGTACCGCCACTGCGGTGTGTTTCACGTACCTCGTCGTGGCGGTACAGCGAATAATTGGAAAGATTGAAATTATATGTATCGGTGGGTAAGAACCAGGTTTCCTGAAGTGCGATGAGAATAGGTGTGAGAATACTAAAGAAAGCTTTCATTTCGGCCCATTTGGATAATAGACTATGGCAATTCCATTGGATAAATATGGTCATTGGTGCGAATTAATATTTGTTGGCACCTTTCGGTGCCTGGCGCAGCCACGATTGCAGTTCAGGTGGGTACGTGTGTTGAGTGCGGCCGGCGGTGGTTGGCTCGCTCGAGCCGTCCGGCCGACCGGTGACCTTGGCAGGATCACGCCGGCCGGCCACTGCCGCGGGGGATGCCCGCCGGCCGGGAGTTGGTCGGGTCACGTGGGCGCCGGCCGGCGTTGGGCCGGACCGCCGGCCCGCTGACGGGGAACGATAATTTTCTCCCGCAGCGGAGTGACTGCGAGGCCTATCACTCCTCCCCGGAGTGGTCCGTTTGTTTGGAGCCGGAGTGGTCTGAGTGTTGGGAGCCGGGGTGGTTTGTGTCGGAGTGGTCTGAGTGTTGGGAGCCAGGGTGGTTTGTGTCGGTGTGGTCAGTGGAGTAAGTTTTTTGGAGGAGCTAAACCGGGAATCATGTCTGTTTGCATCGAGGCAGAAGTAGTGTTGACGCGACGTGTGGGGGGAGCAACGGTGGCCGCCTGAGCATACGTTTTCGTTGACGGGGAGGTGGCTTCGACAGACCGTCGGGCCTGGGGGTATGACACCCCGGTCGTGGCCCTCACAGCGCAGACCTCCTTCTCCTTGCGCCATACTGGACAGAGGGGTGATGTGGTCAGGTGGTCGGGTGTGTTGCAGTTGAGACAGTGGACAGGTTTGGAGCAGGTGGAATCAGGATGGGGTTATTCACCACACTTTGGGCAGCGTGCTGTTTGGCGACCTGTCTTGCTGCCATGCCCAAAGCGCTGACAATTGAAACAGCGGAGAGGATTGGTAATATAGACACGGACATGGAATCGGATGTAGCCGGCGAGGAGCGTCTTGGGAAGAGTTGTAGAGTTGAAGGTAAGGACTAGGAGACTCGTGTCACGTTTCTGGCCATCTTTGAAGGATGTGATGCGGCGGACGTGGGTCACCCCCTCCGGCCTGAGCTCCGCTTGAATATCTTCCTCAGACATGAAGCGGAGCTCCGGCGCGAAGACGGTGCCCTTGGTGGAATTGCGGTTGGAGTGGAGTGAAATGGTCACGGATTTACCACAAAATATGGTGGTACGGAGGAGGGCTTTGGTCTGGGCTCGGGTTTGGGTTTTGATGACGAGGTTTCCGTTGGCTGGGGCTTCAATGTCAGGATTGGCTAAGGAACAAATGGCGAGGAGCTGCTTGGTTGGCCAGAAAACGTTGACACGACGAAAGGAGACGGACTCCTCGACAGGCTTTACTACGATGTATGATCCAGCACTGTCGAGGTAGGGTTCAATGGGTTCAGGTTTGGATGAAGTGGTCTGGTTCGAGCGTGGGTCAGCGGCGTGGAGAGTGATGGTCTGGTCTGGATTGCGAGGCGATGTCGTGGTCTTGGGACGAGCAGGGGTCTGTGAGGCGCAAAGGGCTTCCATGGCGTCATCGAGGGGAATAGTTCGGCGCGGGTCATCAACAATTCTATCAATCGAGGGAGCATCAGGGGCCAGGTCCGTGTTCGTGCGATGGTCGTCGGGTGTGGTCAGAGGAGGAAAATCCGAGTCTGAGTCCGTTGGCGAGCATGGGTCGGTGTCCTTTTTTCGTTTTTCCCCATCACGGGGAAAAAATCCTACCTAATGTAATATAAACAAAGATAACGGACACACAGAAACTCAGGGAACGGAAATACGACGACGACGAAAACGGGTGGGGTGACGGGTGTCACCCCACTAGAAAAGAAATGAGAAAAGAGCGACGGGTGTCACCCCACGAAAATGAAAAGTAAAGAACTGCAGTAACAAGCAGTCAGTAGCACCAAAAATATGGTACAGCGGAGTAGTCAGCGGCTCTGTCAATATGTAAGCGGATAGTACTGAATACTCGATGTTGCACACTTTATCTTGGTCTTACCTTATGTCACTTAACGGAGGTCAAGCAATTTAGATAAGGAACTTCTCCTGGTGCTTCTGCATGAACAACAAAGTAAAATGAGGTCAGAAGAACATACATATTACACAAATAGGAAAAGTAGCCGAAAATGGGCCAAAATTGGTCAATATTAGCCGTAACCTGAGGTCACGAACCTAGCCTCAAATAGAATCGGGGATATACCTTTGGTGCGCACTGCCCAATTGCACTCAAATAGCAAGTTTCATTTCAATGTCTTTTCACTTGTATGAGGTATCGATCTCAACCATCGTGGAGTTAGTCCCATTTGACCGGAGCTAGATCAATGACCTTACATGACCTGAGGTTGAAATTTTCACGTCGGACGCAAACACGATGAAAGAAAAGGTATTCAAGATTTTGCGGCGCCGTACGCTTCTTTTTCTTTTCTTTTTACTATCGCAGAAAAACCTCAGGGAGTGTAAAAAGGTCCTCCTCCGAGGCGGGCTAACAGGCGATAATCTGAAGGGGGAGGAACTGAGAATTAGATGAGCTTCCATTGTGATGTTCTTGCAGCCTCCATACCGTTTTGTCTTCTGTATCGAAGTGCCGATTTCCTCACTTGTCGCGTCTGGAGTCTGATATCTTATGACCTGATTAATTGTTAGTTTCTAGAAGATGCTCGAATTTTCTGGATTCTTATTTGTTAGAGATAGATGTTACAAAATGTTTGTACTTCCGTTTATCTTGCCAATCCTTCAACGAACCATGATGGAGTGCAACTATCCATGGTGAATACCGTCGTTCGGTATTCACGGCCGAGTGTGGAGCGGTTGTGGTTTGTGACATCGATCTGTATTGCCGTCCGGAAAGGATGCTGAGCGAGAAAGAGAGCGTGAAAGAAGGCCTTCATACTCATCTATGATATATGGTCTTCGATTGATTAATTTGCACATACAGCTAGGGGAAAATGTCATACCGACGGTGGTCATAGCGAACCGATAGTATTGTTGAAATGTGGCATGTTAGAAGGACGAAACCACCTCCCTATGGTCTTGGTATCAATGGGTTTACGTTCACGTCTACGTTTTCGTACATTGGTCAATGCAATAATTAAGCCAGCCCTTAGCCGAAGTTCACGTGTTCGAAAACGGAATTTCGTCTCTGTTGCTGGCAGATGGGTTCATTGCTGGCAGATGGGTTCATTTGACAACATGCCGCTCGATCATCTAAACCCATTGATGCCAAGACCATAAGGGTGGTGGAATGTTGTGGTGCAGTCCGGCACCTAACGAGAGGTCCGTACTTGAGCGTGCATTGTTCATAGCTGAGCGCACTCAGACAGGCCGTGCCGACCAGCACACCAATGGCGCCATCTAGTGCGCACTTGACACTAGCGCGACCTATACCTTAGTCCTTTACGTCATTGCACCACGCGCCACCCTAGCAACACTTATGACGAATTATCCTCAACGGCTAACGAGTGCAAACAGATGAGCGCCAGCCGGGGCTACCTTTAACGTACAATATATATATATATACACTATATATATATATATATATATATATATATATATATATATATATATATATATATATATATATATACATATATATGTATGTATATACATATATATATATAGGTATATATATATATATGTATATATATATGTATATATATATATATATATATATATATATATATATATATATATATATATATATATATATATATATATATATATATATATATATATATATATATATGTGTATATATATATGTGTATATATATATATATATATATATATATATATATATATATATATATATATATATATATATATATATATATATATATATATATATATATGTATATATATATATATATATATTTATATATATAAGTATATATATACGCTAAGTATGACATTTACAACTGCAATCTGTCGGGAGGTCGCCGCGGTCTGGTAGAGCGACGGGGCAGCGCATGATCCGCAATCACATGTTCAGCAGCGGGATTCGCCGCGGGAGAACGATCCGGAACACCGTGCTCGCCATGCCTCTGTTCCGGCGGCGATAAATGTCCTGGCGGACCGCCACTTGGGGGTTCAGTGTAATTCTGTAATCTGTATAGCTAGCCGAAAGACTCAATTACTCTTGGATGCAAATAGGCACAATTGGAGCACCCCATCACGAGTGGACCTGTGAATCAACTCGCAGCAATGCCCTCTTCCAACCACCTGTTCAACTCGGCGTTCACTTTTGAAAACAGAGCATACGGCATCGGACGTGTTTTGCAGAACACAGGTTTTTCACTTAGTCGCAGCTCCAAGTAAGCCTTAATGGACATCTGTCCCAACCCTGGTTCAAACACCGCTTTGTGTCGTGACAGCACAACCTCTGCCACAGGAGGCCGACATTTGTCACTGGCAGCACAACCTCTGCCACAGGAGGCCGACATTTGTCACTGGCAGCACAACCTCTGCCACAGGAGGCCGACATTTGTCACTGGCAGCACAACCTCTGCCACAGGAGGCCGACATTTGTCACTGGCAGCACAACCTCTGCCACAGGAGGCCGACATTTGTCACTGGCAGCACAACCTCTGCCACAGGAGGCCGACATTTGTCACTGGCAGCACAACCTCTGCCACAGGAGGCCGACATTTGTCACTCTGCCACAGGAGGCCGACATTTGTCACTCTGCCACAGGAGGCCGACATTTGTCACTGGCAGCACAACCTCTGCCACAGGAGGCCGACATTTGTCACTGGCAGCACAACCTCTGCCACAGGAGGCCGACATTTGTCACTCTGCCACAGGAGGCCGACAGTTGTCACTCTGCCACAGGAGTCCGACATTTGTCACTCTGCCACAGGAGGCCGACATTTGTCACTGGCAGCACAACCTCTGCCACAGGAGGCCGACATTTGTCACTGGCAGCACAACCTCTGCCACAGGAGGCCGACAGTTGTCACTCTGCCACAGGAGGCCGACAGTTGTCACTCTGCCACAGGAGGCCGACAGTTGTCACTCTGCCACAGGAGGCCGACAGTTGTCACTCTGCCACAGGAGGCCGACATTTGTCACTCTGCCACAGGAGGCCGACATTTGTCACTCTGCCACAGGAGGCCGACAGTTGTCACTCTGCCACAGGAGGCCGACATTTGTCACTGGCAGCACAACCTCTGCCACAGGAGGCCGACAGTTGTCACTCTGCCACAGGAGGCCGACAGTTGTCACTCTGCCACAGGAGGCCGACAGTTGTCACTCTGCCACAGGAGGCCGACATTTGTCACTCTGCCACAGGAGGCCGACAGTTGTCACTCTGCCACAGGAGTCCGACAGTTGTCACTCTGCCACAGGAGGCCGACAGTTGTCACTGGCAGCACAACCTCTGCCACAGGAGGCCGACAGTTGTCACTCTGCCACAGGAGGCCGACAGTTGTCACTCTGCCACAGGAGGCCGACATTTGTCACTCTGCCACAGGAGGCCGACAGTTGTCACTGGCAGAACAGCGTGACGCTGTGCACGTCCCGCATCGTCACGCTCAGGTTCTCAGCCACGTACTCGCCATCTCAGCTATTTGTAGTACAGCCATGCTCAATAACTTGCACTTGAACAGTTGCCAGAGCTATTGCGTACCCTTAACCACATTTTGGAGGATGGCGATTAGGCTACCCTCTATTGTGGAGCCAAGCTACAATCGTCCCATTCTTGAAACCTGGGAAAAGTGGCTTGCACCCCCTAGATTATCGTCCAATCTCCTTGTCATCTGCTTTAGGTAAGTTAAGCTTGTGAACGGACGCCTGTCCTGTTTTTTTTCTCTCATGAAAACAGATATTCTCATAAATACGCAATGTGCTTTTGGCAAAAACAACAACAAGAGAACCGTTCAAATCTCCCGACCCTGGACACCGAATTACGCCTCGGTTTTCAGAGAAAATTAGATCTTGTCACTGCATTTTTCATATTGAGAACGCCCATGACACCACGTTGTATCGGGGAATCTTTTGATGATCACAGGCATGGGATCAGAGGACACATGGATACTCTGTTTTACAAAGCTTCTCAGCGAATCGTTGTTTTTGTATTCGATTCGACGACTGCCCCTCGGATTTGTTTGTCTAGTGCAACGAAGTCTCACAAGGAAGTGTCCTGAGTGTGACCGTTTTTGGGGTCATGATCGATGATATGGATGGGGGACGTAACTCAGAGCGTTGGGCGATCACTATATGCGGATGATTTCGCAATGTCGTCATGTATCTTACGGACACCGGCCGATGCAAAGTCAGCTACAGCCAGCCGTCAGAATTGTTTGGAGAACTGGGGCAGTACGAACGACTTCCGCTTCTCCACGGCGAATACAATGCCCTTCACTTCTGTCGCCTCCGCCTTTCCCCAATATGGAAGTTTTACTCTACGGAGGGACGATGCCGGTCCAGATGGTAATCAGATTGCTGGGGATAGAGTTCGACACCCGTGTGAAGTGCCGCCGTCATCCTAGCACGTTGCGAGAGAAGTGTGTAAAAACCCTGAATGTCTTGAAATATGTGACTCGTACCACCTATGGAGCAGACCTGACAACGCTGCTTCTGCTATGCCGATCGCTCGTTAGATCAAAGCTTGACTATGCGTGCTTTATTGATGACTGAGTTTGTTTTATTGATGACTGCTCCGTGCTTCGCTGCATTACATGGGCTTTTTGTGCATTTCCAACGGCGAGCCTCCTGGCGGAAGGTCGCGAGCTTCCACTCTGTCTGCGTCGCGAGCTTCCACTCTGTCTGCGTCACGAGCTTCCACTCTGTCTGCGTCGCGAGCTTCCACTCTGTCTGCGTCACGAGCTTCCACTCTGTCTGCGTCGCGAGCTTCCACTCTGTCTGCGTCGCGAGCTTCCACTCTGTCTGCGTCGCGAGCTTCCACTCTGTCTGCGTCGCGAGCTTCCACTCTGTCTGCGTCACGAGCTTCCACTCTGTCTGCGTCGCGAGCTTCCACTCTGTCTGCGTCGCGAGCTTCCACTCTGTCTGCGTCGCGAGCTTCCACTCTGTCTGCGTCGCGAGCTTCCACTCTGTCTGCGTCGCGAGCTTCCACTCTGTCTGCGTCGCGAGCTTCCACTCTGTCTGCGTCGCGAGCTTCCACTCTGTCTGCGTCGCGAGCTTCCACTCTGTCTGCGTCGCGAACAGCTTGGGTGCGATATCGATGCAGACCGCGGCAATATCCTGCCGTCACCGAGCTTATGCCAAAGTGTTCTCGCACAGTGTACCGGCGCTGTTCGCCGGCGACCGGCCCGTGAGTGCCGGACGGCACTCACGGCACACATGGTGTGCGAACGCGTCGACTGTTCCAGAAAGCGGTGTTCGGCTTCGGGGTGTTTGGCGGGCTGAATACATGCCGACCCTGTATGGGAACTGATCACACCAGAAGTGGACGTACTCCTCGCCGGCACAAAGAAACCCGATGCCATTTCGCATGAATTGCGAGCACTTGCTATGGAGCACATTGGGCGTCACCCTGGATTCGTTGCCAACGACATCGATGGATTCAGGACGGAGGCCGGTGGTCGGCGCTGTTGCTACCGGTTCTGTTGCAAGATGCTTTTCACTTCCAGCACATGCGTCTGTGTGTTCCTCCGAGGTCACTACCATCTTTAAAACTCTACGTTTCATTGAAGTGTCACACGACCCACTGCGCGTTATTTTGCCGGACTCTTTAAGTAGCCTATTATCGTTGAGGACGGATTTCTTATGCCATCCCCTTATACTGGATGCTCTATGTCGCCTTGCCGCTGTGCATCAGAGAGGTAAAAGAGTGGTGCTGTGTTGGATACCGAGCCACGTGGGCATCTTTGGGAACGACGTAGCTGACGCTGCTGCAAAACGTGCGTCGCAAGCTCCATGCTCGCGATCCCCACCACTTCCTTTCCGGGAACATTTCCGAATCATTTCTGCCTTTGTACTCGCTAAATTGTAAGCTTCCTGGGGCGCATTAACTGATCGTAAGCTAGGGGTTATTGAGCATCGTCTTCAAACGTGAAGCTCGTGTTTGTGTAAGAGGAGGCGAAGCGAAATGACGTTATCCCGCTTGAGAGTAGGACATACCTGTGCCACTTACCCTTACCCGCTATGTGGTGAAGATGACAACGCTGCCCAAAATGTCACGCCCGTCTATCTGTGCGTCATATCCTGCTCTTTTGCTCTGGTTAGGATGATGAGCGTAGACGTCATGTTGGACGTGCGCGGTCACTGTCACTCCTGCAGACAGCCCGTGCAGCACCGACACCTCCCCACCGAGATGGTGAAGCCTGCAGACAGCCCGTGCAGTACCGACACCTCCCCACCGAGATGGTGAAGCCTGCAGACAGCCCGTGCAGTACCGACACCTCCCCACCGACATGGTGAAGCCTGCAGACAGCCCGTGCAGCACCGACGCCTCCCACCGATATGGTGAAGCCTGCAGACAGCCCATGCAGCACCGACACCTCCCCACCGACATGGTGAAGCCTGCAGACAGCCCGTGCAGCACCGACACCTCCCCACCGACATGGTGAAGCCTGCAGACAGCCCGTGCAGCACCGACACCTCCCCACCGAGATGGTGAAGCCTGCAGACAGCCCGTGCAGCACCGACACCCCCCCACCGATATGGTGAAGCCTGCAGACAGCCCGTGCAGCACCGACACCTCCCCACCGATATGGTGAAGCCTGCAGACAGCCCGTGCAGCACCGACACCTCCCACCGATATGGTGAAGCCTGCAGACAGCCCGTGCAGCACCGACGCCTCCCACCGATATGGTGAAGCCTGCAGACAGCCCATGCAGCACCGACACCTCCCACCGATATGGTGAAGCCTGCAGACAGCCCGTGCAGCACCGACACCTCCCACCGATATGGTGAAGCCTGCAGACAGCCCGTGCAGCACCGACACCTCCCCACCGATATGGTGAAGCCTGCAGACAGCCCGTGCAGCACCGACACCTCCCCACCGACATGGTGAAGCCTGCAGACAGCCCGTGCAGCACCGACGCCTCCCCACCGATATGGTGAAGCCTGCAGACAGCCCGTGCAGCACCGACACCTCCTCACCGACATGGTGAAGCCTGCAGACAGCCCGTGCAGCACCGACACCTCCCACCGATATGGTGAAGCCTGCAGACAGCCCGTGCAGCACCGACACCTCCCCACCGATATGGTGAAGGCTGCAGACAGCTCGTGCAGCAACGACGCCTCTTCATCGATGTGGTGAAGCCTGCAGATAGCCTTAAGAGGTGCCGCATCCCATCCCGATCCGAGAGGAGTCCGACTGCCGGAGCTCGCTCATCACGGCCATGGCTTGTTTGAGAGCGCTCTCTACAATGGGTACAGTGTTTCTCGTTAGAGTAAGCCCATGATTAATTAGAGTAATTAGAGTATATTAGATAAGTAGAGTAGATGAATAGAGTAAATACCATACATTAATCCGACAGTTACTGACGTGTGTTCTTCCATACACCAGTCGCTGGAGGGATGCCTAAATATCAGTTGGTGTGCCTAAGTAGTCGCGTGAGGTAAGTCAGTCGCCAGTGGTTTTTGGAAGAAGCCGAACAATAAAATCAAACTGTGTTTTGCTGCCGCAATCTCAGGCTACCCACGCAACAGAGAGGCAGTGCGTGGGGAAAACGAAAAGAAGCAAAAGCACCCGGCACATTATCAGGTGAAAGCCCCACAAGAGGTATCACTTACTCGTGTTGAACATGCCCAACGGCAGCGGTGGGATCTCACGGGAACATTACTGTACCGAATCACGGGAAGTGTGATGCAACACCACCCTCACCCGGCTGGTTCAACGGCCGTCCTCCACACACAGCGGCACGGCCAGACGGAGCGGCGCTGGACCTACCCTCCTCCACTCCGCTGGTACTGGACCTACCCTCCTCCACTCCGCTGGTACTGGACCTGCCATCCTCCACTCGGTTGGTACAATGGCTGTCCCTCTCACCCATCTCCTTTTTCGCTGAGAGAATAATGATAAAATGTTCTGGCACGTCTAGTTCTGCTCGCTTTGCATGTTTTCAGCCTCCAAAGCTTTCCACTTTTCATTGGTTCGTCTTGGCATTCTCGGAAGTGGGTACCGCGCTTACTCAGCTTGCCAATATATTGCTGGGCTTTAAGCTCAAATGAATTTAAATTGGCGTTCATCGCAGACCGATCTTACCGCACGTGCTGATTATCAGGGGCGGTCCAAGGTACCGGAATGTGGCGAGGCAGAAAGTGGCCACTGCGCCCTGCCCCTCCCCCCAAAAAATCAGTTTTCGGACCTTGGTACCACTTTAATTCTAGACCTTCCAATTGCGCATATGACCACTAATATCACCCTGTGGGGAGATAAGGCAATTTATGCACTCATTAAAAGCGAAGTTGGCGAGGTTAACTTCTTGCAAACAGTTTTCCTGACACCCATCAAGCCCATCAAGCCGGCAAGCATTTAATGTCAACTCCATTTGCAGATGTAGTTAGAAAAAATATGTCATGAAATGCCATGCAAACATGGATACAAATATTCCAAAGTCGAAAGATAAGGAAAGGCCAGGCAACTGGAAACCACGGAACTGCCCTGGCCCTACCAAAGCAGTGCTGGCCTCCTTGATTCTTGATGACATGTATTTTTTTATCTCATATGACTGGCTGGAAATGGAGTTTGAAGGACTCATTTATTCCCCTGCCCGGGAGGGGAAGTGTTGTATTGTGCTGGATCCCAAGCCACGTGGGAATCGTGGGTACGAGCTCGCTGACGCAGCAGCCAAACGTCCGGCAAGTGCATAGCACACACTGCGTTTGCCACTTCATGCAATACTTCTACCCCAGTATCTCTGCATTTCTCTACTGCAAGTGGCAGTCTTCCTGGGGTGCTGCCCTAGTGAACAAACTAAACACGTTAAACCTGGCTTGGGTGTGTGGCAGTCGTGCTGGCGACGATCCAGGCGCCGGGAAGTGTGATTCTGTGCGGTGTGTTTCTGGGCCACGCGTGCTTTTCACATCGCTACCTTCTCTGCGGGGAAGAGCGACCAGCCTGTCCGCGTTGCGGCGACAACCTGTCTGTGGCCCATGTTCTCATCGCATGTCGCCATTTCGAAACGGAGCGTCGCCGCTTCTTCGGAACCTGATCGCGCGCCCTGGCGGAACTGCTGGGCGACGGGTCACGCTATGTTGCCGAACTCGTTCTGTTTCTGTCTGCTGTTGGTTTTGACGTCGTGTACTTCCGCCGACAAGTGCAGCATGTGGGCACTTGGCTTTGCAAAATATCCACATCGTGACGTGTCATAGCATGCTGTCATGTGTACTATCGCCCCATACTCGACACCGGTACGTTCCTACCTGGCTCGACTGACGTAGTTTGGGCGTTGTATGACCCATGCAGTTGAGGTGTCCATTAGCCTCAATAACAATAACAGCATGACAAGGCCACTGTTCACGGGGTGGGGAGACATGTCCGGAGCCCTACACGTGAAGAATATACCTTGAATTATGGCGAGTTCAGCGATATATGTATCCAGCTTTCTACTATTAGCTAACATTTCTACGAAGTATGCGCCACGAAGAAATGTTACAGTGCGTGACCCGTGAAATTAGTCCAAGGCCAAAGCTAGCGCAGCAAGTCCAAAGCACAGTGACAGTTCCTCAGAGTACCTTAGACAAATGTCCACCTTGAATATATATATATATATATATATATATATATATATATATATATATATATATATATATATATATATGTCGGTTTTTTAAAATTGTATAATCATACTGCAGCTTACATGCCACTACATGAGCCATGCTGCGTGACCTCAAAACAACGTTCGAGGCTCGCTGGCCTTGGCTTGGATCAAGTGAAATGAAAACACAGCTCCATCAGGGTCACCCAGCAACCGAGTTGTCCGTCTTTGTCCAATTGTGAATCATAATTACGTTGATTTACCACTTTACGGGTGCAGGTCTGTGGTACAGCGTCCCAGGTTCCGCGAGAGAAGAAACGTGGTGTCTGTAGAGGCATTGACACCGATCGGCCGGGCAGACGGCTGTGGCTGTGCCGATAAGGCGCCGTCAGCACGCGATCGAGTGGGAACTTTCGCATCACTCGACACTGGCGACACGGTCGATTCGTGAAAACCAGCGACGCCGGTCTTATTCCCGGGGGCACCGACACGGATGTCGAGACGTGTGGGATAGACTACCGTCCTGACCGGAACACCTGCCAATTGCACCACACCGTATGACAAAAAAAAACGCCCAGGATGTTCAGGATGCTCGAGTGCACCCCTCCCCTTGAAATTCTCAACTGAAAGCGTCCTTCTGAGTGCAAAGGGGTCCCCGGGGCACTCGAGCGCACCCCCTCCTACTTAAAATTTGATCGATCAGTGAAGCACCCTGAAAATAGTCCCCACCACCCACATAACCTGTCGTATCTACGCCTTTGTAGACAATGTGATTGTTCGTACTAGAAAGCGGCTAGCAGAGCACAATGTAAGTAGGTCACATGAGCTGCGACGAAATATTATAACATGCTATGATTCTGTTTTCATCGTAAGTTTGACATTTCACATACTGGGAGGTCCTACGCCCGTCGGATCGCCTCATTGAACCCGCCCGGTGCACACAGCCCACCTTTCCGCCCACAAACTCGCCCGGTGCCCACGTTACCAACGGCGACACTGGCGACGGTAAAATGTGTAGGTTGGTGGCCAGCCGCTGACCATCTCCACGTCCCCTCCTGCCCGTCACTGTGAGGTCCGGCCCGGTGGTCTGGTGGGGTTGGGGGGGGGGGGGCACCGCTGACCATCTCCACGTCCCCTCCTGCCCGTCACTGTGGGGTCCGGCCCGGTGGTCTGGTGGGGTTGGGGCACCGCTGACCATCTCCACGTCCCCTCCTGCCCGTCACTGTGGGGGCCGGCCCGGTGGTCTGGTGGGGTTGGGGGGGGGGGGGCACCGCTGACCATCTCCACGTCCCCTCCTGCCCGTCACTGTGAGGTCCGGCTCGGGCCTGTCGGCAGTATAACTTTCGCTGGCCTGGTGCCGGCCCGCCGCCTCGGCTGACCTCGCCAGGCCGTCGCTCGTCCGCCTCCTTCAGCGTGCCGACGACACAGAAGCATGTTTCTACGTTGGTGAAACGGTTTGGCAACAGCTACCCCATATAATTATATAATTCATCGCTCTGTCCAACTCCAAGCCAGCTTCAGCGTGCCGAGAAAACCCAAATGGGTGCCAACTTTGTATTTTGTTTTTGCTTCTCGTTCGAGATTTCGTGTGAGTTTGCTTGATGCGGTATTGGTGCTGCGGACCGTAGACTGCGTCACGACTACCGACGTCTCTTCTGCGGGCAATGCATAATGCAAAAGTCGAGTGCGTAACCGAGGGGAGGGGACAAAGGGGACAGCCGCACCCCTCCCCTAGGAAGGGCGCCACAGAAGGCCCCCTTTAGCAAGCAGGGCACCTGCGCGAAAATAAGATCGCTGCACGGCACGAGCAGGACTGTGGAAATGGGCGGCAAGGGACGGCTGTCCCTTAACGCTGAACTGAAGGCGCCGCCTCCCAACCTTAGGAAAAGGAGAACAACTACCCGAGGCTCCCGACCGGCACAGGAGGCCTTTCACTGACACAGCCTTGCCGACACAGAAGCCCCCCCCCCCCGCCCCCCACAGGCACAATGGACTCCCTGACCGACTCAGGCAGATACCCTGACCGACGCAGCAGGCTCAGAAGGCCCAGAAGGCTCCCAGATTGACATAGGACTGTCGCTGGCCACACAAGAGGTCCCTTGACAGGCCCAGGAGACCCCCTCACCAACATAGGAGGCTCTAACCGGCACATAAGGTTCCTTGAATGACATTTGGGGTCCCTTGACCAACACAGGAGGTCCCTTGACAGACCCAGGATGTCCCCTTACTGACACAGGAGGCTCTAACCGGCACATAAGGTTCCTTGAATGACATTTGGGGTCCCTTGACCAACACAGGAGGTCCCTTGACAGACCCAGGATGTCCCCTTACTGACACAGGAGGCTCTAACCGGCACATAAGGTTCCTTGAATGACATTTGGGGTCCCTTGACCAACACAGGAGGTCCCTTGACAGGCCCAGGATGTCCCCTTACTGACACAGGAGGCTCTAACCGGCACATAAGGTTCCTTGAATGACATTTGGGGTCCCTTGACCAATACAGGAGGTCCCTTGACAGACCCAGGATGTCCCCTTACTGACACAGGAGGCTCTAACCGGCACATAAGGTTCCTTGAATGACATTTGGGGTCCCTTGACCAACACAGGAGGTCCCTTGACAGACCCAGGATGTCCCCTTACTGACACAGGAGGCTCTAACCGGCACATAAGGTTCCTTGAATGACATTTGGGGTCCCTTGACCAACACAGGAGGTCCCTTGACAGGCCCAGGATGTCCCCTTACTGACACAGGAGGCTCTAACCGGCACATAAGGTTCCTTGAATGACATTTGGGGTCCCTTGACCAACACAGGAGGTCCCTTGACAGACCCAGGATGTCCCCTTACTGACACAGGAGGCTCTAACCGGCACATAAGGTTCCTTGAATGACATTTGGGGTCCCTTGACCAACACAGGAGGTCCCTTGACAGACCCAGGATGTCCCCTTACTGACACAGGAGGCTCTAACCGGCACATAAGGTTCCTTGAATGACATTTGGGGTCCCTTGACCAACACTCGAGGTCCTGCACACGCCACAGGAGGTCACCGACACGCTGAAACTGCATGCGTTTTGTCACTATTCCGGATATAGTCCCAGGAACGGGAGGCAGAGCAGATGTGGAACCAATCATTTTCATGGGGAGGGGCATATTTCCTTGTAAGTGCACCTTCGATGCAAAAATTCGTTGGCAAGGAGGTGATGGTGCACTCGACCATTCCACAAAGGGCGAATTTCCCTACCGGAGGGCCGTCACTTTTCCATGGGAAGGAGCACATTCCTCCAATGCCTCCTGTATCCGCCCCTGGGGCAGAAGGGAAAGCACCTCCCCATCCCAGCTTTGGACAATTTTAGCATGACCCTGTCGACTTCGCTTTAAAATAGTTTCCCCCTCCCCCTTAACTTCAGGGCAGTTCCTACACACCTGGCTCCGAATCCCATAGCTGAGCACCATGTGATCTTGTCGTCTGTGTGCCCTAAGCCCCAATGCAGCAGTCTGCAAAGCGTGGCGCGAACCTTCCCGATGCACGCCTGGTGAACTTAGCTGCACACCCAGTGCAAGCGCAAAAACAAACAGGGTTTCTGTTATGGAGGGCCATTGTACAATTACATGCCTGGTGCACGCCTGGAAATGACCTTGCACGCACAACATATCGTCGGAACCGGCCACGTTCTCTGCAGACCGGCAAACTGGTACCTAGCCAGGAAGGGATTCAGGGGAGTGACGCCCCCCCCGTCCTCATTTTCGGGATCCCACAGGCGACCACGATGGATGGAGCGCCCTCCAGGTGGAAAATGCCCCGTATGGCAAGGTCGAGTGCCACTCGAGCGAGCAGGTACAGTCCAGTCGAGACTGACTGTACCACTATGACACTCACAAATGTCGAGGTCATCGACCAGGCCAGGTTATCGAACAGATCAAGTAGCAGGAAATGCGATAAGCTGTTGACGCTGAAGGTTTTTGAGTCAGATCGAGCCTAAGGATAAGGTAAGGAATAATACCAGCGCAATGCTAAATGCTTGCTGAATGCCGATGCGGTTGCGTATTGCGCACTGCGCTAAGTTTAAAAAAAAATATCTGAAGAAGAAAATTCTACTTTTCTCCAAAAGCACTTGAATCTTCCCCAAAATTATACAAGAAATAAGACGGGACGTTGTGACCTTAATCACATCATACACGAAATCAGAAGGATGAAATTACTCGCAAATACTATCCAATCTGAACATTTTCGAACCAGTATCTCCCCGCCCCTGCTTTGGTGAGGAATCTCAATTTGAGCATTCCCTTGCATAGCGAAGGCTGGGGTGGGAGGCAAGGCTCGACAAAATTGCACATTTGTAAAAGAACATTTTAAAATAACGGGATCGCAAAAAGAAGTGATTAAAATCCAACTTGGTTATCGTGACCTTTTGCTTTGAGGGGTGGGGGCGGGGGCGATGGCGTTGGGCCGACGCCCAAAGTTCTCATCCAAGCCGGGGTGCTAAATCCAGCCGTAGTTATGGCTTCATATTGCTCGTTAATAAAGCTATATATCACCGTGGGTGTCGAATTGCATACTTTTATGTGTGCACTTTGATCTCAAATATCGAGGCAATTATAAATTGCACCCTCACCGGAAGCTGAGTTGGAAACATCAGACCAAACCAACCCCACGCAACTGCTTTTTTTCCTGGAGCAGCGCAAGCAAGATCTTCCAATAGCTTGAGTTTGATTTATTTGTCTGCGAACTGGAAGTGTTCACGCAGAAGGCTTCTGATGACACCTCCTGGTATATTCTCAGAAGGCTTCTGATGACACCTCCTGGTATATTCTCAGAAGGCTTCTGATGACACCTCCTGGTATATTCTCAGAAGGCTTCTGATGACACCTCCTGGTATATTCTCAGAAGGCTTCTTATGACACCTCCTGGTATATTCTCAGAAGGCTTCTTATGACACCTCCTGGTATATTCTCAGAAGGCTTCTTATGACACCTCCTGGTATATTCTCAGAAGGCTTCTGATGACACCTCCTGGTATATTCTCAGAAGGCTTCTGATGACACCTCCTGGTATATTCTCAGAAGGCTTCTTATGACACCTCCTGGTATATTCTCAGAAGGCTTCTTATGACACCTCCTGGTATATTCTCAGAAGGCTTCTTATGACACCTCCTGGTATATTCTCAGAAGGCTTCTGATGACACCTCCTGGTATATTCTCAGAAGGCTTCTGATGACACCTCCTGGTATATTCTCAGAAGGCTTCTGATGACACTTCCTGGTATATTCTCAGAAGGCTTCTGATGACACCTCCTGGTATATTCTCAGAAGGCTTCTGATGACACCTCCTGGTATATTCTCAGAAGGCTTCTGATGACACCTTCTGGTATATTCTCAGAAGGCTTCTGATGACACCTGGTATATTCTCAGAAGGCTTCTTATGACACTTCCTGGTATATTCTCAGAAGGCTTCTTATGACACTTCCTGGTATATTCTCAGAAGGCTTCTGATGACACTTCCTGGTATATTCTCAGAAGGCTTCTGATGACACCTTCTGGTATATTCTCAGAAGGCTTCTGATGACACCTTCTGGTATATTCTCAGAAGGCTTCTGATGACACCTCCTGGTATATTCTCAGAAGGCTTCTGATGACACCTTCTGGTATATTCTCAGAAGGCTTCTGATGACACCTCCTGGTATATTCTCAGAAGGCTTCTTATGACACTTCCTGGTATATTCTCAGAAGGCTTCTTATGACACTTCCTGGTATATTCTCAGAAGGCTTCTGATGACACTTCCTGGTATATTCTCAGAAGGCTTCTGATGACACTTCCTGGTATATTCTCAGAAGGCTTCTGATGACACCTCCTGGTATATTCTCAGAAGGCTTCTGATGACACCTCCTGGTATATTCTCAGAAGGCTTCTGATGACACCTCCTGGTATATTCTCAGAAGGCTTCTGATGACACCTCCTGGTATATTCTCAGAAGGCTTCTGATGACACCTCCTGGTATATTCTCAGAAGGCTTCTTATGACACTTCCTGGTATATTCTCAGAAGGCTTCTTATGACACTTCCTGGTATATTCTCAGAAGGCTTCTTATGACACTTCCTGGTATATTCTCAGAAGGCTTCTGATGACACTTCCTGTATATTCTCAGAAGGCTTCTGATGACACTTCCTGGTATATTCTCAGAAGGCTTCTGATGACACCTCCTGGTATATTCTCAGAAGGCTTCTTATGACACTTCCTGGTATATTCTCAGAAGGCTTCTTATGACACTTCCTGGTATATTCTCAGAAGGCTTCTTATGACACTTCCTGGTATATTCTCAGAAGGCTTCTTATGACACTTCCTGGTATATTCTCAGAAGGCTTCTGATGACACCTCCTGGTATATTCTCAGAAGGCTTCTGATGACACCTCCTGGTATATTCTCAGAAGGCTTCTGATGACACTTCCTGGTATATTCTCAGAAGGCTTCTGATGACACCTCCTGGTATATTCTCAGAAGGCTTCTGATGACACCTCCTGGTATATTCTCAGAAGGCTTCTGATGACACTTCCTGGTATATTCTCAGAAGGCTTCTTATGACACTTCCTGGTATATTCTCAGAAGGCTTCTTATGACACCTCCTGGTATATTCTCAGAAGGCTTCTGATGACACTTCCTGGTATATTCTCAGAAGGCTTCTGATGACACCTCCTGGTATATTCTCAGAAGGCTTCTTATGACACCTCCTGGTATATTCTCAGAAGGCTTCTTATGACACTTCCTGGTATATTCTCAGAAGGCTTCTGATGACACCTCCTGGTATATTCTCAGAAGGCTTCTGATGACACTTCCTGGTATATTCTCAGAAGGCTTCTGATGACACTTCCTGGTATATTCTCAGAAGGCTTCTGATGACACTTCCTGGTATATTCTCAGAAGGCTTCTCATGACACTTCCTGGTATATTCTCAGAAGGCTTCTTATGACACCTCCTGGTATATTCTCAGAAGGCTTCTGATGACACTTCCTGGTATATTCTCAGAAGGCTTCTTATGACACCTCCTGGTATATTCTCAGAAGGCTTCTTATGACACCTCCTGGTATATTCTCAGAAGGCTTCTTATGACACTTCCTGGTATATTCTCAGAAGGCTTCTTATGACACTTCCTGGTATATTCTCAGAAGGCTTCTCATGACACTTCCTGGTATATTCTCAGAAGGCTTCTTATGACACCTCCTGGTATATTCTCAGAAGGCTTCTTATGACACTTCCTGGTATATTCTCGTCGTACACTGTGCGACGTAAATTTTCTTCTACTTATATGACGAACACTTTTTTGTTTAGAATAAATCAACAATACCATGGAACAGTTTTCTTATAGCAAGGCGAGGAACTAAGTTCTTACTTCCCTTGCTGCTTACTTGAGTTCATTTGTTCGCGATGGCCAAGCAAACATTTCACGAAACATCTGCATGCAAAAGAGTGTTCCTGCGCTTCCTTCTTCGCTTGCCCAACACCTCTTCGTTGGAACAAAACAACAATACCACGGAACAGTTTTCCAAGAACAAAACCAGCAACTACACACTCACCTCACCAGCTGCTGAGTTCAGTTTCTCCGTTCATGATGTCCAACTAGCATATTTAGCAAACAGCTACATGCATACGACAGTCCCCGACGCGTGGCGTGATGTTCGTCAGCGCGAGACGGGCGCGGCCGCTATCTGCCACGGCCGGCACGACCGTCCTTCACGCGCTGACCGCCGGCCACCGGCCGCACGGCAGGTCGCCGCGCTCCGCTGCAGGATCTGGGGCTCGGTCGCGCTGCTGCCGGTCCGGCAGATCTGCAGCGGATCTGCAGCGGATCTGCAGCGGGCCACTACGCACGGCTGCGTGCTGCCACGGCACAGTCACAGTCGGCACAGTGTGTCGGCGGCACAGTCACGGTCGGCACAGTGTGTCGGCGGCACAGTCACGGTCGGCACAGTGTGTCGGCGGCACAGTCACAGTCGGCACAGTGTGTCGGCGGCACAGTCACAGTCGGCACAGTGTGTCGGCGGCACAGTCACAGTCGGCACAGTGTGTCAGCGGCACAGTCACGGTCGGCACAGTGTCACAGTCGGCACAGTCACAGTCGGCACAGTGTGTCGGCGGCACAGTCACAGTCACAGTCGGCACAGTCGGCACAGTGTGTCGGCGGCACAGTCACGGTCGGCACAGTGTGTCGGCGGCACAGTCACAGTCGGCACAGTGTGTCGGCGGCACAGTCACAGTCGGCACAGTGTGCCGGCGGTACAGTCACAGTCGGCACAGTCACAGTCGGCACAGTGTGTCGGCGGCACAGTCACGGTCGGCACAGTGTGCCGGCGGTACAGTCACAGTCGGCACAGTCACAGTCGGCACAGTGTGTCGGCGGCACAGTCACAGTCGGCACAGTGTGCCGGCGGTACAGTCACAGTCGCACAGTCACAGTCGGCACAGGTCGCAGTCGGCACAGTGTGCCGGCGGTACAGTCACAGTCGGCACAGTCACAGTCGGCACAGTGTGTCGGCGGCACAGTCACAGTCGGCACAGTGTGTCAGCGGCACAGTCACAGTCGGCACAGTGTGCCGGCGGCACAGTCACAGTCGGCACAGTGTGCCGGCGGCACAGTCACAGTCGGCACAGATCAACAGCAAGCTGCATGCAATAAAACGACACTTGGAGACCGATCATGGTGCTGTCGCAGATTCAGGAGTGACGCGGCGGCGCTGTGTACACTGTGAATGGGCCACACACACGCTACCTTCCAGCACCTTCTCTGCCGCGATAGGAAACCCCAGTGTCCCCGATGTTTAGGAACCCTGGCGGTGTAGCATGCACTTTTCTCGCGCCATCACTTTTCAAGGGAGCGAAGATTGTGCTATGGAAATTGTACACGAACCATGGCACATCGTGACGTGCTGGAGTATGGCTCCGAAATCAACCATTCTGGAAGGATATTACTATATCTGAGAGCGATCGTATTTCAGGTCATAACTATACATACCTCGGTAGCGCTTTGGGCAGGGCTCTAACATAATGAATTGGACGTCATGGGTGCTAAGTGATCACATTTTTTTGGTTGAAGCGCCCTTAAACCCCCAACAACTAAATAACTTGATAACTAATACGAAATAGCTGATCTCAAATAAATAAAGAAGATAACTAACTAACTAACTAACGCCAGACCCGATCCCCTGTCGCGGTCAGGCTGCTGTTGTAGTCAGGTTGCTGTTGTGGTCGGGCTGCTGTTACGGTCAGGCTGCTGTTGTGGTCGGGCTTCTGTTGTGGTTAGGCTGCTGTTGTGGTCAGGCTGCTGTTGTGGTCAGGCTGCTGTTATGTTCGTGCTGCTGTTGTTGTCAGGCTGCTGTTGTGATCGGGCTGCTGTTGTGGTCGGGCTGCTGTTGTGGTCGGGTAGCTGTTATGGTTAGGCTGCTGTTATGGTGAAGCTGCTGTTGTAGTCAGACTGCTGTTATTGTCGGGCTGCTGTTGTGGTCAGGCTGCTGTTATGTTCGGGCTGCGGTTGTTGTCAGGCTGCTGTTGTGATCGGGCTGCTGTTGTGGTCGGGCTGCTGTTGTAGTCGGGCTGCTGTTGTGGTCGGGCTGCTGTTATGGTCAGGCTGCTGTTATGGTCAAGCTGCTGTTGTAGTCAGACTGCTGTTATTGTCAGGCTGCTGTTGTGGTCAGGCTGCTGTTGTGGTCGGGCTGCTGTTGTGGTCGGGCTGCTGTTATGTTCGGGCTGCTGTTGTGGTCAGGCTGCTGTTGTGGTCGGGCTGCTGTTATGTTCGGGCTGCTGTTGTGGTCCGGCTGCTGTTGTGATCAGGCTGTTGTTATGGTCGGGCTACTGTTGTGGTCGGGCTGCTGTTGTGATCAGGCTGTTATGGTCGGGCTGCTGTTACGGTCAGGCTGCTGTTGTGGTCAGGCTGCTGTTGTGGTCCGGCTGCTGTTGTGATTAGGCTGTTGTTATGGTCGGGCTGCTGTTACGGTCAGGCTGCTGTTATGGTCAGGCTGCTGTCGTGGTCGGGCTGCTGTTGTGGTCTGGCTGTTGTTATGATCGGGCTGCTGTTGTGGTCGGGCTGCTGTTATGGTCAGGCTGCTGTTGTGGTCAGGCTGCTGTTATGGTCGGGCTGCTGTTACGGTCAGACTGCTGTTGTGGTCTGGCTGCTGTTGTGGTCAGGCTGCTGTCGTGGTCGGGCTGCTTTTGTGGTCTCAGGCATCCCACGTCTTGTTTTCAATATTCCGAAAGCACGCTTGTTTCCTCGCAATTATCGCAAGGAACATGTCCCCGATGTTTGTCCAGCTAGATTTAAAAGAAAAGCTGATCTGCGGATTGTATTTCCCCTCTCAGTTTCTAAGATATTTGATAACATATGCGTCACGAATAGCTTCGCAGTCAGGCTATTTGTAATGCAAATTATACATACATTGTGTTCTGTTGGCTGTGTGCTGTTGAGGAGCGCTGTGTGCTGTTGAGGAGCGCTGTGTACTGTTGAGGAGCGGCTGTGTACTGTTGAGGAGCGCTGTGTGCTGTTGAGGAGCGCTGTGTGCTGTTGAGGAGCGCTGTGTGCTGTTGAAGAGCGCTGTGTACTGTTGAAGAGCGCTGTGTACTGTTGAGGAGCGCTGTGTGCTGTTGAGGAGCGGCTGTGTACTGTTGAAGAGCGCTGTGTGCTGTTGAGGTGCGGCTGTGTACTGTTGAAGAGCGCTGTGTGCTGTTGAGGTGCGGCTGTGTACTGTTGAAGAGCGCTGTGTACTGTTGAGGAGCGCTGTGTGCTGTTGAGGAGCGGCTGTGTACTGTTGAGGTGCGGCTGTGTACTGTTGAGGAGCGGCTGTGTACTGTTGAGGTGCGGCTGTGTACTGTTGAGGTGCGGCTGTGTACTGTTGAGGTGCGGCTGTGTACTGTTGGGAGGCGCTGTGTGCTGTTGAGGAGCGCTGTGTGCTGTTGAGGTGCGGCTGTGTACTGTTGAGGAGCGGCTGTGTACTGTTGAGGGCGGCTGTGTACTGTTGAAGAGCGGCTGTGTACTGTTGAGGAGCGCTGTGTGCTGTTGTGTGAGCGGCTGTGTACTGTTGAAGAGCGCTGTGTGCTGTTGAGGTGCGGCTGTGTACTGTTGAGGTGCGGCTGTGTACTGTTGAGGAGCGGCTGTGTACTGTTGAGGTGCGGCTGTGTACTGTTGAGGAGCGGCTGTGTACTGTTGAGGTGCGGCTGTGTACTGTTGAGGTGCGGCTGTGTACTGTTGAGGTGCGGCTGTGTACTGTTGAGGAGCGGCTGTGTACTGTTGAGGAGCGGCTGTGTGCTGTTGAGGAGCGGCTGTGTACCGTTGAGGAGCGGCTGTGTACTGTTGAGGTGCGGCTGTGTACTGTTGAGGAGCGGCTGTGTACTGTTGAGGAGCGGCTGTGTACTGTTGAGGTGCGGCTGTGTACTGTTGAGGAGCGGCTGTGTACTGTTGAGGAGCGGCTGTGTACTGTTGAGGAGCGGCTGTGTACTGTTGAGGTGCGGCTGTGTGCTGTTGAGGAGCGGCTGTGTACTGTTGAGGTGCGGCTGTGTACTGTTGAGGTGCGGCTGTGTACTGTTGAGGAGCGGCTGTGTACTGTTGAGGAGCGGCTGTGTACTGTTGAGGTGCGGCTGTGTACTGTTGAGGTGCGGCTGTGTACTGTTGAGGAGCGGCTGTGTACTGTTGAGGAGCGGCTGTGTACTGTTGAGGAGCGGCTGTGTACTGTTGAGGTGCGGCTGTGTACTGTTGAGGAGCGCTGTGTACTGTTGAGGAGCGCTGTGTGCTGTTGAGGAGCGGCTGTGTACTGTTGAGGTGCGGCTGTGTACTGTTGAGGTGCGGCTGTGTACTGTTGAGGTGCGGCTGTGTACTGTTGAGGTGCGGCTGTGTACTGTTGAGGTGCGGCTGTGTACTGTTGAGGAGCGCTGTGTACTGTTGAGGAGCGCTGTGTACTGTTGAGGAGCGGCTGTGTACTGTTGAGGAGCGGCTGTGTACTGTTGAGGAGCGGCTGTGTACTGTTGAGGTGCGGCTGTGTACTGTTGAGGTGCGGCTGTGTACTGTTGAGGAGCGGCTGTGTACTGTTGAGGAGCGGCTGTGTACTGTTGAGGAGCGGCTGTGTACTGTTGAGGTGCGGCTGTGTACTGTTGAGGTGCGGCTGTGTACTGTTGAGGTGCGGCTGTGTACTGTTGAGGTGCGGCTATGGACTGTTGAGGAGCGGCTGTGTACCGTTAAGGAGCGGCTGTGTACTGTTGAGGAGCGGCTGTGTACTGTTGAGGTGCGGCTGTGTACTGTTGAGGAGCGGCTGTGTACTGTTGAGGAGCGGCTGTGCACTGTTGAGGATCGGGTCAGTACGTGTGCAGTTTCCGTGCGCCAGAGTCTGCCCAGAACAAATCGTACGGCTCAATAGGAGCAGAGACTCGCCATTGCAGATAAGCAGCTAAGCAACGTGCTGCAAGTTACATTTGATCATGCAGGGTGCTCAGCTGGATATGCGTTCAGACATTTCCTCATACGACTGTTGGAAGATGCTCCCTCATACGCCGTAGACATGTTCATCGTGCAGCCTTTCAATTCGTTACGTATCTAACTACGCAGTACTCGCAACAGGTCACATAGAAAACAATGCGTTTAGCGCTATGGTATCGATTTTTAAGCCGTGATAGCAGCGGCGTTTCGTCTCGAACTTGATTTTCTGATCCAACTTATAGCTTCCTAGACATAAAAATACGTCAGAAATTTACATTTACAACGGTGTGATATTCCATTGTATCCTTTGGAATGTGCCATGCTCAGTTACATATACGGGTACACCCAGGACTTCTTAACGTGATGGCCCTGGATGGGCGAAGCTCTTAGCATTTTTATTAAGTGCGTGGCAACGTGATAGGATTAGTCTTTATTCGCAGAAGAAAGAGACTTGTTGAGTAGAGAGAGAGAGAGAGAGAGAGAGATAGGGTCGGTTCAACCCGTCCGGGGATGCGGGCATCCGAAGCCCTTTGGGATACGAGGGACGAGAGGGTTTTCAGGTATATTTTTTTCTTCATGAAGCACCATAGGTTTAATGCTAAATTTCACGCAGTTTTTGTGTGGGCGAGTGGGGGAGGGCGCATCTCCGTCCCCGCCGTGGTGACATCCATGCTTTCACATTTTCATGTTCCGAAAAAGACAATTTCGACTGGTAACGATAGACCGGGCCTCCGGGTCTCCCTTGGGCGTTCCAGTGGTGCCAGTGGTGCCAATGGTTAGCTACGATTACGATTACGATTATAGAAGTGTACCTTTGAGTGTCATTACTTAGCATTATGTAGGCATACATCATGACTGCGGTAGCATATGTTGTTTGACAAGCATGAAGAGTGCCTCCAAAATAGCTTGCCTAGTGCTGCAGTTGTTGGCGCTCTGCTTGGAAGGCTCCACTGGTCAGAATGACACTGGTCAGAATGGCTCCACTGGTCAGAATGGCTCCACTGGTCAGAATGACACTGGTCAGAATGACACTGGTCAGAATGACACTGGTCAGAATGACACTGGTCAGAATGACACTGGTCAGAATGACACTGGTCAGAATGGCTCCACTGGTCAGAATGACACTGGTCAGAATGACACTGGTCAGAATGACACTGGTCAGAATGACACTGGTCGGAATGACACTGGTCAGAATGACACTGGTCGGAATGACACTGGTCGGTCACATTCTGTCCAACAAAAAACGCGCGAACGGCGTGAGAATTGGTCGGCGGTCCGAGCTGCGGTGGGCGAAGCACGTCGCGGTGACCCAGCTGGCGCTAAACGGACGGGCTGGCGCCAGCTGGACGGGCTGGCGGCAACTGGACGGGCTGGCGCCAGCTGGACGGGCTGGCGCCAGCTGGACGGGCTGGCGCCAGCTGGACGGGCTGGCGCCAAACGGACGGGCTGGCGCCAAACGGACGGGCTGGCTTCAGCTGGACGGGCCGACGGAAACTGGACGGGCTGGCGCTAAACGGACGGGCTGGCGGCAAACGGACGGGCTGGCGCCAGCTGCACGGGCCGCTTGGATAGGTAAAAGATGAAATACTTCCTCTGGATAAACTCTGCTGCTCCTGAGCTCACCAACCATTTCAGTAAAGTCATCGAGTGCTAAGGCTTAAATAAGCGTCTTAAGGGCCCGCCTGGGTTAAGCCTATGAGGGGAAGATAGAACAAGACTAGAAATAGGGTGAGACACCATTATCAATGCTATATCCCAAGTTTTGAATAAGATCCCTACCTCAATATATCTAGTCTTGTTCACCCGATCTCGATCGATCTCGTGTGGCACACGCGTGTAGGTCCGGGTAACACGCGTGTAGGTCCGGGTAACACGCGTGTAAGTCCGTGTAACACACTCGTGTAAGTCCGCATAACACTCGTGTAAGTCCACGTAACACACGCGTGGACGATGCCTCTCGACTGCGGTGCGTCTGAAGAATTTCGGCGTCAGTTGAGTTGAGTTGATTTGACCACGGATGGTGGCCTCGGAGTTCAGGTCCGAGCACGGATGGTGGCCTCGGAGTTCAGGTCCGAGATGACGCTCTCATCGAACTCCGTCTGGGTGTTAGTATTACCCAGTCAGCTGTTGCAGGGGAATAGTACGGCTGATTTTGTTCGTAGAAATTTATCAGAATTGCGGCTTCGACCGTCAGGTGGGTAATCAGCGATCCTTCGATCGGATGTGCCGGGAGCATGGGAAAGTGCGACACAACGTTGTTCGGCACAGTTGTACGAGATGGACGTACGTAGACAAAGTGTTTGTCATACGTGATCTAACACACACATGCGTGATCCGAATGCATGCTATTCATCTGACGGAATTGACAGGAACCGAAATGCGGGCGTTGGCACTCGATTCCATGAGCTAATTGTATTTTTTTTCGGCAGCCGATGTTTACCAGCGCGGTTGGTGCGGTGTCGAGCCATCTCTCAGTGACGGTGCTTAGAGCAAGACGAGGGTAGCATGGCACGTGACAAAATGGCCCAAATTCGGCAGATATTTTCCCCACCATTTTTATGTCAAAAATACATAGGCTTAATTCATTTTCTATGGGAAAAATGTAAAGTGCACATTGTCTTTTCGAACTTCATCCCGGGAATTTATGATTATTCATTGTAAAACTTGGCACGGTGTTGAACTGAAACCGAGACTAAAGATGGCCTTATGACCTGGGGCCTTGATGGCCCGTACATCTTGGGCCATCAAGACTTCCTTGATGGTCAAAGGTGCTCAGAAACCATTTCTGTATAGTGTATGCACATAGGTCCGATGGGCAAGTTTCAGCCTGATTGGGGGATATCAATGATTGAGGACGGGGGAAAACCAATGATGAGAGCGGGGGAAAATCAATGATTGAGGGCGGGAGAAAATCAATGATTGAGTGATGGAGAAAATCAATGATTGAGGGTGAGAGAAAATCAATGATTGAGGGCGGGGGAAAGCAATGATTGAGGGGACCAGTGGCCTCCTTAGCATGACAGCCGTGATTGCAAGCGAACGGAACCGCGTATTCCCAAAGCTGACACCAGCCCACCGCCGGGTGATGGGGAATTTTGGCGGCCTGGGCCGGCGGGGGTGTTTGGCACGTGTCACCCCTCCACAGCTGACCAGATCGGGTGATCTTCGGCCACCGGTGTCCGTGTCTCGACTGCCCCCGACTGGGACCGGCGCGGACAAGAGCGAAAGTGCGCGCCGCCGGCCCGTATTTAAGCGGCCGGCACTGTGTCAACCTCGTAGTGAACGCTTAGCGCCTGTGCCGACACCAGGTGAGTGGCTTCTCGCGGCGTCGGCTGGTGCCCGTCAGCTGACCTCACCCAGGCCACGGGCCAGAGCTGACCCGACCCGACCCGACCCGACCTGGGCTGGCCGTGCGGGGCAGCGCCTTTTCTCTGACTGAAACCGTAATCATACTTGAATATTTTTGTTTGTTTGCACGTTGCGCACTATTTCAGTCTGCGCCGATGTATCATTTGACTGGTCTGCTATTGCCCCCCCCCGCATCGAACCACAATAACCATCATCTTTCGATGTTAACTGGTGAGTGAGTGCGGGTTTCAAAAGGCCTCCGACGTGCGATTACTGGCGGGATTTGGTGCGTGTCCCATGAGTTGCAGTAGCCAGCCGTCACGGTATTGCGGCAGCTCACACACACACACACACAGTTACACGGCACGCAATGTACGCCGATACATCACACTTCACACGGAACAACAGGCACCGTTAGAAAGTGGTCGGCTCGTCACTGAACCATCCAGTCACAGCTGAGTTGTGACGTCCTGCCGATTTGCCTGTGGCAAGCGTGCCTGTGGCAAGCGTGCCTGTGGCAAGCGTGCCTGGTTGGCACTCCGTGCCAAGTTAAGGTTCCGGCCTGACGCCAGCTCGGGCACTGGATGGGCATGTCGCGAACTGTGCCTATTTGCGGTGTGCGTGTCTTTGGCCTACTTGCGAGCTGCAATAGCTTGCCCTTTCGTGGGTAAGTGAATTATCATTCCGATTCAATCTCAGCTCTATCACACTGCAGTTGATGCTCAATGTCTCGAGGTCTTGAGGTATCTAAACAGTGGATGGTTATTGGGACCACTTCTGCTGGCAGTTCGGGGCATTGAGCTCGACGGAAAATGTGCCAGCTTAACAGGCTTTACTTCACATATTTATAGAAATTGGCGAGCTTTAAACCGTTCATGAAACTTCAGCATCTGTCATTTCTGACCTGACACCACCGGCCCTACGCAATCCACGTAATTCATCCGTTCGAGTTGAGTGATGACCGTCCTCAAGAGGGCTTCATCTCAGGATTCCGTCACGAACTTCCTGCTTGGCAGGAAGTTCGTGCGTTTCATGGCGTTTCATCCACCTCATTTTCTCCAGCCGTGAGTTTTTTTAAATTATTAAAGCGAGACCACAGCAACATCTTGCTCAAAGTAGGGCAATGCAAACCGCTCGTAAAGCAATACAACTCCATGTTGCGCATGCGCAGCCTGCCACCATGTGTGACATGGCTGCCTTCGTCCATATCCGTACCTACTGTCCAGGGGCGGATCCAAGAGGGGCACAGGACCACGTGACCGCCCTCTCTCGTGGATATGCGGTGCCCTTCCAGGGATACTCGAGTGCACCACGTGGGAATAGTGTCAATCAGTGGCAACCCCTGACTTTACGTCAGACTAGTGTCCTTCAGGACTAGTGCCAGTGTTACGTCAGACTAGTGCCCTCCAGGACTAGTGCCAGTGTTACGTCAGACTAGTGCCCTTCAGACTAGTGCCCCCTGCTCATCAAAATTACTGGTTCCACCCCTCATACTGTCAATATCTGCATAGCAATATGAGCCCTTTCCTTGAGCATGTTCAGAAGAGATGGATGCCAACACGTCACACAAAGTGGCACTGAGACGTCCACAGGTTGAGTCATGTCTGCTGCTGCTGCTGTTCGGATCAAGGGCCTGCTTCAGGTATTACTAGCCGTCCGATGCATGTCCGGCTTAGGCAAGGTTGGATACAGGGGAGCACTGGGGGCATGTGCTCCTCCCCCATGGGCAAGTGGGGTTCCTCTGACCGAGAAAGGAGCCCTCAAGGGAAGGCCAAAGGTCCTCCCCCCCCCGCTCAATGAATTTATCAGCCAAAGGCACCTCTCTCAGTGGAAAAGGCGCCACTGCACACCTCTCCCAAGTGCTCCCCCCACACTCAGTGGATTTGCCAGCCAAAAGCGCCTCTCAGTGGAAAAGGCATGCCTTCAGCATACCTTCAGTATGCTCAAGTGCACCCTACACATCTCCAAAGTGCCCCCCCCAACACTCAATGCATTTTCAGCCGGAGACGACCCTCCATGCACCCAGTGCCTCCATCCCGGATGAAAATTTCTGGATCCGCCCTTGAGTTTTGGTACCGCCACTTTGATCCCCTCAACTTCTACTCAGTATGGACAAATTTGCATGTATGTTCCACTTGCATCGTTTCAGATATATACCGGAGGTGGCTTATTGCCTTAGATGTTGGGTGACGTCAGAAGCTGCGCACAGTTGGCCTAATCTAGCTGCAGCTAATAGCTGACACAAAACACGGCTGTCGATACAGCGCCACACGCTGAGCGGCCCATTTGCGCCGTTTTGACATATTTATCAACCGAGAGACCATGAAGGGTGTAAAAAGTTGAAATGATTGTTCGGATATCTGTCTGGAAACATACGCTATTTGCGTATATCTACGACACTTTAGCAATAGCTTAATCCGGACAGTGTATTTCTGCCATTACTTTCAATATGTAGCCAATATATCGTCATGTTCGAGAGACACATCATCCAAATGAAGGCAGATGCCGAAACTCTAGATGGAAACAATAAGGCACACATAAGTAGTGCACTGTTGCAATGTTCAAAGTGAACACAGTTATTAGAATGTGAATATTATAGGACATCAACGTCGATGTGGAGCAAATCTTGATTCGAAGTTATTATGTTTATGTGGACATTCAACTAACATTGACTATCTTCAGGAACTAGCAGTACGAATCACGTAGGTGCGGCACAAACATAACAATTCAATGTTCATGTGTACAGTTTCAATCACAAAACTACCTATTCTGGTGGCACGTGTCAACTTAAAAAGAACGTATGCCGATGTTTCATTCACAACGCTCAATAGAGCGAAACAATTTCTATTTATGCAGTTCATGTGATCAGCAAAATAAAGCGCTATGCTCCAAGTTAATTCGAATGCGTAAGCAGTACACAATTATGTCCATGGAAGCAGAACATTAACCAGAATTGTGTGCTAGAATCAATGCTTGATGGCCTATGGAAGAATGTGCTGATCTTTACATCTGGGCCAATCTTAACGCAACCAGCTTTTCCGTCCGGTTGTTCTTGCTCCGATGCTCTGCCGATGTCATCAGAGCAGGATGCCAATCAGCAATGTTAGCTCACCAGCTGCATGAATGCACCAAAACCGTGCAGCCTTTCACCAGCGCTGCCTTCGCCATCGCTTACAACAGCTCTGCACAACATTCGCCCGGCGGTTGCTTCGTATAATACGCCGTCTGTGGTCGCCGAGGAGAGGCCGGCTCACTTGGCGGCGTTTTTGCGGCGTGGAAAGTGGACTGGCTGGCGGCGTGCCAATGTATGATGGGCTAACGACAGCACGCTGCCGACCGTTTCTCCCGGCTCGCCTGCAGTCACTTGCCGCTCACTCACCCGCACCACTCACCACTCACTCACTCGCACCACTCACCACTCACTCACCCGCACCACTCACCACTCACTCACCCGCACCATCACCACTCACCGCTCACTCACGCGCACCACTCACCACTCACTCACTCGCACCACTCACCACTCACTCAATCGCACCATCACCACTCACCGCTCACTCACCCGCACGACTCACCACTCACTCGCTCGCACCACTCACCACTCACTCACCCGCACCACTCACCACTCACTCACCCGCACCACTCACCACTCACTCACCCGCACCACTCACCGCTCACTCACCCGCACCACTCACCACTCACTCGCCCGCACCACTCACCGCTCACTCACCCGCACCACTCACCACTCACTCGCCCGCAGTCACTCTACATACGCGACCCGGCCGGCCAGCGAAAAGCGAAAGCGTCTCGGGAATCCCACCGGCCGTGCCGACCGAGGGAACCGCGAGGGCCCCCACGGGCGGACGGATGTGTGGCCGGCGAGAGTTGCCTCTCTCGTGGTGAGGATGGTGACCTGGGGGGGGGGCTTCGTGACGAGTCGGTCACGTGAACTGCGGCAACTGCAGGAGTGCCATGTAGTTCGCTCCCGGACAGTTTCACTGGGAAATAACTCTTATTGCGAGCCTACGAAATAAAATAAGGTAATCGTTGTGTGATACAGAGGACGCAATTTAATTGGAAAGCTGTTTAAAATCAAGTGGTCCTTACATGTTCTTAACGGATGCTGGGAGATATCCAAATAAATCTTAGGAATGGTGGAGACCCTTTAGCTAAATCTTCTCTAATTGTTACAAAAAGTGTCGCACTGTCGCACTGTCGCTGCCGTCTGAAGGTGCGCAAGGTAGCCGAGCCCGAGCCGCGCTCGGCCGGAGAGTTTAGCCGCGCGGCGGCGGCTTTCGACATCACGCGTCATTGTGCCGGCGGGCCTCGTGCCGGCTCTAATTGGCGCCCAGTCGTGTCGGAACTAAGTGGCCTTCCGGTGATGATGACCGAACTCGCTCACAGATTGGCTAGACCGGCTGGGCTAGGTTTGCAACACTATTTCACCCCTCACCTTGCAGCACACGGTGCTAAGAGCACACGGTTCACCCCTCGATTGTTCTCCAATCAGTTGCGGTGCTTTTATCCTAGCTAGTAAATGAGGTAAACTTTAAGAGCTGGGTGAGCAGATGAACAGTCAACAACGTACGACATATGACATTCAGAATTAACCCGATAGCAACGATTCCCGGACTTTATTTGGTAATGCAAGTTTTCGGATTGGTGATCCTGGAACTTCAAAATAAGAGATCATTGTGACCGAACAGGCACCCAGCATTCATATGGCAATGCGCAAGGTCGATTGCATTTATGGCAAATTGATGCCAAAGAAAGTGCTTAAGCCGAGAGTTTGTTGCCGGATCGTGCGATCAGTCCTCAGCCGTGTGATGAGTCCTCAGCAGTGTGATGCGTCCTCAGCGTGTGATGAGTCCTCAGCAGTGTGATGCGTCCTCAGCGTGTGATGAGTCCTCTGCAGTGTGATGCGTCCTCAGCCGTGTGATGTGTCCTCAGCCGTGTGATGAGTCCTCAGCCGTGTGATGCGTCCTCAGCGTGTGATGAGTCCTCAGCAGTGTGATGCGTCCTCAGCGTGTGATGAGTCCTCTGCAGTGTGATGCGTCCTCAGCGTGTGATGAGTCCTCAGCCGTGTGATGTGTCCTCAGCCGTGTGATGTGTCCTCAGCCGTGTGATGTGTCCTCAGCGTGTGATGTGTCCTCAGCCGTGTGCATGTGTTCCCCGTCGTGTGGGGCGTCATTTGTGCGGTGTGACGTGTGTCGGGCGTTTTCAGGATGTTCATCTCCACCCTGCTGCTGATTGTGGCCGTGGCCTCGGTCCAGGCCGTGCCATCCCCGGACGGCGGCGGACATGGCGGCGGACACGGCGGCGGCGGCGGACACGGTGGCGGCGGCGGACACGGCGGCGGCGGCGGCGGCGGACACGGCGGCGGCGGCGGCGGACACGGCGGCGGCGGCGGCGGCGGCGGACACGGCGGCGGCGGCGGCGGCGGACACGGCGGCGGCGGCGGACACGGAGGCGGATACGCCGCCCCCGCCCTGGCACCCTCCTACGACGCGCCGGCGCCGTCGTACGGCGCTCCCCACAAGGGCTACGGCTGTGAACCGGAGACGCACTACGTCACAGGTATGGGTCACACGGGTCACGTGTCTGGCGCACGCGCCGTCACCACTCGCTCCCGCACATCCCTTCTCCTCCCTGGTCCACTGGCGTCCCCCCGCGCCGTCACCACTCGCTCCCGCACATCCCTTCTCCTCCCTGGTCCACTGGCGTCCCCCCCGCGCCGTCACCACTCGCTCCCGCACATCCCTTCTCCTCCCTGGTCCACTGGCGTCGCGTCCCTCCCCCCGCGCCGTCACCACTCGCTCCCGCACATTCCTTCTCCTCCCTGGTCCACTGGCGTCGCGTCCCTCCCCCCGCGCCGTCACCACTCGCTCCCGCACATCCCTTCTCCTCCCTGGTCCACTGGCGTCGCGTCCCTCCCCCCGCGCCGTCACCAC
This sequence comes from Ashinkailepas kermadecensis, assembly GCA_034440615.1. Lineage (NCBI taxonomy): Eukaryota > Metazoa > Arthropoda > Thecostraca > Neolepadidae > Ashinkailepas > Ashinkailepas kermadecensis. The sequence continues at coordinate 118,265 of JAOTOM010004181.1, forward strand.
TCGCTCCCGCACATCCCTTCTCCTCCCTGGTCCACTGGCGTCGCGTCCCTCCCCCCGCGCCGTCACCACTCGCTCCCGCACATCCCTTCTCCTCCCTGGTCCACTGGCGTCGCGTCCCTCCCCCCGCGCCGTCACCGACATGGGAAAGCTGCCCGCTGGCACGGCGGGGCCCACTGGGCCGTTTCATCACACACCGGTTTGGCGTCGAGTCGATTTCGTTCCGGGACGCTCGTTACGTGTCTCGGCAGCATTGGCGGCGGTGCCGTGGCTCAAGAAGCACGCGCCGTAGATAAATGCCATTCGTTAGCATGTCTAAACTGTAAACGGGAAAGTGGCTCGGATACGCAGTGGGCCCAGATTTTCAAGATTTTCTTCTTTACGATGGGGCAAATACGTATGTCAGCACTGAACATTGCGATCTTGCGACCTTTGCCCCTCCCCATCTCGTTCCATGTTGCCATTCCTTAATGTTGGCTTGCTGTGTGCTTCCTTTGACCCGCCTCGCTTCCAAACAATCAATGCGTTTTTATCGTATCATTTCCTGGTTCTATCGGTTGCCTTTTCCTCTTTTTTCGCTTCCTTCTTTTTGTATTTGTATTTAATTGCTTCTGTCTCTTGCGCTCTCCCTGCCAGTATCTATTTTCGCTCGACCTTGCTCCCTCTGTATTCCTTGTCCTTATCATCTGGGCCCATCTATACGTCTTCTTTTGTATTTGAGTTATATCCTCCCAATATCTATCAGTGCATAGTCTTCTCTTTCTTCTCTAACGGCTCCTCATGTTCATTATCGTTCCGTCTCACTCGGGTAGTTGCCCACCTGCCTCCACCTCAGCTCATCATGACCCTTCTCGTTCTGTGCCACTCAGCCAGTTGCCCTGCGGCGGCCGCTAACGAACCCCATGTCTCTCGGACAGTCGCGTCCACCAAGGTCGGCTATGAGACCAAGTACAACACGTACACGGCGCACAAGCCGACCACGCTGTACCAGCAGGTGACGGAGACGCTCTATTACCCGAACACCGTGTACCAGACGCAGTACGTCACCAGCTACATCGCGCCGGACGTCAAGGTACGCGCCGCACGTCGGGCGGGGTGTCGCTCCGATGGTGCCACGCCGGCAGATGTGATGGTATCGCTCCGCTGGTGCCACGCCGGCAGATGTGATGGTGTCGCTCCGCTGGTGCCCGCCGGCAGATGTGATGGTGTCGCTCCGCTGGTGCCCGCCGGCAGATGTGATGGTGTCGCCCGCTGGTGCCACGCCGGCAGATGTGATGGTGTCGCTCCGCTGGTGCCACGCCGGCAGATGTGATGGTGTCGCCCGCTGGTGCCACGCCGGCAGATGTGATGGTGTCGCTCCGATGGTGCCACGCCGGCAGATGTGATGGTATCGCTCCGCTGGTGCGGCACCGGTCGCCGTGATGATGCTGTTCCGCTGGTCTTAAGGCTGACTTCCGTGCCACGTTTTTCTATTTGGTGTAAGACTAATTGATATAGCATTATCATTCCATCAGGTTAGGTGGTATATCACTTAATGAAAATTTTACGTACGTATTAACCGAATTGTTCAAAATTGGGGCGGGGAGGTGGCGTCGCGGAAGTCTATGTACTCCCTGAACGCATATCAAAGACCTGAGTTTTGTTCGGTGAGTGCGAAGCTGCATGACCGACGCAGTCGATGCGCCCCTAAACTCCGGTGAGTGCGAAGTACCCACGTGAAGCTTCACCAGTCCACCTCCGGCCGCAGGTGACGACGAAGGTGCTGTACGACACGCAGTACGTCACCGAGCACAATTACTTTACCGCCACGGCCTACTACACCAAGACGGAGAAGGCCTACTACACGGAGACCGAGGTGGCCAGCAAGTACTACACAGAGACCGTGCAGGAGCCCTACTACCTCACTAAGACTGCGTACCACACCGAGAAGTACCCCGAGTACTCGTACGTCACCCAGACCAAGGTGAGCACTTCGCGGGTGCAGACTAGAGTGGCGGGTGCTTGGGAAGCACTGGGCAGAGCTGTAGCACATGTGGGCGTACGTGTAAATGTGTTTCACGTCATTCGAATACCACACGACGTGATTCATTTCGACGTAAGTGCACGTGCACACTGCCGGTGAAAATGCAACACTTTCACAGGCATTTTCTCCGGAACACGTATGCTGCTTCTGAGCTACTTTTTGCTCTCAATTGGAATTATGCCATTCGACCTGACCTACGTCGCAAGCTTGACGCAGGTTGCGTCGGGAGCTGTCTTGACAGTCATGTCATTAGTGGTCATTGCACCTGCCTGGTGGATGAAAAAGATCAATCACAGAGATGAAAAAGACACCGAACCCAGCACACGGCACAAAAAGATCATCAAAGACGATGGTCGACGCTCCGGTCGCGCTGTAGTGGTACCCATGTTTGGCAACACACGGGCGGCGCTTTGTAGCCGCTCTGTAGCCGCTCTGTAGCCGTTCTGTAGCCGCTATGCAGCCGCTCTGTAGCCGCTCTGTAGCTGTTCTGTAGCCGCTCTGTATCCGCTCTGTAGCCGCTATGCAGCCGCTCTGTAGTCGCTATGTAGCCGCTATGTAACCGCTCCGTAGCCGCTATGTAGCTGCTCTGTGGTAGCCGCTCTGTAGCCGCTATGTAGCTGTTCTGTAGCCACTATGTAGTCGCTCTGTAGCCGCTTTGTAGCCGCTCTGTAGCCGCTTTGTAGCCGCTCTGTAGCCGCTATGTAGCCGCTCTGTAGCCGCTATGCAGCGCACCAGCGCGCAACCAGATGCGATCTGTCAGCAGGCCGTGCTGTGCCACGCGCACACCACCCCTCGTGACATAGCGTGACGATGGTAACGGCCGTCCTGCACCGTTCTCTGGTGATGTCATCTGGCAGCGTGCAGGAGGGCTTCCTCAGATTCAGCTGGCGATGGCTCCCTCAAAATCAGCTGACGATGGTTGCCTCAGAATCAGCTGGCGATAGGTGTGTCGCAGCTCGTTGGTCCGGTATTGTCACTCGGCGCCGACACCGGACAGATTACGTGGAAAACCAACACGCACAATGTCACGCGAAAACAAAGTAAAAAATGAAGGTGCCGAAATTAAAAACGATGGTGCTGCGCACTTGATGCTTGGCTAATGAATTGGGCCATTATCTACTTGTTTCGAAATATAGCAAACAATGGAGCGGCAACTGCCAGAACGGAATCTGTTCTAAATTTGAGTAATCATCTTGCCACCCGAATATTTTCACCTTATTAAATGGTCGTGTAGTTGCGTGTCAGTTTCCTAACCCATGTGAACTACCCCTCCCCACAAAGATCACCCAGGTTGCACCAGCTGGGGTCATGTCATGTCACAGCTGGGTGGTCCAGGCCACACGCGGCAGCAGGTCAGCCGGTCGCATCAGCTGACTACAGCCCGCCCCGCCACAGGTCAACTACGAGTACGTGACTGAGACAGAGCCGGTGCCGCACTACGTGACGCACACCGTCACCGAGACGTACCCCGAGTACAAATACGTCACGCAGACGCAGACCGAGCACGCCTACGTCACCGTCACAAAGGTATGACGTCACACTTGCGCGTCGACCGCCGGCATGAGCAAAACGTCGATGCCGTGAAGCGTGCAAAGCGAAGGCTTTGCTGTGTGAAGATGGCTCGCCGGAGTTTTCTGTGAAAGCTGCTGTTGCTGTCGCTTTAAATTTAGACAATATTCTGCGATTAGAATGTTCGATGTGCATTTATAAACCGGGCGGTGGCTCATCAGAAACCTGTATATGGTCATTATGTCATTGCAGTTAATGTGCTACGCTGACGTTATGTGGCCGACAGCGTGCCCTGGAGCTTACTCGACTCATCAGCCTAGCAACTCGTCACAATTGCTTATGCAAGACCAGCCGGCTCAGCAAGCGACAGCCGATTATGCGGCGGAGTCAGTGGGGCGTCGCCCTGTAAGCGTGTCTGTTTCTGTCCCCAGACCCAGAACCAGCCGCAATACGTCACCGTGTGCCCAAAGCCGACCTACCCCAGCTACGACAGCGGCTACGGCAAGAAGTAGACAGCCCCTGGTGAGTTTACCACCGTCTGGCTGACGAGTTTACCACCGTCAGATGACGTGTGCCGTCGTCAGCTGACCTAACCGGTGACTGGAACTAACTGTGATGATGACTGTGATGGTGACTGTGATGGTGATTACCGTGCGGCACGCGGAAGCAGCAGCAGTCTTCCGGTGCCGGCCGCCGGGGTGATGATGACGCAGCTACGGCTGGCGGTGCCCGTCACGGAGTTGCACGCGGTGCGACAGAGAGGCCGGCAGCCAGCGAGCCCCAGAGAAAGTGGCGTCGAGCGGAGGAAGCGCCAGGGCGCCGGTGACCACCTGCGACGTCCCCCCCACCCCAGCCAATGCGTTCTCTTCATATGTGTGCCTTGGAACGCGGACGCACTCCGCGCGGTTCATGCCACGTGTGCGCCAAGATGCGCCAAGATCTGGGCGGCGTCCGCCAAGATCCGCCCAGATCTGGGCGGCGTGCGCCCAGACCTGCCGGCGAGGAATGGTCGGTATCTCGCCTCACACGATTCACGCGCGCCCGAGCCGGCGGGCACGGTCCAGTTGGCGTCTCGGCCGCACGACTGGCCGCCAGTTTCGCCATGCTTTCACTTTTATCTCCGCCGGGAGCAGAGTGGGCGACTTTCTCAGAGGGCAGCCGGATTTGGTGCGGATGGTCGCCGCTCGACGCGACCGGAATCCGTCCGACCGGCAGATGACGCCGAAAACGCCTGGTCGTGGGTCCCGGACACGCCCACCGGCCAGTTTCACTCGCGATCGGTCAAACCTTGGCCCAATTGTGAAACGGCCTCACAACGGCGCACGGTTTTATTTGGAACAGTTTTAAAATCATGACCGCACTCATGCTGTGCTCTGTATTTGCTTCTTGTGCTGGTCAACTTGTGGAATCATATGTTACATTCCTTCTAAATTATTCTCGGTTGCGTCAGGATTAAGAACACATATTCGATGCTCGTCATTCCTCCGAGTATGCTAATTGGCTATGAGTATGTTTGATTTGCATACATAATAGTCACACTTTCCATGAACATAATCCGACTGATTTCGTGCTCTCGCATTACCTATCGTCTACCGTACCCTCCCCCCAGCCCCACATTTGCCCGTATGTCAGCCTGAACCCAATGTCCGCTTGCATAGGTTCTTGCAAATCCTTAATCCACTTCCTCGCGACTGATATTAATGTCCGCGTGTCCTCCTGTACGCTTGCCCAGGTGTTTACAAAATCCTTAATAACCACTTCCTCGCGGTTAAGTTGACTGTACGCGTGCCCGCGTTTCGGCCTGTCCACTTGAATAGGTGTTTACAAAATCCTCAACATACACTTCCTCGCGGCTGAGCTTCATGTCTGCGTGTCCGCCTGTCCGCTTGCATAGGTGTTTACAAAGTCCTTAATATCCATTTCCTCGCGGCTAAGCTTACTGTCCGCGTGTCGGCCTGCTGACGAGAGCTGGGAGTGCGGCCGGCCGCTCCGGTTTGGACGCCGACGACGCGCCACTCCGCCGCTCGCCTGGCGCTCCGGCGCGCCACGCCTCGTGACGTGGCGCACCGCGCGCCACCGGAGCGCCAGCCAGTCGTCGCGTCGAAGACTGCGCCGTAGTTGTCGCTGGCGGCGGGCCGGCCGGTGACGTCATACCTGGCCGTGATCGGTCGGCTGGTCTGGCGCCGGACCAGCCGGTGTGTGTTACGACGACAATGATGCGCGGTAAATGACGCACGCACTTTCCAAACTCCTGTGGAGACCACCGACTGATCGATCCATTGAATGATAGTGGAACAGGCGGGTAGAGTATCTACTATTCAGAGCCGGATCCAAGAGCTTTCATTTGCGGCACGTTTCCTCGAAGGGGTGCTTTCAGCACACAATTTGTTGAGCGAGAGGGGTGCACTCGAACATATTGAATGTTCTCTTTTCCTCTGAAATCATCTTTGGTCAAAAAATCCATTGAGGGGGGGACGGAATTGCTCAAGCATTCTTGAGGGGTCGCCCCTTTCCCGGCCGCAGGGTTCCCACCTTTCCACGGGGAAGGGGAACATTTCACAGCCTTCCTGCTACCGATACCGACAGTAGTCTGAATGCTTGCTAATTATTGGGCAAGACGTACCGTATTCAGGCGACCCTGTGTGCCAGTATAACCGATATGTCATGTATTACCGACCGCGTGCGTGCGCGCCAGTGTCTCGTGAGCGGTTTCCACACATAATACCACATTTTCCCGCCGATCTGTTTTCGGTCGCCGTGCCCATGTGAACAAAGCGCCACCGCATTCCTCCAGCGTGCGACTGGCCGACACGAAAGCAGCGGAGCACAGCGGCGGAACACAGCAGCGGAACACAGCAGCGGAGCACAGCGGTGGAGCACAACGGCGGAACAGAGCGGTGGAGCACAGCGGCGGAACATAGCAGCGGAGCACAGCGACGGAACACAGCGGCGAAACACAGCGACGGAACACAGTGGCGGAACACAGCGACGAAACACAGCGACGTAACACAGCGGCGCACGCACCAATCAGCCAGCACTCAGAAAGCATGGTTGTGTTCCCAGGTAGACGGTGATCGACGTTCGTGTGACGGCGTCTTTGGCGCCGCTGACCTGGCGCTCCTGGCGCTGACCTGACGCTCCTGGCGCTGACCTGGCGCTGGACTCGTCTGGGACGATTGTGTCCGGACCCGTCACACCATCCGCGGCCACCTCGGCTCCGGTCGACGATCGTCCTCCGGCGACGCGTCGTACTGACGTCCTGGTGCTGACACAGCTGCCAGCGCTGCGGCCACGGGGAGCGGCGACACGGCGCGGCCGCCGCCGCCGCTGTCGTCACACGCGGCGTGGTGGTGGCGTGCGGGATGTGCACACGATTCGATGGGAGCTCTCCGAGAGGCCGTCTGTGGTGCAGGTTTCACTCGAACGCACTCGAGAGTGTTCCGTTTCGGAGCTGTGCAACACGTCGGTCCACGTACGGTTTGTTGTCTCTTTTTCGCTCGCCCACACGTGATGCGTGAACAGTCACCGGGAAGTTGTTACACCAGTTTGCCCCTTGTTTGAGCGAACCCCGCTGTACATAGTGACCAGTCAGTGTTGCCGGCCTGCCCCCGAGCGTGAGGAGCAGCCGCGCATTGCACGCACCTTTTTCATGCCAAGCCAGCAACTTCTGCACGTTACCCATGCATTTGGGGAAGATGCTGCCGACTGGTAAACTGGCGCCATCGGCACTCACATTGTGTTACGCAGTCTTTCGTTTTCGTTGTGAACGTGTGTGTGTGATGGTGGTTCCCAGAGTGTGTCCAGAGCGTGTCCAGCATTGTTAATGGGTGCCGATCGCTAACAGCTGGCTTTTTATAATAAACGGATGACTCCCATATGTGTTTTGTCCGTGCATTTAGCATCGAATCCGTTCATTCGGATTTTCATCTGTGCGCGGCAACCATGCGGAAGGCGAGTGCACATGGTCGGCACTCACCAACAATCATCACTATGCACGAACAAAACTAAGAGCACCGCCCGCACCTATGCATACAGTAAACAAACAGCTTCAGCACAAATACAGTCAAAGCAGCCAGCAGTCAGTCAGAGCAGTCAAAGCAGTCGGCAGTCAGTCAGAGCAGTCAAAGCTGCTCAGCCCAATGTCGGACACAGCCGACCGGCCTGCCGGGTGTTGCGGCTGGAACATGGGCCTGCAGTCGCAAGGAATGCCTGCAGTGCAACCGGTTACCCATTCGTTGTTACTTTATGCACACACAATGCGCATAAAGTAATATGTGCGGTGTGGGTCCAACTGAGCCGCCCCGGTGGCTCAGTTGGTTCGAGCGCTGGTCTGCGCTGATCTCCCCTGTTCTGGCAAGACAGGGCTCGAGTCGCTTCACGCGCTCGCATCTAGTCCCCGACTGGCAGTGTCAGTTGGCTTAACTGGCCCGATAAGGCCGGGGACGAGCTACCGGGGGCCCGTATTGGTTCTTGATGGCAAGTTAAGCTTTCTTGGAATTCATGGATCAGGTGGTGGAGCCAGGGTTCACACAAGCTTTGCTTAACAATATAACCATAGGCAATAAAGCCACCACAGCAGGGTTTGGGATACATTTTACAAAATATTAAAAAATATATGTCCAATGATGCTCAGCTAACTGACTTCCGAAATTCATGGAGACGATACTTCAATCCTTCAGAGGAATCCAATTTTGTCCCATTTTGGTAATATTTAAGTACATAAATGCCGTGTGGAAAATATTGAAGTTTTGCTGGCTTGTCTACGGGACGGCACAATTAATTGTTCCGCCCGGGGCCCTCCAATATTGTTTGGCAACCGGTGACGTCACATGGGCTGGACAATTGCTCAATCCCGTAGGCTCTCCAGCCAAACTTCCGTGTTTTCCACACGACATTTCCGATCTTAAATACCATCCAAATGGGATAAAATTGGGTTCATTTGGAAGCTTGAAGAATCTTGTCCACGAATATGTGCCTGATTTTTCCCTAACAGAAGGACTTTTTGCTTGGACCCGCGCTGACTGCATTCATGTCGAGCACCGCAGGAATCGCGCGGTGACACGGGTAGTAGCAGTGTGATGAGACAGGCCAACTTAAGATCACGGCTGGGAAAGAGGGGTAGGAGCAAGTAAGAGATAACTGTTGCAACATAATTCCTCCCCACTCGGTGCAGGGGCGCAAACAAGGGTCAGGGCACTGGGGACATGTGCCTCCCATGGGAATGTGGTACCCCTCCGGCCAGGAAAAGGCACCAACGTTATATTTAGGCTACCGGCGGAGGTACCGATACTGGTTGGAATGTCACGCCCTTATCACCCATGTGCAGATACGGAACCTGCAGCTGGTTTTCAGGATTGTGTTCCATTTTGCGTTCATATGCGTCTAGGTCAGAGGTGTTCTTTGATATATATATATATATTTATATATATATATATATATATATATATATATATATATATATATATATATATATATATATATATATATATATATATATATATATATATATATATATATATATATATATATATATATATATATATATATATATATATATATATATATATATATATATGTATGTATACATATATATATATGTATGTATATATATGCATATATATATATATATATATATATATATATATATATATATATATACATGTAGTCGCTGGGTCCGAACAATGCAGTCGCCGGGTCCGAACCGCAAACACGTCTGACAGCTTTCGGTCCAACCCGCACGGGCGGACCGCACGTCCGCCCGCGGCCAGCTTTATTCTCACACTCCCCTGGCCGGGATCTTTTGGCGCGAAAGCAAAAAGCCAATCGGAAGGCACGCGTCGCCTTGGCGACGCGCGGGACCATGACGTCACCCGTCTACACTCTATAAACCTTGAAAAAAGGAGTGCACACGCACTCAACGCACATGACCTAGACATGACACCGGAGCGAAATGGCACACGATGTATCGCCACGCTGTTCGAACTATTGTCACAAGTGGTCGTCAGCAGTATGGCAACGGGTTTATCCGCAACACAAAGACTGATGTCACGACTGCGCAAGACCGTCGCAAGTCTTAATAGGGTACGCACTACATTTCAGCACAAGGCTTCTAGCACTCGCCATAGGCGCCCCAACAAGCGTTCCACAATCCGCACAGACATTACACAGTTTCACAATGTGGTGTAGACCCGAAACAAACCGCCCATCCACTAACGCATCCCGGTGGGTTCCTCATTTCCGCCCAACGCTAGTTATAACAATTGGTACAATAGCATCTTATTCTAACATCGCGCAACCAGGTGCTCACGTCACGCACGTTTTACACTGTAACCAGCGACTGTTCTAACAACAATTCGTACACTAGCATCTTAACCTAACATCGCGCAACCTCACATCATACACGCGTTTACACTGTAACTAACGACTATTCTAACAACACCCAACCAGGAGCTCGCTTAACCCGACTCGATCGTCGCAACACAGTTGGCGGTACACTCGGAGGAAGTCCAGGCCCGGGGTCACCTGTCTCTGACCCCACTCCCTCCACGGATGGGACAACATCAGGGCTTTCTATTCCTAAGCTAACCGTAGTGCCCGTCAACGCCGATTCTCTCCTGACAGCGGGGCACCCATCCCCTTCTTCCCTCTGAACGGAAGTTGCTTGGGTGGGACCCAGATCGCCGCTGTTACTGTCGTCACCACCAGCCGCTAACGCATCCGCGCCGAGATCCCCACTTTCCCCAACGACGCGAGTTCCGAGAGCGGTGCTTCCGGAGGAAGGATGTGAACCCCCTTCGCCTCCAGATTCCAGCACGCCAGGTCGGAATATGCCACATCGAACGGGTGGTGCGGGTGACCCAACCCCGAACGCCGGGGCGAGCGCCTCACCGACCCCCTGCCTCTCATCATCCACACTCAAGCCACGTCCTGCTGGTGTGTCTGTTACACCAGCTGCACATCCAGGCACAGTGGCGCAACCAGGATTTCAGTTCGGGGGGGGGGCAGGGTTTGAGAGCGGGCCCCCTCGCAAGCGGGCCCCCTCATGTTTTTAAAAAGTCTGCGGAAAACACGCACTTACTTTTACTTATTTTAAAAGCTGGGAAAATTCTTTTGAGCGGGCCCCTATGTTTGTAAAACTTCGCAGAAATAAAAGCACTTTTCCTTCATCAGGGGCCCCGGTTCGAGGCGGGCCCTGGTTAAAACGGGCCCCCAGATTTTCAGTTGGTTCAAAGGGCCCCTGATTCGAGCCACAGATCCGCTTCGCGGGCCCCTAGCCAGGGCTCTGAGTAGGGTGGCCCACTCCGAGCCAGGGGCCCGCTTCGCGGGCCCCTGGCTCGGAGCGGGCCCCAAAAAAATTTCGGGGGGGGCATGGCCCCTTGGCCCCCCCTGGTTGCACTACTGTCCAGGCACTGCATCCCTAGTCACCTGAGTCCAGTCCGGACTCGGAGCACCAGTTCGGCTATCCTCTTCTCTAACCGAGCAACAGCTGCCGCTTCAGGCTGCACCCCCCCCTGCAGCCATCTGGCGCACCGGCTGCATCACGTGCCGAGCGGCACTGCACACGTGACGTACTTTTGCCACTGCATCCTCAAAAGTACTCGTAAACCGACATATATGCCTCGCCTTGACAAGGCACTCACGGTTCCGGCGAATCGCACGCAGGAGTTGCGAGTCAGTCCTTCTGCGTAGGGCCTTAGCCGTGTCCTCGAGATGGCACGTTGCTACGCGGAGTCGTTACATCATCTCAATCAGCTGGCGCGCAGACGAGTACTGGAGGCGCCTGCTAGTCTGCCGTTGCTAGGCGACAACAGCACTCTCACCAGAACCTGTATCTGGCAGGGCCGCCATCTTGCAATCGCCGTACCTCTTGCTCGCGACCCCCATACTCATCACTTGTACGCAATCCTTCTGTGTAAGTGGCTGCACTCACGCGCCACACCGAGCCAAGTCATAAGTCACTACACACCGTTACGACAGGATTCCGACGACGCGAATCCTCCGCTCCTAAGTTCTCAGTCCGCCACAACACTCAATCGAGTCATCTGGCTTCCGTCGTGCGAGTCAGACGATCCGAAAGCTGTCAATCCGACCGCTGCCACCAATGTAGTCGCTGGGTCCGAACAATGCAGTCACCGGGTCCGAACCGCAAACACGTCTGACAGCTTTCGGTCCAACCCGCACGGGCGGACCGCACGTCCGCCCGCGGCCAGCTTTATTCTCACACTCCCCTGGCCGGGATCTTTTGGCGCGAAAGCAACAAACCAATCGGAAGGCACGCGTCGCCTTGGCGACGCGCGGGACCATGACGTCACCCGTCTACATACATATATACATGCCGGCCATTTCGGATTACGAAATGGAAATATATGAAAACCCCAATGATATATGAATGTGATTTTATTGCCGGCCATTTTATATATGAAAACTTGCCGCCAATTCGGAAGCATTTGAACAGGAAGGAGAGGGTTGAAATCCACTGACTTCGGAACGATGGTGATATATTTTGGCACCTTGCAGCGCCAAATTAAGTTGTTCCTACTCATCTTATAATAAAATAATAATGGGTACTTATGAAAAATACAGGTCCAAATTCGGCGACTATTTGTATGAGTGTTGCTTGAGCCACTTCGAAATCCGTTTGTCCCCACCTGCAAATACTAGGTACGCCACTGTCCACGCTACTCTATCTGGGATGTGTGAACTTTGAGCCTCAGTCACTGAAAGGGGCTTAGACCTCCAATGTAAAATCCAGTCCATGAAATGTTGGTGTTTCTGTTGTTGGAGAAGGGAAGGTAGTGTGAACAGTAGGAGCAGTTCCTCCCACAACTTCAAAACATTGCAGCTTAAAGCTTTGGATTACTTGGTTTTTCAAGCAAACATTTGGAGACACTGCATAAAAAGCTTGCCTTTTCCCCTGCACCAGCCTTGAAGGCCTGTCGATAGCACTGACCATGAGTGCATCCCAGAGTGAGGCCACAAGGTGACCAACCCTCTCCCTGAACTGATGAAACTTCAATTGAAATCGACCTGAAATTGAATATCCAGTCTACTGAAGCTTACAATATTGGTATGAATACCAGTGGTGGGCGTTTCGATAACTTTTATCGATAACGATTATCGAAGTCGTTATCGCCGATAACGTTTTTCAAATTTGCGGTTATCGATTATCGTTATCGAAGTCACGTTATCGAAGTCCCCGTTTCGGCCAATCGATAACGATAACTTTTTAGATAACTTTTTCATTAAATACGGCGCCCATTTTTAGCCGGTTTTTGAAAACGGTTGTATATTTCTTAACCCATTATGGCCGACCGGGTACTCACTACTCAGTAACCCTTTCAATGTAAGTTATATTATTCCTGTGTAAGTAGATAATATCTTATTAAGTTATTTTATATGTTTTCAGTTTTAACACCTTTATACAAGTTCAATACTAAGTATAAAACGCGTTCAAACGAACGTAGGCGGCAGTGGCCACATGGTTTGTTTACTAAGCAGTAAGCACGGTAAGCAGTGATAAGATAGCGGACGGAGAGCAACGCTCACGTAAGAGGTGTGTATTCATTTCATGATAAATATTGTTTGAGATGGATATATTTAGTGCCACCCATGTATTAATTATCAGTTTAATTATACATAATAGTCTACATTATTAGCTGAAAGTCATGGACCATAAAATTGCTCGTTTTAAAAGATTTTACAATAAGTTGTTAATGTATATGTACTGTATATAGCCTACGTACATACGTAGTTTAACAAGTTTTAAAGTTGCTAGCCTGTAGTTATTTTATGAACCTCAACTAGTCAACTAGTAAACTACATACTTCGGGTTCTACTGCATCTATATGAAGAGCTACGATGGTTCAAATGCGCTAGAAGTATAATTACGAGGCAGGTAAAGTGGGCTTCCGAATTACCTCAACCAACTATCACAGTCTGTCCTACCGTCGTGCTCTTTGACCTCCCCGTCACAGAAAACGATTTTATGGGTAACCATGAGAGGGCCGTGTTAGGCGCACTTCGGTGGTTTGCCCGTGATAGGTTGGCTGGTTATGGGGACTTATGGCTTTGCAAAGGTTTCAAAGCCATAACCAGCCAACGCAACATAATGAGGAAAAAGCAATTGATACTACAAATTATATATCACATGCACTGCGTGACCTCGTAGTTAACCTCGTCCACTGTTTGCTTTCCAAGGAACGCCAACATGTCTCATCCGGAGGAACTCATTCAGGAGGCTGCCGCTGCCACTATGGAGGTGGACAACCCCCCTAGCTCGGCCCCCAGTACGCAGAGCACCGCTTCAGTCACTTCGGCTGCTTTGATTCAATCGGTTTCGCCTGCCGACCACGAGCACCCATGGCCGTACTTGCGCCCCTTCTTCGATGACATCTGCAACGTGATGTCGCACCACTTGACCGACGGCAGGGAGTCCATCAACGGCAAGGTCAAGTGCAAGCTAGGCTGCAACAAGCTGATAAGCTACAACAGCCTCAGCACCGCCAACCACAAGAGCCACGTGGAGCGGATGCACCCCTCCCACGCCACCCAGTTCAACGAGACCTGCTAGGCCAACAGGAACACCAAGAGGGCGGCCCAGGGAAAATCCTCGTCCGGCAACTCCTCCATCGGCCCCACCCCCAAGAGGATGGTCCAGGCCAGCCTACTGTCTGCCTTTGCCAAGGCTGGCCCAAAATACGACAGCAAGGTGGCTCACAAGCTCTTCATGAACTTCATGGTTCAGGAGATGCTCCTCGTCAAGCTCGCCGACTCCCTGACCTTGAGGAAGTGGGCCGCCTATTTCAATAAGGAGGTCCGCCTACCATCCAGGAGGACCTTCATGCGCCGTCTGAAGGACTGGGCTGACGAGGGCAGGGCCAAGGTAATGGAGGTGCCCAGCGAGGCCGACCATGTCGCCACGACTGCCGACCTGTGGACGGCCCACAACAGGTCGTTCCTCGGCATGACGGCGCACTGGCTGGACGCCAACCTGCAGAGGACGACCGCGGTTCTCTGCTGCAAGGAGCTCAACGTCAAGCACACCTTCGACGTTGTGGCTAGGGCCATGTGGGACGTCCACTGCTACTACAACATCGAGGGCAAGCTGGTCTGCACCACCACCGACAATGGCTCTAACTTTGTGAAGGCCTTCAAGGAGTACTTCACTGAGGCATGCACACAAATTAATTTCTATTAATATTATGTTATGTTACGTTTTTTCTTCTTCAAATGTTATAAAGTTGAAATTAAGAATTTAATTTCAATTTGAATATAAATAATCTTCATTCATTATTTCACTTGAATTAATTATTTCATTTGAATACTAACAGTTCATTGAATAAATTCATAATTTGTTGCTTACAGCTCCCAGCCCTCCAGCGCGGGGACGACCCCGACGACGTCCCCGACACTGAGGAGACTACCACGTTTGAGCCCGTCAATTTGGGGGACATCCTCCTGGAGGGCCCCGACAACGAGGAGGACGAGGAGATCAGGCTGCCCACCCACCGCCGCTGTGCCGCCCACACCGTCAACCTGCTGGCAGCGGCAGCCACGGCCAATGTGCCCACCTGGTCTGCAGGACCCAGGGCCGCCTTCACCAAGACGAAGGCTAAGGCCCACGCGTTGTGGAACGCCACAACAGGCGGCCGGCCTTTGCCGCTGCCGTCAAGGACACCTTCGGCCGCAAGTTTGTCACGCCGACAGTGACGAGGTGGAACAGCCTGTACGACTCCTTCATACGCCTCGAGTCTGTGCTGGCTAACAAGTTGGTTGAGCTCAACACCATCTGCGCCCAGCACGACGTCCTGCAGCAGCCCGGCTTCACCAACCAGGATATGGAGGTTGCGCAGGAGTACATCCGCGTCATGAGGCCGGTGGCAGAGGGGCTCGACAAAATCCAGGGCGAGACCACGGCGTATACCGGCTCTCTCCTTCCCGTCCTCCTCATCAAGACGAACCTCCTGAAGGAGAAGGCCAACAACCACACCCACGCCGACAACCTCGTGGATGCCCTGCTGGACGGTGTCGGGCGCAACACCGGCTTCGAGGCAAGGTTCGGCGACCTCTTCCAGGACGAGGACCTCCTGATGGCCACAGCCCTGCACCCGGGATTCAGGATGCCCATCGTGAAGGCCATGAACCCCACCAAGGCCGACGCCATCAGGGGCCGCATCATTAAGGAGGTGAGGGAGAAGCTGGATGATGCCGAGGAGTCCGGGAGCGGAGGGGAGGGGAGGGCCCGAGCAAGGAGAGCCAGGAGGAGAACTTCTTCCGCGTCTTGGCCAACCTTTTGCCCGCTGAGCCCACCCCCACACGCCGCACCGTCCACACCAGGGTGGCCAAGGAGCTCGACTCGTGGTCGTCCGGCGGGATGTCCAAGGGGGTCGTGGACGAGAGCCTCTTCCCCGCGCGCTACAAGGAGATGTTTGTGGGCTTGTTCAGGCGCTACAACACGGCCATCCCCAGCTCAGCCGCGGTGGAGAGGGTGTTCTCGATGGGCTCAGACGTCTTGAAGCCCAAGAGGAGCACTCTCACGTCCATGAACGTTGAGAGATTTGTGTTGCTGAAGGGTAACGCGCACCTGCTCCAGTTCGAGATCCCCGAGGAGGAAGAAGAAGACATCCTTGCCTAGTTTGTGTATAGTTTCTTTTTTTTTGTTTCGTATATATTACTGTAGCGGGCCAAAGCTATGCGCCTGCGCAGAGACAACTGGCCGCTTGCCAGTATCGCCCGTGACCTCGCTGAGATCATTGCGCGTGCGTACGGGCCGCTGCTGCCGAACCGCACTCGGACACGTCGTCTGTTACTGTGTATAACGTGTCATGCAAACTGTTCTCTCACTTGGATCTTCTCTGCAAATACAAGCTCTCTCCGACACGCACAAGTTTCTGGCAACATGCCATCGAGACAGTGCGGAGTGTACGTTCTACACTCCACAATTGGTGACCCCGACGTGATTCAAGCCGTCCCGACGTGATTCAAGCCGTCCCGACGTGATTCAAGTCGTCCCGACGTGATTCAAGCCGTCCCGACGCAATTCAAGCCGTCCTGACGTGATTCAAGCCGTCCCGACGTGATGTGGGGAGCCAACGCGCAACTCTCTCCGCTTTCCGCACGCCTCCACCCGCTCCTGTCCCTCTTTCTGCCTCTCTCCCTCTCGTCGGAGGCCTAATGGCGCCGCCCGGACACCGAGGGACCACCGACGTTCGTCTCGCCGCTATGTTTCCAACTAAGTAATAATGGTATTTTATGAAAGAATGGGTTAACATATTATGTAGAAGCTAAAATAAGCATTATTTAAATGTTTTTTTTTTAGTTTGAACTGCTAAAAAAGGTTATCGTTATCGTTATCGCGTTATCGAAGTCACCGATTAGGTTATCGAAAGTTATCGAGTTATTGTTATCGAGGTCACCGTCCTCGAAAAAGGTTATCGAGTTATCGTTATCGAAGTCGGGGTCAAGTTATCGAGTGCCCACCACTGATGAATACAGACAGACATGCTTCAAACCCTTCCCACACCACTTTGGAATAAGAGAAGACCACAGACATAATTCATCCTGTTCTCCAACATTGCTACCAGGTATTCATACCAAATGCTGAAATTATTTGTTATCTCAGAAAAAATGCCCCTTACTTGTCATAAAAAGAGGTGGTTTATAAAGTCATAAAAGTCATAAAGTATTAAGGCTTAATAAGAGCCACAGGGACCCATCTGGGTTAAACCTATCTCGAAAAGGTACTAGAAATGTACATACTCTCACCCCAGTCAATCCCTTATCCCAAGTTCCTAGGAAGCTATACCCCAGCCTATCTAGCACCACTCACTTGCTACCGCATAACACCCTCAACAATCACAAGCTCCTCCCATCATACCCATCGTACCACCATAGACAATCTCATCAGCATCACATCCCGAAGGAAGGTGCCGAATCCACTGCTAGGCACACCCCACACAAATTCATAAAGCGTTCAGACTTAGTAAGAGAATCACTTGCTATTGCATAATACACTCAACAATTACAAACTCCTCCCATCATACCCATTGTGCTACCATAGACAATCTCATCAGTATCACATCCCGAAGGAAGGTGCTGAATCCACTGCTAGGTACACCCTATATAAAGTTATAAAGCGTTTAGACTTAATAAGAGACTCACTTGCTATTGCATAACACACTCAACAATTACAAACTCCTCCCAACTCCCATCTCCTCCCTGTCGATCAACCCTCCCTGGAATACAGAAAAACAAGCCCCCTATTCTTATATTGATTGTCTATGCCGTTTTTAAAGATGTTCAGTGTGTTGCTACTGACAATGGTTCCTGGCAGCTGGTTCCAGTGTTCTACTACCCTGTTGGCGAAGAAAGACTGGCTTAACCTTGTCCTGCTGTGATTAACTTTAATTTTGAATTGATGACCTCTAATTGCATCATTTCTGTTAAATTCTAACATTTCCCTGAGATATCCCTGTTCCTGACCATGAACAAATTTAAAAACCTCGATGAGATTTCCTCTCAGCCTTCTATATCTAAGTGAAAACATATTCAATTTCTTCAATCTTTCCTCATATGCCAGGTTGCCTATCCCATTAACCATTTTTGTTGCCCTCTTTTGTACTCTGTCTAAAAGCCAACAATCTTTCTCATAACTAGGGGACCAAGCTTGGACACAGTATTCCAAATGTGGCCTGACATATGCACAGTAAAGCTTCCTGATCACCTCCTCACTTTTGTATGACACATTCCTCTGTATTGCCCCAAGCATTCTTAGTGCCTTCTTCCTGGCTTCCTTGGTCTGTTCTGATGCCCCCAATTTTGTGTTCAAAATAACACCTAAGTCCTTCTCCTGCTGAGTCACAGATAGTACTTGGCCACCCATCAAGTATGGAGCCTTCATATGCTGCCTACCTACATGCATGACTTTGCATTTATCAAAATTAAACTTCATTTGCCATTTTTCGGACCACTTCACTAGCTCGTCTAAGTCTTTCTGCAGCAAAACCTGCTCATTGTGCCCTGTTATTGCCCTAAAGATCTTCAAATCATCCGCAAATTTCAAAACCTTACTGCTTAGGCCACATTCAATGCTATTCACATATATAATGAACAATAGTGGCCCCAGTACCGACCCCTGGGGGACTCCACCAAGAACATTTTGCCATGATGACTTTGTACCATTTAGCATCACTCTCTGCTGTCTATCTGAAAGCTACAACTCTATCCATTTTAGGATGCTACCTGCAATACCATGGACCTGAAGCTGCATCATTAACCGTTTATGGGGTACCTTGTCAAAGGCCTTACTAAAGTCAAGATATGCTACATCAACCTGAATTCCCTGATCAAATTGTTCTGTAGCAAAATTCAAAAAGTCCAAGAGATTTGTGAGACACGATCGCCCTTTTCTAAACCCATGTTCAGTATCTTGAATCAATCTGTTTCCTTCCAGAAAACTAACTATTCTATCCTTGATAATTGATTCGAGTACCTTGCAGACTAGGGATGTGAGGCTTACTGGCCTATAGTTTTCAACTTTCTCTCTTTCTCCTTTCTTGAAAATAGGAACTACATTTGCCCTTTTCCAATCGGTTGGAATTTCATTTTGTGAAACTGATCTACAAAATATTATACTAAGTGGAATTGCCACTTCCTTTTCAGCTTCTCGCAATACCCTAGCATAAATTCCACCAGGTCCTGCTGCCTTGTTTGGCTTTATTTTTCTGATATAATTGAAAACAATATCACTATCAATGAAATCAACATCGTGTATCTGATCACCTGTCACTGAACTGTGGTTCACGGTTGGCAGATTAGTCACATTCTCCACTGTAAACACTGATTAAACTGATTGCTCAGCTCCTCAACCATCTCACCATCCTCACTCAATATAGTCCCATTTACTTCCAGTGGACCAATTGTGCTTGCAACTTTACTTAGCTTGTAGAAACTAAAGAACTTTTTACTGTGCCCATTACAGTTCCTAGCCAAATCCAATTCTTTTGCTCGCTTTGCTGCTCTGATTTTCTGCTTCACTGCATCTCTAGATTTTTGATACGACCTTAGATTTACGATATTTGAAGCTTCCTTAAATACTCTAAATGTATCTTTCTTAGCCTTAATTGCTTTCATCACATCTGGTGTAATCCATGCTGGCTTTCCTACCCTTCTTTTGCACCTTTGCTTTTGGGGGACATGTCTAACCTGAATTTCCCTCAAGTAAGATTTGAACTTTTCCCACATTTCACAGGCATTTAAATAAAATAATTCTTCTTCCCATTTTATGGCACTTAAAGCCTCTCTCATGCAGTCAAAGTCTACCCTGTTAAAATTTGGAATCTTTGCCAAATTATCCTTGATTGTCCCTGCTACCTGTGCCTTGAATCTCACTATGTTATGGTCACTTCTTCCCAGAGTTTCTCCTACAATCAAGTCTTGAACTAAATCACTTAAATCTGAGAAGACAAGGTCCAAGAATGAGCCCTGCCTGGTTGGTTCCATTACAAACTGGTGTAAGAACAAGTCCTCTTCAAGGCATTTCCTAAACAGTTTACATGATGGGGAGCCAACACCAACATTTTCATATCCTTTTAGATCCTGTACAGCTTAGTGCTGTATTAATCTTTTTAGGCATGAATGGCCACCAATCCTCTTCTTAATAGCATCTTTTGCACTGCAGTTGGTCCAATTTTTCTCCCAAGTGCACTCAGTGTGCCTTTTCCTTTAGGGGTCATGGGTCTCTGTGAACCAGCTGATGCACACAGTGCACCTCAAGTTACTAAGATTTACAGTCTAGGATGTGACCATCCAGAAAGAATGCTCTAATGCCTATGCACTCCAGTAAGAAAATTGCATTAATTATGCATGGTAATTCACAAGCAAATTGCATTGAGAAAAACATCATAGTTGGAAATCAGGATATTTCCATCAAAAGGTTAGGATAGGTTAGGTTAGGTTATACTACATTTTAAAAACATTTATTTTTATGATATGCTACCTAGATGGAAACCATTTTTGGTGTTATTTTGTTCACAACCTGAAAAGTAAGCATTTGCACCGAAAATGAGTGATCCCATCATCTTAGGGTCTGTTCCTGACCCTGCTCCAATCTGCTCCGAACTGCTCCAAGTTGCTCCAAGTTGCTCTACTCTTTTTTTGGAGCAGGGTCAGGAACAGACCCAAAGCGTTTCGCAAATGTATCTTCAGCGCCACATTTGTGCTACTCCAAGCTGCTCCACTAGCTGCCCCTGCTCTCGGCCGGAGTAAGTTGGAGTAGATTGGAGCTACTCCGTTCTGCTCCGAAAACGCACGGGAACACGGAGCAGCTACTCCAAGTTGCTCGGAGCAGCTTGGAGCAGGGTCAGGAACAGACCCTTAGTTACCTTCATAAACATTGCATTGGAGGTATAAATTCCAAAGATTCATAAAACACATTAAGGCATACATTTACCGGTAAGCCTAGGTTCATAATTGGCAAATCCAACTATGGTCTCAATTTCAATTCGTGAAACTTTAAGGGTTATGAACGATAACAGGTTGAGGGTTGTTGTATCCTATGAACTGAAGAAATTCTGCACCAAACTTAAGAGCATGTTCAATAACCTAGGAATCCAAACAATATTCATCAGCCTCATATTTCGATTTTCCATGCCAACGACCAGAAACACCGTATGCCCAACTCTTGTGCCCAACCACAACACTCTGATGTCTTCGCTGCGCCACAGATGAATCTAAGCCAGTTTTTAAAACGTATTTGGAATGTTTGCGTGACGTCACCGTATATAACAAAATCCTAGTAGATTCTACTAGAAATCTCGCACATTCCTGCTACGTCACTAGGGCTGGAACTAGAAAACCTGTTTAATACAACGAAGAATGGCTCTTAGATGCTCCTGGGTTTTAGACATTACGTGTAAAGAAAATATACGACCTTCAATATACCAGGAGGCGCTGAGTTGATATAAAAAGAAACGATAAAGGTTATATTTTATTACCCAACATTTCGGCCTGGGGCCATCGTTAGTAGTCAAAAGGCCAGGGGCCTCCTGACGATGGCCCCTGGCCGAATAATAATCTAACATTTATTGGGTTGAGTGATAAAATATAACCTTTATCGTTACTTTTGATATCAACTCAGCACCTCCTGGTACATTGAAGGTCGTTTATTTTCTTTACACGTAATGACTAAAAAAAACCTACTAGATTCCGTTGTACCCAATACCAGGGGGGTTCGCTCCAGCATTGTAGTCCAATAAAAAAAGGGAGATGCTTGAGCCAACCAATCAGCGTTTGACGACCTCCGTCGGCCGTGACAATGGTAAACAAACACATTTTGTCTTTAGTGCGGCGAAACCGGTGACATTCACACAAATACCAAATTTGTTTCCCTGTCGACGGTGACATTGTGATAAAGTAGTATTACAGATCAAGACTAAAGTAGCAAGAATGTCTTTGTAGAAAATTAGCACGAAAAAATGGAATAACATATGAATAATAGCTTCCACAAGTTTTGCCCTACGGCCTTTACTATTGCCACGAAGTGCGGAGGTCGTCAAACGCTGACTGGTCCGGGGGGGGGAGCCAAGTTGTTCCGGGCCTGTGACGTAACCAAGGCGATACTCGGGAGCACTTTGCGTGCATCTCAAGCCAAAATGGACAATATTTGCCACGGCTTTACGCAGGAAATTTTAATTGTACATGAGAAAACTTGATACCAGGCGAATGCTTGAAGAATTCTACCCACGAATCCGGATCGTTTTTACTTCTATCACACCGAAAAAGTATGTTTCCTTGCCGGTAAACGAGGACACTACACAAAACCGGCCAGCCGACTCCCGGAGGGCGGGGCATAAGTCGTTGCCATGACGACCGGCTGGCCCTCAAGGCCAGTCGTGCGTCGAGCTTCGGCAGAAAAGGAAGCTGCTGTTAAATGAAATTGAACGTTCTTTCTCATTCTTTGTACTCTTTTTCATGTCATCCTTTGCTTTCTCGTGTCAACTGAATACAGGAGAAAGTAAAGCATGCCATAGTACCATAAGCTCTTTTCTAATGAAAATGTATAGAAAAGTATGAAAAATGAAGCACGTGAAGTGTTTGCCGCGGTTGCGGCACTTTATCACCAATTGCCAGGAATCTGCTATATTTGGAATATTCTACTATGGGATTGTATAATCCGCCAGATGTCCACCACATTCTAGTATAATATCGCATATTCTAGCTGTGACGCCACCAAGGCACGCTATATACTAGATCTGAGAATATACTAAACTTGGGTGTACCCGTTCTTTAATATACTATGGACTGGTCGGCTCAAGTTGATAGAATTGATGGTCCTCTCAAGCGTCTCCCTTTTTGGGAAGCGGAGCGTTCTACCTGGTGTTCTATAGCCTTGCCCAATAGTACCCAGATTCAGCCCATTGTACGTCATCTGTTGCTAAACAATATTAGAGGGCCCTTCTTCAGCCACCTGCGCGGAATTTGTATTTGACGCTCAGCTCTTGTGATAATTTTGAAATGGTGTAGGTGGGATGCCTTTGTACTCGTGGGCGTGATATGATATGGACAGTTGTCTGCGTTGTTTTTCCAGTTTATCGATGGTTGATTGCGTTTTATCTGAGAGCTGAAGTGAATGCCTTTGATACAGTTGTAGTTTTTATTGGTTTGTTGCATAGCAATGCCACGTGTGAAAGGGTCTGGCGTGTCTAGACAGATTGTACAGTGTGGATACGATGGGTGCACCTTTAATGGCGTTAGATATAGCATGAAACGACATAATAAGGGACGCCATGGTAGTCTACCAGTGAAGGTCGCCGGTGAGATGGATGAAATATTGAGCCAGGTTAGTGTTGTGTAAGAACTGTGTTGTAGGTAGGTAGGTAGGGGAAGAGGAGGGTGGGGGATTCGAACACACAAGACATCATGCAACAAATAGCTCTACTGCTGCTTCTGTATGGCTGAACCAGTAATTGTCAGAGTCGGAAACTTACTTTTCAGGTTGGGAGTCAGATTGCATACCGACTTCTGGAGTACATTTTCATGGACATTTTTACGCATGGAATCTGCTTACCTGTAACTGATGGGAAAAGCCTATGTAGTCAGCACCTACATAATATGCATAAGTAATATGCATTGTCATTTTTGTCAAATCTAATGTCAAAGCATAGGAACAAAGAAGTGAACAATGGATGGTACCGCCTGGCAGCGAATCACGATAATCAGAACAGCTTCCTCTCTCGTAACTCACAGGAGCAATGTGCTTGCCTTTCACTGTTGGTTTCAGTACGAGGCTAGCGATATGAAAAAAGTACTTCCCACTTCACGATCAGCTCAGAGTGCATACCTACCTATGCAGCCAATTCCCTATGTACTATGAACCCACCTCTGCTACCTCACACTGCACAGTCAGAGGTTGGATGTGGTAGTGGTGTGCAACACAAAGGATCAGTCAAGGTCTTGTGTTTGTGGCATGACACTTAACAATGTGCACTTAACAACAAGTTGCTAATGGTTTTCATATAAAAAAGCATTGCATTGATTGGTTCACAGACAGATTTCAGAACAGAAAACACGAACAGCCAATTCTGATCGGTGGCCACCGGGACTCCGGCGGACGTCTCTTAAAACTGTCAAATTTTCCCACTATATGGGTGGTCTGAATGCAGGTTTTTGGAGATGCTGCTCCAGAGTCTGAGTAACCAGAGAACATTGTACTCAGTGTGCAGGCGCACTGTCTTGCAAGTGCTGTTGGCACGTTGTCGTCTGCATTTCCGGTGATTGAGATTGAGAGAAGTGTGTAAATCTGTGGTCTGGCTGCTGACTGCTTAGAAAAGTGGTTAGTTTGAGTGGTAACCATAAGTGGAATAAGCAGAGTTTTTGTTGGTGTCATTCTGTGTTTGTTTTTATTGACATCTTTGTTCCCAAATTTGTGTCTGAGTGCATGTCAAGCCCATCCTATCCAGTATGAACCCAGAGGGCAAAAATGTTTTCAGAGATAAAATCTCTGAAGAAGTGCCATAATTCCCACCTTGGTAATTGTACTGTGTTTACTGAGCACAAAGTGAACAAGCTATCCATATTTGAGCAGTTTCTTTCAATGAAAGTCCTCTAACCACTTGCAAAGAGCAACTTTAAAACAGACCATTATTTCATAGTGGTGTGCTGTATTTTGAACATGAAGATGTGGTTGTGCAGGATTAGGTACTTCACCATAGCTGTTGTGGTACAAGTTATTAGTAGCTGCTAAAAATACTGGTGTAATGGGGGAAAAATATCAGAGGTTGCTTCCCGACCCCTGATATTTTTATTTTTTTTAAGCTGGCTTAAGGTTCAGATTTCGGTTTTCTTACGCCAACTGCTCTCGGAAGCCTAAAAATGGTGTCTGTGGGCTTTGCCAGCATCATACACAAAGAATCTGTAGAGCTATGTGATCAGACCTTTATATTTTGGTAGAGAAAGGTCCATCACTTATGAATACCACCATCCTTCTGTTATTTACACACTGAACATGACAGGAGACACCCAAAGGTAGGTGTTTGGGAAATGGAACATGTTCAGACACCCTCACCCTATCTAGGTAGGTACCTAGGTAGGAAGGTAGGTAGGTACCTAGGTAGCTTGGCAAGTAGGTATCAAGGTTCAAAGGTAGGTACCTACCTACCTGCCTGCCTGCCTGCCTGCCTGCCTACCTGCCTACCTGCCTACCTGCCTACCTGCCTACCTGCCTGCCTGCCCCCACCCACCCACCCACCCACCCACCCACCCACCCACCCACCCACCCACCCACCACCCACCCACCCACCCACCCACCCACCCACCCACCCACCCACCCACCCACCCACCCACCCACCCACCCACCCACCCACCCACCCACCCACCCACCCACCCACCCACCCACCCACCCACCCACCCACCCACCACCCACCCACCACCACCCACCCACCCACCCACCCACCCACCACCCACCCACCCACCCACCCACCCACCCACCCACCCACCCACCCACCCACCCACCCACCCACCCACCCACCCACCCACCCACCCACCCACCCACCCACCCACCCACCCACCCACCCACCCACCCCCCCCCCACACCACCCCCACCCACCCCCCACCCACCCACCACCCACCCCCACCCACCCACCCACCCACCCACCCACCCACCCACCCACCCACCCACCCACCCACCCCACCACCCACCCACCCCCCACCACCACCCACCCACCCACCCACCCACCCACCACCCACCCACCCACCCACCCACCCACCACCCACCCACCCACCCACCCACCCACCCACCCACCCCCACCCACCCACCCACCCACCCACCACCCCACCCCACCCACCCACCCACCCACCCACCCACCCCCCACCCACCCCCACCTGCTTGCCTGCCTGCCTGCCTGCCTGCCTGCCTGCCTGCCTGCCTGCCTGCCTGCCTGCCTGCCTGCCTGCCTGCCTACCTACCTACCTACTTACCTACCTACCTAGGCAAGTGCCTACCTATGTACCTAGGCAAGTACCTACCTACATACCTAGGCAAGTACCTACCTACACATGTGGGTAAATTTGTGCTTTAAAGTGTTTGATTAATTCTTGGAATTTATCATTCCAATGCAATGTTTATCAATGTGACTAAGATGATAGGACCACTTGTTTTCTGTGCAAATGCTTACTTATCGGGTTGTGAACAAAATAACACCAAAAAGGGGCTTTGAGTTAGGTAGCATTGCATAAAAAGAAATGTTTGAAAAATATAATAAAAACGCAACATAACCTAACCTAGCTTAACCTCCCTTTGGAGGAAAAATTCTAAATAAACCCTGGAAACAAAAAAAACTACCCAAACTTAACCTAACCTAGCATAAGCTGCTTTTGAAGAATAAATATATTCACATTTTTGTTGAAAACTTGGGGGAAAAAATCCAACCAAACAAACCTAAAGTAACCTAACATAACCAGTTTGTTCACTTTATGGAGGCAAATATGTGTAAAAACTTATCTTGTTGCCACCTTAAAGCACAATAATACCCACATGTTCAGGGGCAGATTCAAGGTTAAGTTCGCTAATTCCAATTGATAGGATGCCTTGGTACCAACTAGGCCCCAACATAAAGTTTTTTGTTTTTAATATCCAGCACATTTTTTTTTTATGGCTGGTGAAATTTGTTGGGGCCAACATGAGTTATCAGGGCCTTGCTCTACTCAGTTATGGCCACAATTGATTTTTTTTATCTGGCTCAATTTTTTAAAACCCCAGCTTGATTGTTGGCCTCTGTGTGAATTATCATAGTCCACTGTTTATTTTGGGTTCTCAACACATTTGTATATCTAATTTTTGGGCCTCAGTTATTATTTTTAGCCCTGCTGTTATTTTTGGCCCTCAATGCCAATTTTTGGGACCCAACACAAATTTTGGGCCCAAGCAAGACTTTGGAAGGATCAGTTTGATTTTTGGCCCCCAGCCCAAATTTTTGCAGTTCTCACCAGAATGTTTGGGACCCCAACAATAATTATTGGGGCTCCAGTCGGATATTTCAGGCCCTTCTGTGTTTATTTTGGGCCCAAGTGCAATTTTGTGGTACCCTAGGTACAATTTTTCTTTGCACAAGGTTTTTTTTGGGGGGGGGGGGAGCAGCTGTATTTATTTGGGGCCATCAATGAAAATTTTGGGCCCAAGTGTGATTCTGTGGAAGCCCCACTACGATTTTTGGATAGGAGATTATCAGCTGATATGATTGAGTTAACAACTTTCTTAGGTTGGACAATCTTGTTTTCGAGCTATTTTTTTTGCAGTGGGAGCAAGATAGTTTGTGTTGGATGGGGAAATATTTATGCCAGTAGGTGTTGTAGAGTAGTCGATCTCGTAGGCCAGTGATGAGTCTAGTAGACCGCGCGCCGCGAATATTTCCGGTCCCATAATTCAACGTGACTGCGTTATATTTGAGCGATTAATGAAGCGGCGATGGTAACTCAGACAGCTCGCGCCAGTGTACAATGCGGTTTCCCGTCTTTTAGAAGGGCAAACCGAGTAGCCAAAATTATTACAAGTGCCGACGGTTAATTTAGACGCGACTGCCGGCACCACGAGCGGCGATCTGACGTGAGAGAGAGAGCTCAACCCCTTCTGTCGTATCTCACTAGACTACGGGCGGGCAACCCGTGAACAGCCCGCCACACCGCCCACGGCGATCGCCATAGGACAACACTTTCATGACACGTTCGACGGCCGCTGGGTATTGGCGGATCGTACCAGTGCATGCCCACATACAGCATGGCCGCTCGGGTGAATGACTCAGATGGGGGCGTAAACCGGAATGTCAAAGCCTATCTAA
Source organism: Ashinkailepas kermadecensis (assembly GCA_034440615.1). Lineage (NCBI taxonomy): Eukaryota > Metazoa > Arthropoda > Thecostraca > Neolepadidae > Ashinkailepas > Ashinkailepas kermadecensis. The sequence continues at coordinate 146,123 of JAOTOM010004181.1, forward strand.
TCCGGAAGCCTGGCCGCCGCTGGACGGCTCCGATCGTCTCAGGTAGCATCGGTAACCCATAACATTGATAACAGCATCCGTCGTTGCAGTCGCCAGCGGTTTGATTAGTCACGCGACGTTATATAACTACCTATTCTCGAACGATGTTAGCCAAACGGTATGATTATATCTAACTATGTTACAGTGTGCACTGTAAAGGCCCCTTTAAGTAGGCGTATGGGTGAAGGAGTTGGAAAATTATTGATGGGCATGGGTGTTCATGAGTGTGCTATGCAATATCAAGTCAACTACTTGATAAGTTGGGGTAGATATTACCTTTGGAACTGGGATAAGTTATTGATTGGGATGTGTCCGTGTCCTTTTCTCTCATCTTATAGGTTTCTCTCATTTATAGGTTGAACTCGGATGGCCCTCTGTGGCTATTATTAAGCCCTATCAATGCATGACTTATGACTTTGTGATCACTGTTGCATGCCAAAATGAAAAGCAAAGTCAATCTTTAACAAATGAATAGCACCTGCATTTGTTGAAGATAGGTTAATCAGTCAGTGAGGTTCTACTGTTTATGGTTCTTGGTATTTTCTCATCTTTTAATTTGTATTTAGACATGAATTATCAAATATCACTTGAAATGACACTGATTTGCAAATTGCATTGGCATTTACATTGTGATCTATTATCAATGAAAAAATGTGTTCAGCCCAGGCTTTTTCTTCAAGTCACCTAACCAGGCACCGGTATTCCAGATGTCGCCTCTAACCCAGCACTGGTATTCCAGATGTCGCCTCTAACCCAGCACTGGTATTCCAGATGTCGCCTCTAACCCAGCACTGGTATTCCAGAAGCCACCGCCAGCCACCAAAGCTCCGGTGTTCAAGAAGCGTAGCGTTCCAATGTTGCTACCAAGTGATGTTGAGGAGCTGCCCAGCTCAAAGAAGAATCTGGATGATGAGAGTGAAGATGATGCCCCAGAGAGCAAAAGGCTAAAGGTAATTGGATATATCTATATATGATGTCTGCTTAGCACATCTATCTTTTTTGGCCCACAACATGTGTACATGTATGTTTGCTGCCAGGTTTGGACACAGTGCTCAGGACGAGATCTGGAGTGCCTTTCGTACTCGTGAATCTACACTGCCAGCATAACTTTTGCAGTTGTTGCCCTGAAAGGCCAATGCTATTGTACAAAATGTGTGCAGTTTGCTGCTGAATCTTCTAAGAATTACACCAGGCAGTCTGCAGTTCAGTGATACATACATTGGACTGGTCCACTGTCGGGTCACTGGGACGATGTTATCACGTTCCAACAAAAGGGACCGAGTCCCAAAAATAGAGCAAAAAGTCCCACCACCGCCTCCCTCAGTGGGGCGTCCCGACTCAACCTGTGTTTGCAGCTCGACTCGAAGGATGTCGCCACGGCCGCCGGCCGACCGCCGCCGCCGCCTCCGCCGCCTCCACCGCCTCCTCTGCCGCCTCCTCCGCCGCCTCCTCCGCCGCCGGCCGACTCGGACTCTGACTCGTCGCCCGACGGCGAGGACCCGGCGTCGCCGCCGGTGGCCGACAGCTACAGCTGGGACCGGCTGATGCGCACGCCGGCCTTCTCGGCGGCGCCCGTCTGCTGTTTCCGGCACGCGCCACTCAGCGCCACCTGGCGCAACATCACGCCCGGCCTCGAGGTCGAGGTGCCCGCCGGCGACGCCTTCTGGGTGGCCACCGTGCTGCAGGTGTGGACAACACGCGCCACCGTCTTGTGTGTCGTATCGCAAAGTTTACACAGATCTTGATAGAAAAAGGGACTTGGAATATTGTTCTCACCTCAGCCTCTTGCTGTCATTACTTAATTTTAACTGTCGTCTTTCCCTGCTCTTGCACTATACTTTGCAGTCAAGCACAATGCCGTCTAACACCTCTGAAGCGACATGTTTGGTATTGGGTGCTTGAAATTGTCGCATGCATCGGGCAAGCAGATGGACATTGTGCACTGTCGACCTTCATCGTCGTGGGGCGCGTACTGGGCGCGTGCCATGCGCTCAGGGTTCGCGCCACACCCAATTATCTTAGCATGGGTTGTGAATTTTGCGACCACCGCGACCGAGGCATATTGGCGCCCGGTTCGGCTCACATGACACAGAGTGAGCGATTGGTGACATCACGCAAAACGCGCAGCAGCGCCGCTACCTGCATTACTCGGTTCTATACACCGGCTATATATTTAATGTTGACGGCCCGCCGTATGCTGGGGGCCTGTCAGTGTGAGGAGAGCAGAATTGGATATTCACGTTGTAATCTTGGATGAGGAGAGGATTTTTTTGGTTAGTAATTTAAGCTGGAGAGGATAATTTTCTTCAAACCTGTGGCATCAAAATCTCAGTTTCACTTTCCAGGGAATATTGAGCAATTCATCACATTCAATGGTGTCGGACAGCACCATTGAATATCCAAATAAGATAAATGAGGATAAATTACTTGAGAGCATACTGTTCTGAATGGCAGCAATCCAGGAATGGGCGGCTTTTCTAACCCTAGACGAGAGTAGTACATGTCATGACCCTTAAGACCGGTCCCACTTCTCACCCATGAACACCCCCGTCACACACCATTTTTGGGTTCCAAGTGCTGCCCATCCAGCCTAAATCGTTGTGATCAGTAGTGCATCCAGGATTTTCTTAGGTGGGTGGGGGCGACCCAAAATATTGTGATAAAATCGAGAAAACTTCCGGTAAAATGTATGGCTTTGTGTGGCGAAAATCTAAAACAAATTCGTTTGAACTTGTGCATTTGTTGGTGATGGTGCCGGGCCCGCACCCTTGGCTGCGCCTCTGGTTGTGATAGTCACGGTATCTTGATATTTTTTCCCATCAAGTATACTTTGGCTATAATCAAGGATGACCCAAACAGCTACCAAACATCACCTTCGAACATCCCAGGCGGTTCCAAGATGCAAAATGCGATTGATCGCCGGATTTGCTGTAGACAGCTTCATCCGTTAAACATTATATTGCCGCACGCGCTGCCACGCCAGCGAGACTGCCGCGAGAAGGATTTTATCTAAGTGCATGCGAATGTTTCGAGTGTGAAAATGACTGCTTGAGGTCGACTGCGTGTAAACCAGCATAGCTGACGAGCCGATGACCCGATCAACACAAAACAGACACCAATGCGTGGCTGCGACAACAAGACATTCGCTCTGCGTGGCGAGTGGCACTGCTTGCTTGCTTGTTGGCCACGAAGGAGGGGATTTATTTTTTTTGTTAGCTGGCTGGCTGCAGCATTAATCTATACTCTCGACCTATTTTTCGCAGTTATGAAGGTGCATCATGTACCTCTGCACCTCAGGTGGAGGGGTACCGCGACCTGGGGGACCCGGTGTGACGGTGTACCTCTGTACCCCAGGTGGAGGGGTACCGCGGCCTGGAGGACCCGGTGTGACGGTGTACCTCTGTACCCCAGGTGGAGGGGTACCGCGGCCTGGTGCGGCTGGAGGGGCTCGGCTCCGACTCGAGTGAGGATCGCTGGGTGGACCTGGTGTCGGCCGACGTGCGACCTGTGGGCTGGTGCGCGGCGCGCGGGCTGCCGCTAGCGCCGCCGCCGGTGGTGCCGGCGCGCGACGACTGGCACCAGGTGCTGGTCAGGAGGCTGACCGGCACACGCACACTGCCGGCAGGGTTCCGGCGCAAGGTGAGGCTGGCCGCAGTCACGACTGTCCCTGGGCAGAGGGGTATGGTGTGTTCTGGTATGTGGTGTGTTCTGGTATGTGGTGTGTTCTGGTATGGCTCACTAGAGCTGGTGGTGTGTTCTGGTATGGCTCACTAGAGCTGGTGGTGTGTTCTCGTATGGCTCACTAGAGCTGGTGGTGGGTTTACGCCACACCGCTGTGACGAGTCCCGACCTGTGACGAGTCCTGACCTGTGGTGGGTTTACGCCACACCGCTGTGACGAGTCCTGACCTGTGACGAGTCCTGACCTGTGGTGGGTTTACGCCACACCGCTGTGACGAGTCCTGACCGTCTGCGGCAGGTGTTGGCCAGCCTCAGCTCCCAGCTGTCGGCCGGCCAGACAGTGGAGGTGGTGGACAAGGCGTGTATCAGCCAGGTGCGAGCGGCCGTCATCCGCCGGGTGGTGGGCCGCCGGCTGCACGTGCACTACCTGGACGCGCCCGACGACGACGGCGGATTCTGGTGCCATGAGAACTCGCCCCTGGTGAGGTGCAGGCCGGACTGAGCTGAGCTGAGCTGAGCTGAACTGAACTGAACTGAACGGAACGGAACTGAACTGAACTGAACTGAACTGAACTGACCTGACCTGACCTGACCTGAACTGAGCTGAATTGAGCTGAGCTCTGTTGAGAAACCTTAAGTGAGCTCAGCTGAGCTGGGATGACAGATTGAGCAGGCCAGACCACGTTGCTTCTGTGTGGTCAGGTGTGTCTAGTAACTGGACCCAGGAGTGACACAAGTATTCTATGTGCACCTGGGACTGGCCCAGGTGTCCTCTATGTGCTGAGGAGTGACCCAGATGCTTTATTTGTGCTCAGGAGTGGCCCAGATGTTATATGTCTGTTCATGAGTGGTCCAGATGCCATCTATGTGGCTCAGGAGTGACCCAGATGTTTTATGTGTGCTCAGGAGTGGCCGAGGTGTTGTATATGCGTTCACGAATGGTTCAGATGCCGGGTGGTCTGCGTGTTCTATTCTATGTGTGTCCAGCAGTGGGCCAAGTGTGCCCTGTGTTCCTGGGAGTGAATCATGCACCGTCTGCCTCTGCAGGTACACCCTGTGGGCTGGGCCCTGGCTGTGGGACACAAGCTGTCGGCGCCCGACTCCTACGTCCGCCGCTGCACCACCGGCAAATACCTGCCAACTGACGCCACCCAGGACTACCTGCCGGCACCTCCGCCAATCACACACGACGGCTTCAAGGTATGATGTCATACACCAGCCAGGCCTACCTGCCGGCACCTCCGCCAATCACACGACGGCTTCAAGGTATGATGTCATACACCAGCCAGGCCTACCTGCGCGCACCCTCGCCAGCCACACACGACGGCTTCAAAATGACCAATGCAGTCGACACGCCCTAAAGCACAAATCCACCACCACCACCACACGACGGCTTCAAGTATGATGCCGACGACGGTATGATGTTATACACCAGCTGCGCCGTCCCAACAGGCCGCGATGGGGTGGAGGTGTCGGTGGCACGTGGGGGCGTCTGTCCGCTCTCCTCCCCACCTCCTTTCCACCCATGACTCACAAAGTTTGGCAGATATGACATCTGGCAGTTCACCACATCCAGTGGTATACGACACTCGCTACAGATATGACACCTGGCAGTTCACCACATCCAGTGGTATACGACACACGCCACAGATGACACCTGGCAGTTCACCACATCCAGTGGTATACGGCGCTCGCCACGACACCAAAAGCGTTGTGACGTGCGGTAGCTGTAGCGGTAGCGGTTGCTGTATATGTTGGTTCGCGTGCTTGGATGCCGGGCGGCTGTCGCTAATGGTTTCTTCACTCATTACTGCACTCGACGTGTATGGTGTAGAGATGTATAGAGCTGGTCGATGCGCCCAAAAACCTCAATGATAATAATAATGGAGAGAGAGAGAGAGAGAGTGTGTGTGTGTGTGTGTGTGTGTGTGTGTGTGTGTGTGTGTGTGTGTGTGTGTGTGTGTGTGTGTGTGTGTGTGTGTGTGTGTGTGTGTGTGTGTGTGTGTGTGTGTGTGTGTGTGTGTGTGTGTGTGTGTGTGTGTGTGTGTGTGTGTGTGTGTGTGTGTGTGTGTGTGTGTGTGTGTGTGTGTGTGTGTGTGTGTGTGTGTGTGTGTGTGTGTGTGTGTGTGTGTGTGTGTGTGTGTGTGTGTGTGTGTGTGTGTGTGTGTGTGTGTGTGTGTGTGTGTGTGTGTGTGTGTGTGTGTGTGTGTGTGTGTGTGTGTGTGTGTGTGTGTGTGTGTGTGTGTGTGTGTGTGTGTGTGTGTGTGTGTGTGTGTGTGTGTGTGTGTGTGTGTGTGTGTGTGTGTGTGTGTGTGTGTGTGTGTGTGTGTGTGTGTGTGTGTGTGTGTGTGTGTGTGTGTGTGTGTGTGTGTGTGTGTGTGTGTGTGTGTGTGTGTGTGTGTGTGTGTGTGTGTGTGTGTGTGTGTGTGTGTGTGTGTGTGTGTGTGTGTGTGTGTGTGTGTGTGTGTTGTGTGTGTGTGTGTGTGTGTGTGTGTGTGTTGTGTGTGTGTGTGTGTGTGTGTGTGTGTGTGTGTGTGTGTGTGTGTGTGTGTGTGTGTGTGTGTGTGTGTGTGTGTGTGTGTGTGTGTGTGTGTGTGTGTGTGTGTGTGTGTGTGTGTGTGTGTGTGTGTGTGTGTGTGTGTGTGTGTGTGTGTGTGTGTGTGTGTGTGTGTGTGTGTGTGTGTGTGTGTGTGTGTGTGTGTGTGTGGTAGAGCGGCATCAGCGCCCGCGAGGGCCCCCAGGCCATGTTGAGTCAGTTGAACTAACGCGCGGTGAAGTGTCTCAGCCAACACATACAGTCATAAAGTGTTCAGACTTAGGAAGAGCCACGAGTGCACACAACACAACACAACAACACCACAATGCACCACAACACCACCTTGAAGCGGCAGGTGACCGTGGTGCCGTGGCCATCATCCACATCAGGCCGTGTCCCCGTGTGGCCCAACAGGTGAACATGAAGCTGGAAGCGCTGGACCCGCTCAACCTGTCGAGCATCGGCGTGGCGACGGTGCGGCTCGTGCTGGCCAACCACCACCTGATGGTGCGGCTGGAGACGTTGCCGGCCGCCACGGAGGCGGCCGAGTCGCCGCCGGACCGCGACTGGTTCTGCTACCACGCCGCGTCGCCGTACATCTTTCCGGCGGGCTTCTGCCGGACGGTGGGCGTGCCGCTGACGCCGCCGCACGGCTGGCAGGCGGACGCGTTCACGTGGGAGGCGTACCTGGAGACGGACGGTGCGGCGGCGGCGCCGGCGCGCCTGTTCCACCGTCCGCCGCTGTCACACGGCTTCCAGCCGGGCCACCGGCTGGAGGCGGTCGACCTGATGGACCCGCAGCTGGTGTGCGTGGCGACCGTGTCGGCTGTGCTGGGCCGGCTGCTGCGCGTCCACTTCGACGGCTGGGAGGAGCGCTTCGACCAGTGGGTGGACGCCGAGAGCACGGACCTGTTCCCGGTGGGCTGGTGCCGGCTGGTCGGCTACCGGCTGGAGCCGCCGCGGGCGGCAGAGGCACCGCGGCGCGTCGCCCGGCGCCGGCCGACGGCGCGCCGCGGCGGCCGCGGACGGCCGGTGGGCTCCGCCCGCGGCCGCCCGGTGGGCTCGGCCCGCGGCCGGCCGGTCGGCTCGGCCCGCGGCCGGCCGGTCGGCTCGGGCCGGGGAGCGGCGCGTCGGGCCCGGCTGGGGCGGGCGCCGGCGGCCGGCCGCGTCGTCACGCGCCGGTCGACGGCGCGGTTCGAGCGTGACGCGCCGCACGGCTCGGCGTCACGCCTGGATCCGACGGGCGAGGCCGCTGCCGCAGGCGACTCGTGGTCCCAGGACGTGGCCGCTGTCGCAGGCGACTCGCGGTCCCAGGACGTGGCCGCTGTCGCAGGCGACTCGCGGTCCCAGGACGTGGCTGTTGCCGCAGGCGACTCGCGGTCCCAGGACGTGGCCGTTGCCGCAGGCGACTCGCGGTCTCAGGACGTGGCTGCTGCCACAGGCGACTCGCAGTCCCAGAGAGTGTTTGACGTGGAAGCCGAGGCTGCCGACTCCCTTTCGTCAGAGGACATGTCCAAGGCACCCCAGAGGGAGGAGCGCCAAGCGGGGATGGCCAAGGAGGAACTGGAGCCGCGGCCGTGCAGGCACGAACAAGAGAACGAACCGAGCAGAGAGAAGCAGAATGACCAGGACGGGCAGAACCAGAATCTGAGACCAGCCGTGGAAGAACGCGAGGGTCCAGACACGGCGAAACCGGAGCGTGGATCAGGTGCTGAGCAGGAGCGGGAATGCATAGAAAGACGGGAGAGTGAAGACCTGGAGGAAGTGGAGGGACCACAGCGAGATGAACGGGAGACCAAAAGCATGGGTGACCATGCAGATGGTGCGCGGAGGGAGAAGCACGATGATCAACGCATGGACGACCAGGAGGAGGGACCACATGGTGAGAAGAGACACAGAGAACCGCAGCGGGACGAACTGTGTGAGGAATTTGAACCGCAGGATCAGAGACAGGCGCCGGCGTTGGCCGGTCAGGGTCAGGGACCGGACCGGGAAGGCCAAGACCGGGAACGGGCGTGTGCCGTCCCAAGCCAGGGACCACCGCCGGACGACTCTGACGACTGTCTGGAGTTCACGGAACAGGATCGGGAGCTGCTGCGGCGGATGCGCGGTCAGCAAACGCAGCTGGACGCCACGGACGAGTGCCTCGAGTTCACCGAGCAGGACCGAGAGCTGCTCTAGCAGGGGCCAGATCGATGGGCGGGTCGGAGCGACGTGACCCGATGTCGAGGTCACAGATCGCGACCAGCAACCGCCGGGGCGCGGCTTTCTTGTGCATATGACGAGGATATCCCACCTATGTATGACGAGGCTATTCTGTCTGCACATGGCAAGGTTATCCTGTCTGTACATGACGAGGCTATCCTGTCTCCCGTCTGTACATGGCAAGGATCCTTTCCTGTGCATGACTAGGTTATCTTGTCTGTACATGACGAGGCTATCCTGTCTCCCGTCTGTACATGGCAAGGATCCTTTCCTGTGCATGACTAGGCTATCCTGTCTATACATGATGAGGCTATCCCATCTGTACATAACTAGGCTATCCTGTCTGTACATGACAAGGCTATCTTGCGGCACATAGCGGGTACTATGAAGATGATCAAAGCCATGCACCAACCGTCACGTTATGTGGCCGACGTTCTGTGGTGTGGCCGGCGTGCCTTGTCGAGTAGCGTCTTCCGCATCGACACAGTCACTTCGAACTGTCCCAATACCCCCATGTGGTCCTGTGCCGATCTTAACGTGATTGTCACGCTGACTTCTGACATGCCCCTGGGTTCTGGCTTTCTGTTGATGCTGCACTTGCCGTTTGTGTTGCACGGTGTGGCGATATTCGCCACGTCGTGGACTTGCTGCACGTATTTTTGCTTCATCGTTGAATGGTGAATGAGAGGCGGTCTGCTATGCTGGTCTGTCGACACGTGCCGTTCAGTGGCGTGGCCGCCAGCCGCGGTATTTGGATCACCGTTGTGTAGTATGCGTGTGTGGTATAGTGCAGAGTATGCGTGCTCAGACCTCTCAGTCGTCACCTGCCCGGACATGGGCGGTGCCCCAGTGTGCCGGTGTCGGCGGGCGTGTGCCGGTCGGGTTCACCTGTCACTGCGACGGCGTCACCGGCCGCCGCTCCACCCCCGGCTCCGATAACACCGGCGAATGTTGGTCGGTCTGGCACGCCGCTTCACGATGCGTGTTGAGCTTTAAGCCGAGCGATGCTGATCGGGAATGTCGTGCTCTGGGTGCTGCCGGGCTCGTCCGGTGCAGCTGGTGGCTGCTGCTGCTGCTGGGCCGGGGCTGCTGCTGCCGCTGGGCCGGAGCTGCTGCTGCTGCTGGGCCGGGGCCGCACGCGCGAGCTGGGAATCGCATGGTGCAGGCTGTGCCATAACTTAAATGTTGTAAGTGCGCCTTGGTTGAACAACTGTTTCGAAGCGAGGCAAAGCAAAGGGTATGTTTGCGTTGCAAATTTCATTGGAAATAATATACATGAACCATTTGCGTCATATTGCTACTTGGCTGAGAGACAGAATGTAAGACAAACATTGATTACTCGGGACATCACATTTTGTTGCATTCCATTCAAACTTCATTTCACAACACAATTCGCGTCACAGTCAGTCATGGTGGTGCCAGTTGCATCATGTGTAGACACTAATTGGTTTCCCTGAGCATGACATTTGATGGGGAAAACGAACACTCGATAGAAATAAAAACCATTACAATACTAGATCGTCCGTTCTGGCTTCACACACAACTGAATAAGATATACGCAGTGACCGGATATATGGTTGGATTCGCGTACCACATGATATAGGACGATAGGAATGCTGGATATTGGAGGGGAAAACTACTTGGCAATGACGAGCTATCCCACCACAGCTGCAGGAATGTCCGCGTGCTGCAGACGCTGCTGTGTGTTGCTGGCTTGCGTACGACTTGCCGCGGCGTCCATGAGATGGCAAGATTTACCTACGAAATCATTCCAGCGAAGTGGCGCAGCGAACTGTACGGGACAGCGCGTTTCGACAGTCAACTACCAGAGGCGCAGCAAAGTGGCTCCTTCACACAAAATACACTGGGTCATTAAAAATATAATAGTCTAGCAATACCCGTACTGTGTTGCTTTCTGATCTTTATCCTGATATGGCGTCATGATCCGACCCGCACACTAAACATTTTGGCATTTGCACCACGTCAACCGGTACATTTTACACGGGCCGAGAGTTGTCTCCATGGCATGAAATTTTGTTTGGGTTCGGCGTCACCTCAAGGAAATTCTGGCTGCGCCCCTGAACTACTTCAATACGGCCGGCTGGATAATACAATATTGATCACCACCGGTGGCAGAACCAATGGAGCGATGTGAGCCCCGCCCCCTCCCCCTCCACCAATAGTGTAGTCTTCCGTAGTTTTATGTAGATGCAAGTTATGTATTTGGCCATAACGTAGCATTTTTGTGGAAGTGACGGGGAGAAAACAACAGAATGCTGTTGGTCGACGGTGTAGGACGTGATCGCAGTTTCTATGCACATTTTATGGTTGGTGCGCAAGCAGATTTGTGGGTGCAAAACTTTGCTCTGCATGCGCACTCACAAAGAAAACATAACTACGCGTCTGCCACCCCTTCTACAGGGCAAAATCTAAGGTGACAAATTACTATGGGACGCAAATAACTTCAGATGCATCTGCATCCTCTTAAATGGCACACAATTTATGCCAGCCGTGCCACGCTGACGGTAAAGAAGGCACCTTTGAAGAAACAGCGTCACATATGCCCTCGCCTACCCCTTTAAATCCGGATATCGCCACCAGACCCGAGGAAACACTCTCACTACCCAGTCCCGGCACTGTTCCCGATGACCTACACTTCCCAGCACACGAGGCAAACCACCGACCCAAGGTGGGCTGAACTCGGCGCACGAGTGTCCAGCGCCCCAACGTCCAGCGCCCCAACGCGCACGAGTGTCCAGTGGGCGACCGCGGCGGAAATCCGACGCCCTCGGCGCGCGCGTCAGATATCGTAGAAGAACGAGTACTGCTCGACCGGTAGCCGCTGGTAGCCGCGCGACGTCAGTTGCTTGTTGAGCAGCAGAATGCGCGACCACACCTGCCGGCGCATCTCGGCGTCGAACACGTCGGCGGGCGCCACCGGGTGCTGCCGGTTGTGGAATCCGCCCTCCAGGTGGCGCAGCGCGCAGTCGAGCCGGCCCGGCGCCGGCGTGACGCCGAGGAAGCGCAGCATGCGCCGCAGCTGGCCGGCCGGGTCGGCGGTCAGCCGCTCGTACGCGACCAGCAGGGTGTCGCGCGGCGAGGTGGCCCAGTCGCTGGACAGGTCGAGCCAGTAGTCTGCGTGCCGGACGACGAACTCGGTCCAGTTGGCGCCCGCGAAGGCGGCGCCGTCGGCGCGGCTGGCCGCCACGTGCGTGCTCTCGCGCTGGCGGAAGTGGCGCAGCGAGACGAGCGCGCGGAACGGGTCGCGCACCAGCAGGATGGCCGGCAGCGCGTAGCCGGCCGCCTCGCCGCCGTCGCGCCGCCGCCACTCTGGCGGGAACGCGTGTGTCTTGCCGACCACGCAGGTGCGCACGGTCGGCGACACGTGCTCGCCGACGAAGCCGGACCGACGCAGCTCGGCCGACGTCATGCCGGCCGTCAGCGAGGCGTTGTCGAGGCGGCGGCGCAGCTGCGCCACCGACGGCAGCGCGCCCGTCGGCGGCGCGTCCAGCAGCTCCGAGTCGAGCGTCGGGCCGCACGTGAACAGGCCGGTGGCCGCCTCCAGCAGGTAGCGCGTCCACGTGTTGCCCGAGCGGAAGAACGAGGCGAGCCGGGCGTCCGGCAGGCTGCCGGGCCGCGCGAAGCGAGTCTCGTAGCGCGCGCAGTCGCCGACGAACCACGAGCGCGCCGGCAGGTCTGACTCGATCAGCCGACCCAGGGCGACGCGCAGCGTGTCGCCGCCGTCGGCGGCGGCGGCGACGCTGGCGGCGGCGGCGGCGCGCGCGCGGAAGGCCCGCGTCAGCGGCAGCAGGTCGACCGCGCTGAAGTTGTCGGGCACGGCGGCGACCGCGGCCCACAGGAGCGCGGCGGCGGCGGCGCAGAGGGCGACGGCGGCGCACGCGCGCCGCAGCAGCAGGCAGCGGTGGGTGAGCGCGTGTGCCGTCCAGCGTCGCCACGCCACGCTGGCGTCGGCGGCGCGAGTCGGCGTCTGAAACACGCGAGGCCGGGTGTGGGAAACGGACGAGACGGCAAACACACCGAATGCGTGGCATCGCCCGTGGTCTATCATTCTCGTAACGCTTCACGTGCTCGCTCAGCAGCTGCGAAATAGTTTCGAGTGGAATTAGTCATTCTGGTGAGGGGGCAGTGAAAATTTCCCTGATTACGTGTACGTGTATTCAGATTTCAGGCCGGCGTATGCTGGAGCCAGAGGGAGCAGAATCATGGGGGAGGGGTCGCTCCTCCTGAACTTCGTGAAGTGCAATATCTTGCCGTGGCGTTGCATGGAAAGAATCAACCTAAGCCTTTCTCTCTTCTATCCCAAATCAGTGGCGATGTCAATGCATGGAATTGTCCCCCCCCTCTACTGCGCACACACACTCATACACGCACGCGCACACTACTTAGCCGGTTGTCCTGCTCGATTGTCCTGTTCCTGGTTCGGTTCCACACGAGTTCGCTGAAGGACACGATACACACTCAACGAAGTCTGGACGAGAACTGTATTGGCCTTTATGCAATCAGCCGAGGGGACGACCGTGGGGACATCTATTGGTTGCGAACTCAACCACTATATCTCCGCACAAATGATTTACTCTGTAATGCACGTAAGCAACTGAACATAATTATTAATACATACTTCTATACCAAAATACCTAAACGGCAGATTTGAGCCCAACAAAAGTAAACGGCATTTTTCTCACAAGGTCTCTCACAAATCCCACATCCACACACATATTACGGCCGTACCCCCTCACCAGTACGACGCCGCACAGATAAAGATGACTCGTATTGAGGTAATACACAATGAACTTGTGGCTATTACAACCTCGCGTTAATGTGATGAAACAGCAGAGCAAAAAGGTCAAAATCACAGAAAAGCTAAACCAGTGGTCATGAATGCCATAATAAAATACCGCGGGCGAGCAGTAAATCAGACCAGCTCGGGCGGCGCGTCAGACAGGCGCCGCCGCAGGTGGCGACCGAAGATCGACACCTGATCGACACAAGCCGCATCAGCTCGGGTGGCAACGAATTGTACAGCAGTGGGGCTCTGTAGTCAAATTGCCTTTTCTCAGGGACGAGTGGTCTAGGGGTGAGATGCTCGTCTCACAATCGAAAGATTGTGGGTTCGAGTCTCACCTGTCGCTACTCTTCGCCCGCGACCAATCGGCGTGAGAGATTGGCGACAATACGTGACTCAACGGTCGACGTGTCGTAAAACCAATAACCAACCAAATTGCCTCTTCCCCATCTCAGTGCAGGACCGGGGGACATACAGGTGATGGTCCTGATGGGTGGTTCGGTCACGAATCTCCGCCACGGTGGTGAGACCATGCGGTGGTGCGCATGCGTGCGAGACACGATCGTATTCGCTCGGATCTGCATTTTGGTGAATGTCCCTACTTTGAGCGAGTATTGGGTGAGAATATTTATATGAATGCACCCGGATAATTTGCTCGCCAAGCTGGGTATCAGACGTGAAGCTGTTCATACATGAGCAGCTCCACGTCTGAAATTTTTGGCATACATGCCAACAATCAGGCATGGGCGCAAATGACCAACGCAGTCGATGCGCCCTAAAGCACAACCACCACCACCACCAACAATCAGGCAAATCGTGGGGCCGGCCAAATCACGTCCATTGCTCCCCATGCTAAATCCCATGGGAAATAACGCATTACGTCAAATTCCGAATCCATAAGTATGCAGCTCAAAAAGTTGGTAGCATATAAATTAAGAAAGGGTAGTTTCGAGTTCAGCTTGACACGGGGAGTCATTTGAGATGAGACACGACCGTATTCGCCTAGATCTGCATTTTGCTGAATGTCCCCCCATGTATTGGGTGGGAATATGAATGCACCCGGTTAATTCGCCCGCCAGGCTAGGTATCGGACGTGCAGCTGCTTATATGGCCAACATCAGGCAAATCGTATATCATTCGATTCTCCAAATCACGTCCATTGCTGTCCATGCTAAAGCCTATGGGACATAAAGCATTACGTCAAAAACCGAATGATATGTATGCAGCTACGAAAAGTAGGATGTAAATAAGTTAGCAATGTGCAGCTTTGAACATTGCTGACAGAGATGATTCGTTTCGATATACTGGCTTTCTTGTTTGGTAGGTACATTTGTGGGATTTTGTGGTGGTTGTTGGATAATTAATTTTGGAAGTTAAACGTACTGCATGCACCAAACTTTGGAGTCTACCATTGTGTTCAACCTGTCAAGATGCATGATATGTTATATTTTTGGCGTTTTTTAAGGGGCCGCTTGTATGGGCTGAGCGTGGGCTGAGCGTGCGCTGATCGTGGGCTGACCGTGGGCTGACCATGGGCTGTCTTGACAGACATGATTCTGGTCCACCACGACGCAAGTCATAGGGTCTTAGTGTTAGGTGTTCGGCACCACTCGAATCGCCCATAAGTAAAAACAAAAACAATAATAAAACCACCTGAAAATGCAAGCTGTAATACAATACGCGACGGCGGTTTCAGGTACGTAACATGAGCAGGCATCAAAATATAGTTTTGACCGAAATATTCTGCCAAAATATCAAGAGGAAAGTGGCGTGTTGGAACACAGATGTTAAAAACAAATAAGAGAACTTGGTGTGCACAACGGGACGCGAAAGAGCCATCATCCGCAGACATACTGCAGCGGTGTTGGGCCACCAACAAACCCGGTCAAATGACTGAAGCCAGTATCAGCTGCATGCGGTGGAGCACAATACACCAATTCAAGTGGTGCCGGCGACTCTTTAGGTCCAATGTGTCACGGTGCAGTTTTTGAGCGTGTGCATTTTTCGCCACGTATGCATTTTTTCTTTACCAAGCCGTGTCACGACAGAGAGGAAACGCTCACTTGTATCATACGGTACCATGTGGCGCAGAGGAAAACGGCAGAGGAAGCGCTCACCTGTGCCATTTGGTGAATGTCTTCGACAGCAGACGTCCGGGATCTTACGGCCCAACAGCAGGCCTCCCAAGTCCCAGTCTGCCGTGGGCCCACAGCAGTTGTCGGATACCAATATAGTCTGTCTCGTCCCCTCCACAGACTACCTCGCCTCCGCCGGAGTGTGTTAGCTTCCACTGCAGACTCAGTTGGTTAGCTGTTTGGGCTTGAGGGCGCGTCTACTGGTCTGCTGCAGTCTCCTCGGCAGTTCACTTTGGTGCACTCACTGTAGTCTCAGTCGGTTAGCCGTTTGGGCTTGAGGGCGCGTCTACTGGTCTGTTGCAGTCTCCTCGGCAGTTCCTTCGGCACTCACTTAGCTTTTAGCCGTTTGGGCTTAGCTACTGGCGTGCAGTATCCTCGATAGTTTTTTAGTCTCAGTCGGTTAGCCGTTTGGGCTTGAGGGCGCGTCTACTGGTCTGTTGCAGTCTCCTCGGCAGTTCACTCGGGTGCACTCACTGCAGCATCAGTTGGCTTGGGATTGAGGGCGCGTCGACTGGTCTATCGCAGTTTCCTCGGCTCTCGGGTGCACCCACTGCAGTCTCAGTCGGTTAGTTGTCTGGGCTTGAGGGCGCGTCGACTGGTCTATCGCAGTTTCCTCGGCTCTCGGGTGCACCCACTGCAGTCTCAGTCGGTTAGTTGTCTGGGCTTGAGGGCGCGTCGACTGATCTGTCACAGTTTCCTCGGCTCTCGGGTGCACCCACTGCAGTCTCGTCGCCCCGTAACTGCCGACTCTCTTGGCCTTGTCCCGGCGGTACCGTGTGCTCCGCCTGCCGGGCAGTGTCGCCGCGGCGGCCGCTCCCAGGGGTGAACGGCCGCCCGACGGCCGCGGACCGGACCGGCCACGCCGTCGCGCGTGGGGTCGGGCGGACTGGTCCGGCCCACGGGAGTGGCAAGAGTGCGCCGTGGGGTCGGGCTGAGGGTTCGGGTGGATAAGTGCCTCACTGACACTCGCACTTTCCTTTGGAAATCGCTGGCTCCCACAAACACGCAATCAGTACAATTTAATTGTAAGAACGAATGCGGTACTGTACGGTAGTGGACAATGTGACACTGCCAGATGTACCGCGCAGTTTATTTCCACGTAGGCACTCTGCGCATGCATTTGTTGCCCCGGCACAATTCAGCTCCGCTACGCATAACGCGCTGTTTATTGTTTGTTTATTGGGTGGTTCTCGACGCACTTTATGCACGATTACGGCTAATGGCGCGGGATTGGGAAATGTCCCGAGTAGTGCGAGTGTTGAACCCGGGACCTTTGGTGACCAGGCCTGAACACTTTAACCACTCGGCCATCCCCTCCCCGTGCGCTGTTTACCATTGCTAACATTGAGTGTATTTGTTCAGAAAAAAAATAACCTGGATCAGTAAGTGCTCACGCTCTAGTTGGAAACACGCCTTTTGACAGTTGCCAACAAACCGCAGCTATGGCAACAGTGCGACCGTGCCGGAACATTGGCTGTACGTTATTATAACTTGTTCAAATGTTGCCGTTGACCCAGAATTGCGGAAGGGCGTGATGGGCTCAAAATGTATGCTACAGACACTGGCCGTGATCTCGTAAAACAATGCAACCAGTCAACTTCCGAAGGGGAAATTTGGGAACTTTGGGAAATATGCACGCCTCCTATTCGGGCTGTTTTTGAAGCCAACTTTCAATTTTTGTAAGTTGACTTACAATTAGGAAATTATGAACGTTAGAAGTTGTGAACTTTCGAACATACGAATTGGCCGTGATCTCGTAAAACAATGCAACCAAGACTAGGAGGGATGCTCACTCCGGTTGCTATAGGGGAACTCCGGCATAGTAAGGAGAGGGACGGCGGTATTCCAGCAATGATTTGGCATCCTGAACTTTGAGATTTTCTAGTAGATAGAAAGGCAACCTACCCATGCATGGGTGGAACGCCGCTGCAAACGCGCCTGATGTCCACGCATTGAGCTGATGGATTCGGTTTGAAAACAAACATCACCTTTGAATTGTATTCCATTATGATATTCTTGCCGAAAGTTTTCGCTCCAGCTCCCAGACATGAATTATAAAAGTCAGACAGCGTACACGGTCGATGGCCGGACCACTCGACGTATGTTAACGACGAAATGCACGAGCAACCGGTCGATCACACCGCGCGGGCGCAGCCAAAGTCGCACAATGGGCACATTCCGGCTCCGAAGGGCCAAACAAACAACCAAGTGGCAGAAATACATGTGCTGGGCAGAGTTCCGGTCAGAGTTCCGGTCAGATAGCTCTGTGCAATATCCCGCACAGCGGATGGTCTCGCCATTCGCGGCTACACTGCACAGACGTGTCTGCTTTTGGTAGTGTTGGGAATGAATTCCAGACAGCCAACACATTGAGGGTTCTTCGCGCCCGTACACAAGCGTATGTTGACAGCACGAGGCGCACGCATACACACACACACACGCTGGTCTCTGGTGCATTGGAACGCTTGGGCGCTGAGCGTCCAGGGCTATTCAGCGCTCCCAGTCTGGTGGAGCCGCACGCATCTGCACGCGCTGGAACTGCGCTGGGCGGCCTTTGTCTGCCAGCATCGCTACCTCATTTCCAGTCGCCTTCTCAAGGTCAGATATCCAGCCGTCAATGGTGAGCGAAGCACATACCCAGCACGCCCTTCATCCCGGCCCTATAAAACCACCACTCCTCGGCGATCCAACACGTGTTGCACGCATCTGAAGTGAGAGTTCATCAGGTTGTCGCTGCCTCCGCTGCTGCAGTGGCCGCTTCCTTGGCCTTCTTCAAGGCCACATCCCGTCCCTTTTTCAGTCCCTTCAGCTTGCGCGTGCTGACCTTTCTGAGGTCCTGCTTCTCCATGTGGATGCGGCCCATCTGCGCGCCCAGCTTGCCGTCCGATATGTTTTTCACCTTCTTGGTCCTGAGCTGCTTGGGCTGCTTGAGCGAGCGGCGGAACAGGTCGTCGGAGGCGAGGCGCACGCGACGCACCACCAGGTCGAGCCGCGGCCCGATCTCCTCCAGCTGGACGTGCGGAGCGCCGCCGGCCGACCGCTCCGCCACCGCCCGGTAGCTGCGCACGTGCACGGCCCGCTCGCTGGCGGTGAACGACAGCACGTGCTCCAGGCCGGCCCGCCGCACGCCGGCCGCCGGCTCGCCGCGGAACAGGTCCACCAGCAGGCTCTTCAGTCGCACGTGCGTGTCGCTCGAGGCGAACGGCTCGCCGGCGAACAGGAGGCACGGCTTGGTGCCCACCGCCACCTTGGCGTTCTTGAAGTCGCGCAGCCCGCGCGCGTCCGTGACGCCCAGCTCGATCATGTCCAGCAGGTGGTCGTCGAACATCCGGCCCAGCACGAGGTTCTGTGGCCGTTTCTTGCTGTGAGAACCGATGATGAAGAGGCTGGCGTTCAGCTTGGCCGCCAGCCTCTCCACGGGCGTTATGTCCTCGAACGGCACCAGGTCACGCTTCCGGTTCAGGAAGGTGGCGTGCGGTCGCTTCAGCGTCGTCAGGTCCTTCAGGCACTCCTGCAGAAGAGGGTTGGCCTTGTGGCCCTTCAGGACGATAACCTTCTTCTCATTCTCGATTAGCTTCGGCGCCCGGTTTTCCAGGTGCTTCTTGCCTCTGCGAGTTTTTGTCTTGTCGATCTTCCCAACTAGACCCATGTCTTCAATTCTACTATTCCACTCTGAAAAAGTGCATAATTATCAGAGAACCAAAGTTTACAGAATGAAAAACCACAAGAATGCTCTTCATGCATGCACATTATGGAAAAAAAATACAGGTAGTGAATTCAGTGATCCAGGTAGTGATATACAGTGGTGAATCCAGAAGGCTGGTTTTTGAGCGGACAGGGGCGCAATTCAAATTTTTCTCCAATTTTGAAAGTGTTCTGAACTGAACAGATAACATTCCGTGGGCCTGCTTAGGACAATATTTGTCTCATAAAATGTTTCTATATTTTGAGAAAACGTCACTTTCATAACCTTAGTTTGAATTGTTCTTGGGGAGGTTTACAGAATCAGTCGGTGCTAAGCACAAGCATGTTGCACTAACCATGAACCCATCGCCAGATCTGGAGATAACAGTTTTAAGCACAAATTTGTCCCATAGTTTCATGTACCCACATAGCAGCATGGCCACCTGAGGCCTGCACCCCTGACCTCACCTGGCCAGCTACAAACTGGTCATCCCAGCTTCCACTGAGCTTCCACTGAACTTACCAGGTGGCAAACACGCAGAACAAAACGTGTGCAAATGTTCGGAACAAATCAGCATTGTTTTTTTTTTTGGTGGTGGTGGTGGTGGTGGGGGGATAGCATAGCCCCATGTGCCTCACCCCCTAGATCTGCCAGCAGCAGTTAGTGGTAGTCTCAGGCTAAAGGTGCTTAGTGCAGGTGATGCCAAGGGGAAGCAGCCGACGAGATGTGCCCCCTAAACGTTGTGAAGCTTAACCCACCCACTGATTGAGTGAGGAGTTAACAATACCTGATGCCTTTCTTACACACATGAGACAGAAATTAAGCATAACCAAAATCCTTCTCATAAATTTCCCCCATCAGTTGTGCATGGACATGCCATGAATTGTCCCAATCTGACCATAATTGTGAACACTACTACAAGATGAACCAGCCAATCTCTGACTGTTGCCAACTGGCATGGAGCCGTTGTCCAGTCTGCCCGATGCTGGCCACCCAGTGCTAAATAATGGTTGTTCATTAGGTGTGAGATGTTGCAACTAGTATAGTAGGAAGTTGAAAATTGCCATGGATGTATGCCAATGAAAATATCTTCTCAGTTCCTGAAGCTCAATGTTGAGTAAATATTGCACTCATCAGTGCAAGTGTTTGGTTTAATTTGTGGGACACCTAATATAGGGATACTTATCCTAATGATAACAATTGCAATGTCATGGCATCAGCAGATGACATTGCTTAGCAGACTACATCATATATAATCTCCGTACCTGGAATTGTGCTACAAGATGCTTGTTCATCACAATCTGTAATAGTGAGCATATACACCATATGCATACACAAAATACCCTTAGAAATGAGTCATGGAGACTTCACAAGCACACATCAACAAGTATGATGTTGATACATCCTTGGAAAGGATGTCTGTTCAGTACTCCACTCCAAGTGGTATTTTCCATGCTATTTAACAAATCACTTATCACTGTGCCATCTCATAACAACCTGAGTGGACAGTAGTAGCTCCAATCTAGCAGAGGGGGACAGAGTGTAGCATGCCATGTCACACTGTCTGTGCTATGATGGCCACCTTATAGGAGAAACCACCTGTAAAGCATATTTTGTAAGCACCATAAACATAATAATACTGGTAGATAGGTGCTAAATTTGTATTCAGCCCATCAGAACATCTTGGAACCAATCAAAAACAAACAAGGTCAACCAAAATCAATCAAGATCAAGTTCAGTGACCTAAGATGGCCTTGAAAGGGCACTGTCCTGCATCAGCATGTGCAGGTGGTCAATAAACATGCTGAACCACCAAGCTTCCATCATTTCAAAACATTTGCAGATAAATAACTCACAAAAATATGATTTTTGTAAATTATCACTAAAGATTTCTCTCATTTACACATTACTTAGAAAGTTCAGTAAACTCAGATCATAGATTAAAACCTGCACCATGTATGGCTTAGGTACTATGTGATGCTAGTTATTGATAGTACAGGCATTATTTTGCACCTAAAACAAGGAAAGAAGTGCTGCTATCAGGGTGCCATTGGGTTCAGACTGGGCTAAATGAACTAGGTACATCACAGACATTTTAAACTGAACTATTTCTGCAGTTTGACATCCAGCTGTATGTACCCTTTTCGGTATATATCAAGACCTAGGAAAATGACGATTTGACCTAACCTAACCTGACTTTCTTTAAGTATAAGGGGACTTTAATGTAGAAAATGATGTCCAACCCAACTCATTTTCTCTGCAAATTATTACTGTTAAGTTGGCAAACAAATACACGATCATAATCTTCACTGCAAATGTAGCACATCGCATATAATGATCCGTACCTGGTGTGTCACAGATGTGATAAAGAAGACATTCAACACTTCATGCACTGAATTTAATACTCTTTGACATCGAAAACCTTATGTTCCTGCCTTAATTCAACATTATCTCCGAGAATGGATACTCACAACACACCGCACCAGCAACCGTCGATAAGGGCCGGAAATTCCTTGCGATGCCGTGTTATTTTATTTTTTTTACTATATTTGATGTCATGGCCCAAAAATTTGTTTCGGACAATTCTGGTTTCCCGGTTAGGTTAGGTTATATTATATTATGATGTAATATATTTTATATTATGCTACGTTATCTTAGTCTAGGTTAGGTTAGGTTATTTTACTTTTTTCCATTATTTATATATTAATGGGCTGTCAGTCTCTGACTTAATGCATATGACGTCATCAAATCATTATGACGTCATCAACCGTCGCTGACTTAAAAGTAATCATTTGCTGAGAAAATAAGTGGTCACATAGTAATTTTTACGTAAAAATACCATGTATTAAAAAAGAATCCTAAAAAATCGCATTTTACCTAGGTCTTAATATTTACCCTCTTTTCAACATCACACACCTCACAAAAACCAATTGACTTAACACTGGGCTACTCACATCATCATGAAATTGTCAAATTTCAGGACTGGCACTTAATGACAATTGTTTAACATAACTTAATTGACTTAATGGACATAACTTCTTTTTAACATCAATCACCACTTTCACCTCTCTAAAAGCTCTGACCTCCAACAGAAGAACTGCTCACTGGCAGACAGTAGATACCTACACTGCTGGCATTATCACCATCATCAAACAATCAACAAATATAGCAGAAAATAACTTATTAATAGGCATTATCCAAAGGATGTTAGTACAATTTTTCTTTTTTGACATCGCCCTCTCCACGCCACTCTACAACAAATCAACTTCAGGACACTCATTCACATTTAGCCTCCATGTACCTGATACAGAGCTTCTCGCCGAATCTCTTCGCGCTCAACCTCCCCACCAACGTCCACCACGTGTACATCTGGAGTACACAATGGTGTGCGCAGTATTTGATATCCGCGCAGTGTTTGCAACAAAAGTGTCATGTGTGTCTGGAAAGTTTGGTAGCTCAACAAGGGTATTGTTTAGGGTAAGGAAAAATGAAACAGCTAGAAATGCTTCATAAGTTCGCAGCTTCGATTTCAATCTACAGGAAGCTTATGGCAATATTTATGATGGAAATATACAAGCATAATCGGGTGTGCTTGAAAAAACTTAGCATTGAATGAGCCATTCAACGAATTTCCCTCTCAGTTCCAACAAGATTCTCATACGTTTATTGCGCATTTCCGACAGTCACGGTGCGCATCGAGCAACTTTTAATCGAGGTTTAATGGTCTAATGCTCTTAACGCCATTGCTTAAGACACGTTGGTCGAGATTACGTCGTGGTCAGGGTCGCGGGTAATCGTGTGCTGAATCTTTCGGTGGGGGAGCGAATAGTGGCATTGCATAATCTGAGGTTGCGAGGACACGGTTAAATCAATAAGCTGAGCAAGCAAATACCTACCTAGGTACTTGGCGTGGAAGGACTGATCCCAGTTTAGTCCACTTGAGGTAGGTAGGGGAAGAGGGGGGGGGAGGGTATCTGAAACGTTCTGTTTCCTGAACACCTACCTTTAGTCGTCTCCCACATCATGTTCAGTGCATAAATAACAAAAAGATGGTGGTATTCATAAATCATGACCTGTCACTACCAAAATATGGATGTCTGATCACATAGTTCTACCTATTCTTTGTGTATGGGGGTTGAGGTTCACAGGAACCATTTTAGGCTTCCAAGAGCAGTTGGCTTAAGGAAACCATAAGGAATTGACTTTCAATTTTGTTTTGCAAATACACCAGCATTTTTTAGTGGCTACTAATAGCTTGTACCACAACAGCTACAGTGAGGTAATCCTGAACAACAACATTTTCGTGTTCAGAATATGGCACACCACTATAAAATAATTATATGTTTTAAAGTTCCTCTTTGCAATTGGTTAGAGGATTTCCATTGAAAGGAACTGTTTGAATATGGATAGCTTGTTGATTTTTGTGTTCAGTAAACACAGTACAATTACTGGTTCAGCCATACAGAAGCAGCAGTAGAGCTATTTGTTGCATAATGCCTTAAGTGTTCAGAAACTCCCCCTCTTCCCCTAGGTAGGTAGGTAGGTACACACCTACATAGGAGGTAGGCAATGTTTGCAAAATGTGCAATTGGTTTTGTGTCTCATGCTTGAGATACAAGCTTGGGGGACGAGTGGTCTAGGGGTAAGATGCTCGTCTCACGTTCGAAAGGTTGTGGGTTCGAGTCTCACCTGTCGCTACTCTTCGCCTGCGACCAATCAGCGTGAGAGATTGGCGATGCTACATGACTCAACGGTCGACGTGTCGTAAAACCAATAACCAACCGAGACACAAGCTTGAGTGTCTCTCATGTCTCATGCATGCTCATGTCTCTCATGATTGAGATGAAGTTTAAGTTTGTCGCTGAAGATGAGCGATCCAGTGATCTGATCCTTTGATGGAATCTTCAGAAACATTTCATCAAAGGAGTTCATTATGGGTATTTGGTAAATTTGCAACTTGAATTAAGCATTTCCTGATTTCCTGGATTTTTGTAATGCAATGTTTATGAATGTGCTTAACATGATGTGACCACACATTTTTTCTACAAATTCATACTTTTCAGTTGCAAGTAATGTTCAGAATAAAGAAAAAAGATGCAACATAACCTAACCTAGCCTAGCCTAACCTTCCATGTGAGAAAGCAAATGCTTTTCTTTTAGTTTGAAAATTGCCAAACAGTTTTTGTCAAACATTTTCAAGTTAAAAAACCTAACCTAACCTGGCATTATTGCAGTTTAAGATATCCACAAGACAAGTTTTACACACATTTTACATCCATGAAGCATACAAAGGGGTTAGGTTTGATTAACCTAGGTTATATTAGGCTTTTGTTTCAAGTTACAAAAAATGTGAAAAATTTGGAAATTTGTCCAAGAAAATGGGATTTTTTTTTGTCCAAGAAGTTCAGACTAGCTTTGGTTTGGTTAGGTTCTTTTGTTTGAAAGTTTTGGATAAAAAATGTTGGAAATTTTCAATAAAAAATGAATTTTCTTTCTTCCATTGAAGGTTAGGCTAGGTCAGATAAGGTTATATTACACCTTTTTCTTTATTTTGAACATCATTTTTTTGGGTGCTACATTACCCAACTTAAAGCTCCTTTGTGTGTGTTATGTTGCCTCCCAATTGAAAAGCATGCATTTGCAGAGTAAATGAGCGGTCACATCATGTTCAGCACATTTATAAACATTGCTTTAAAAGAGAAATTCCAAGAAATCAGAAATTACCTTAAGCTGCAAATTTACCCCTAACATAATCTA
The DNA here is from genome assembly GCA_034440615.1 of Ashinkailepas kermadecensis. NCBI lineage: Eukaryota > Metazoa > Arthropoda > Thecostraca > Neolepadidae > Ashinkailepas > Ashinkailepas kermadecensis. The sequence goes on from JAOTOM010004181.1 coordinate 170,964, forward strand.
AACTATGCTAGCCTGAGCTGTTTTGGAAGAAAAATAACTTGCTTTCAATTTACTTTTTTTATGTTGTTCTAACTTACAACAAAAACCTAACCTAACATAACTTAACACGCGCACTGGAGGGGGGGGGGGGGCGAAATCCGCCCACCCCTCTGGTTTTTCGCAAATAACTGCAGGTTTTACTGGTCGATATACGCGATATTCGGTGTACCTGCTTAAAAATGAACGGCCCGTCGTTTAAAGCAAGACAAATGGAAATCGCACGAAAATTTTTCAAGTTAGGGGCCGCTAAAGTAAAAAAATGTTATAGCGCCAGACCACAAAAATCGGCGCAGATGCGCTTTTGTGCCTAGAACACAAAAGGGAAGTGTTCTAGGCAACACTAGGGACTTGTTTGATGCATATTGATATGCTGTATAGTTTCAAGGTCATGTTAGGTCACCAAGGTCAAGTCAGGTCAAGTTCATGACAGGTTAATGGAACCAAACTTGATCAACTGGAATGTTGCCATAAATGCACTACTGGTTGTCATTTGTACTGTTTGTCATTGCGTTTCCATACTTTATTCATGTACTTCACTCCCTTCTTCACGAAGCCGATTGCTCCGAGCTGCCCGACGGAGCAGTCGGGCGGGCGGCCGGTTCCGGTGACTGGAACAGGTAACTGACCTGATAAAGTGGTGCTATATAGGTGACCTGAGGTCAAATGTTGGGTCTAGCATCTGCATTGCATCATTAGTAATGTCCAAAACATCATTGATGCCCATTTCTGGGCATTTAAACACAATCACAGCGATCCATAACGATGACAAGCCAAGCCACGCAAAACCGGATTTTTTTATTCTAATCTGACTCATTTGACCTTGAAGATATTGACCTAAGGTCACGAAAATTGCACACAATAGAGTTCACTACCGTGCCCATCCACCCTGCGAATTTCGTTCCTCCAGCTTTACTAGGAGCCGAGATCTTAGTGGCGGAATCCGCCCCCCCCTCCAGTGCGCGTAATTCTCAGAGGCCCTCCAGGGCGCGTGTTAATCAAACCTAACGCCTTTGTATGCTTCATGGAGGTAAGATGTGTGCACGACTTGTCTCTTGGTTACCTTAAACTGCAATAATACCTCATATTTTTGGGCTGCAACGTTTCTCAGTTCAATTTGTTGACTTTAGTCTATGTCTTACCTTGCACTACTGAACATAATTGCAGTTGTGTTTCATACTGCTAGCTGTGATTGGTGTATCCAAACTACACAGCAGGTAGGACAGGCACTCTGTCTTTAAAATTGAAGATGCTTCAGGCCAGTAGCAGCAACTCTTTGTGACATAGCTTGAAGACAAGAAAGGCTGGTGAGAGATAAGGGATTCAGAATATGGGTGTGCAAGTGTGTGATACCTAGTCAGATGCTGGTTGTCCTGTTTGATGGCTATCTGAATGATGATATATGATATGCAGGCTGAAGTTATGCTGCCATAATTACATCACAGTGTATTGGAACAGGTTCTAGCAGTGTATTGGATTATCACAGTGTAGTGTATTCTCACAGTGTATTGGAACAGGTATAGCGCGGTGTCCAAGACCGAGGCCGAGTCTCGAGCCACATGACATACTGATCTCGGCTGCTCCTGGCCAGCAGATTCGCCATGAGCGCACCAGCGGGCACCGGGCAGCGCAAAACGCCCAACGAGTTCCTGAAGCAGGTGATCGGTCGGCCAGTGGTCGTCAAACTCAACAACGGCACGGACTACCGAGGTAGGCAGCCGCTGCTGGAGACGATTCGAGAGAAATGTCGTCTTTGGTGCTCACTGGCAGTGTGATATGCTAGGTTTCAATGGCTCATCAGAATCTCAGGCCGTTTTGTATTCCATTAGTGTTTCAAGTTCACTGTTTATAGAGGGAAACAATCGGATTGCATTGGCATTTGAGCGTAAGATGGTTATTCACAGCGCGCGCTGCTATCCAGAGGCTTTAATCGGGATGGAGCACTCATCTGGAGGGGCGCGATTTCCCTGTAGGGGCTCCACTGACAATTTCAAGAGGGTGCACCCAAGTGCTCCTGGCGAGGCTTTCCGTCAGGAAGGGCACGTGACCCCGTGCCCGCTTAGATCATTCCCAGACCCCAATACATGCATGGACAAGATATGTTTTGGCAAGTGAAGCATGGTGTGGTGCACCACCTTGTGTGGGTCAACATTGCGAACACTACAGGCTGCTGGAACAGTATGATGGTGTGAAGGCACCGAGGCGTAACTGGTAAGAGCGTCTTTCGGGAACAATGTGGATGATACGGCGCCGAAGATGTATGCCTTGCACTTGTGTCCTCCCTCTCCCTGCTTCAATGAGGAAACGAGGTTGCGGTCATTTTGAAGTCCCTTAACTTATCTTTTGTCAAAAAGAGCGCCTGGTTTCTCGGAAAGCAGTGGATGAAACTAGATGACATCCAGTGCAAAGCCATGGTTCCAACCATGGGAGTGCCCCATATGTGGGGGGCACCCCCAACGTTCTCCCGAGCCCCTGCAATGTCACATTGCCATGCTGTTGTGTGGCAGCCCTCCATTGTTTTACGTCATGAATTCAAATATTGCTGGCTCATTCCTCGCCCAACGATGATTTTGCCCAAGCTCGAATAGTGCCAGTCACGTTTTCCGCGTGGCAATCCAGTGTGTACTCAATGGGGAATACATGGACATGTAGCTAATGGCAGACGCCTGGGAGAACGGCTGAACAGCTGGCCGGGGCTTGGCGTTGGGGCCAACAAACCAGCCGGCGAGTATTCCTGCTGGGCTGGGCTTGGCTAGACTGGACTGGCCGTCTGTGCCAGCGAGTGTTCCTACTGGACTGGACTGGACTGGACTGGACTGGACTGGACTGGACTGGACTGGACTGGACTGGACTGGACTGGACTGGACTGGACTGGACTGGACCGGACCGGACCGGACCGGACCGGACCGGACGTCTGTGCTAGCGAGTGTTTCCTGTCGGGCTGGACCGGACGTCTGTGCCGGCGAGTGTGTTAATGCTGGGCTGGGCCGGACTGGGCTGGACCAGACACCCGTGCCGGCGAGTGGCTACTGTTGGCGGGTTTGTGCAGCCACTGCTCGTGCGGCCCAGTGACGACAGCGACTCTCACGCCAGGTGTGCTCGCCTGTCTGGACGGCTACATGAACATCGCCCTCGAGCAGACCGAAGAGTACATCAACGGCCAGCTCCGCAACAAGTACGGCGACGCCTTCATCCGGGGCAACAACGTCCTCTACATCAGCACGCAGAAGCGGCGCGCCTGACCTCGCTTCCTGCTATGCCATCGCGTCACACCTCCCAGTCTGTTTTGGTGAATGTATTTTGTATCAGTAAAAAATGAACACCAATATCGTGGTTCAGGCGGTGCTGACTGGACGAAAACAGAGTATACGAGCCGCCGTACCGGCGCAGATGAACAGGCGCGCGCAGCCAGACCGCCACCGTACTTCCGTACACCAAGGTCCAACATCCACAGCAGATAGCGCGCGATGGGCTTGGACGGGCAGCGCTTGGTCTCCAAGGCATGCAGGACTGCCGTAGTGGGACGTCTCAAAGGATGCCGGGAGAGCCACGTACAGATTCAGGACTTCGAGCTCCTGCAGCCTAACCAGCCAGCACGGACGCGAAGAGCAGACGAAAATAACAAGCTGGAAAGCCTCACTCCTGTACCCTGCCACCTATCTTGTATATCCTATGGAATGATTGCTACTTGACTCGAGAAGTCGCAACAGTTTTTTTAACGAGCAATTCTTGAGCCTTCCCTAATTGTGCGCAAAAGCACAACACAGTCCGGTTGCGGCGAGATGAGGGCGCGCCTGTTCGTCTCCACTCGGCGGCGGCGACGATGACTGAACACAGCTGAACAGGCAACAACGTGCGGCGCCAGCTCGGCGCCTCCAGTTTACCAGTGGCCGCACCGCCAACACACCACACCACACCGGCCGAACCCACCCCGTATCACAATCGGGCATCACGCGCGCACACTCAGACGCGCACGCCGCGCGCGAAATCTCTGCCGGATGGTTTTACAGCTCAGTCTTCTTGGCCACGCCGGCGCGGTCCCAGCCGCGCAGCTCGTTGGTGGCGTGCTCCGCCAGGTATTTGGTGAAGTCGTCCAGCTCCCGGCCGGCCTGCGCAGACAGAGCGGAGTCAGACGGCTGGACACCGCGACACACCATGGCACACGACAGGTGCCACGGTCAGTAGGGCACGGGTCCAGACACACCGGGGCACACGACAGGTGCCACAGCCACGGTCAGTAGGGCACGGGCGCAGACACACCGGGGCACACGACAGGTGCCACAGCCACGGTCAGTAGGGCACGGGCCCAGACACACCGGGGCACACGACAGGTGCCACAGCCACGGTCAGTAGGGCACGGGCCCAGACACACCGGGGCACACGACAGGTGCCACAGCCACGGTCAGTAGGGCACGGGCCCAGACACACCGGGGCACACGACAGGTGCTACAGCCACGGACACGGTCAGTAGGGCACGGGTCCAGACACACCGGGGCACACGACAGGCGCCACAGCCATTGTCAGCAGGGTACGGGTCCCGACACACCACGGTACATGGCAGATGTCTGAGCCATTGATCAGCAGGCGAGGTCACTGACGTGGGGAGCACGCATGGTGTATGGCAGTGAGCAGGTAGATAAGTAATGAACAAGCAAGACCATAATTGTAATAACGAAGAACTAGCACCACGGCATAGCAGCCATGCACACTTACTTCCGACGCCCTATTTCGAGCCCCACCTTCTCGTTTAACAAATGCCATAAGGAAGGTGCTCACAATTATTAGGGACATTTAACGGTTATGAAAGCTGTCTTCAAGCTACCTTTACCATCCGTATTTCAGTAATGACTCCCAATCAGGTCGCAACGGTTGCACACATGCCAAGAAGCCAACCTCGTATCTCTTGGGGCTGCTCTTGCTATTCTTGGGCGCGAAGTAGAGTGTGGGGAATCCCTTGACGTCGAAGGAGGACGGCACATCGTTGGCCGTGGCGTCCATCTTGACGATGGCGATCTCCGGCTCGTCCTTCATCTGGTGGACAGCACGAGTCGGGTCGGGTCAGTGTCGGACTCGCTAGCAAACACGACATCTGAACGTCAGAACAGCGAATGATCGGTGGGCGAGTCGGCCACCAGTTTTCCCCGCGCCGGAGTTCAAGGCAATAAGCGGGGACGGGAGGATGTCGATGAGGGTTCTGTGTACGAGACTCGGTAGATGGTGATGGACGTGATGGCATGACACACGTCAGGTGGGGGAGTGTGAGGGGTGTAGAAGGCTCGAGAGACGGTGATGGACGTGATGACATGACGCGTGTCAGGTGGGGGAATATGATGGGTGTAGGAGGCTCGAGAGGTAGTAATGGACGTGATGGCATGACACGTCAGAGGTGGAGGAATATGACGGGTGCTGTGTGGAAGGCTCGAGAGACTGATGGACGTGATGACATGACGCACGTCAGGTGGGGGAATATGAGGGGTGTAGGAGGCTCGAGAGGTAGTAATGGACGTGATGGCATGACACGTCAGAGGTGGAGGAATATGAGGGTGCTGTGTGGAAGGCTCGAGAGACTGGTGGACGTGATGACATGACGCGTGTCAGGTGGGGGAATATGAGGGGTATAGGAGGCTCGAGAGGTAGTAATGGACGTGATGGCATGACACGTCAGAGGTGGAGGAATATGAGGGTGCTGTGTGGAAGGCTCGAGAGACTGTGATGGACGTGATGACATGACGCACGTCAGGTGGGGGAATATGAGGGGTGTAGGAGGCTCGAGAGGTAGTAATGGACGTGATGGCATGACACGTCAGAGGTGGAGGAATATGAGGGTGCTGTGTGGAAGGCTCGAGAGACTGATGGACGTGATGACATGACGCACGTCAGGTGGGGGAATATGAGGGGTGTAGGAGGCTCGAGAGGTAGTAATGGACGTGATGGCATGACACGTCAGAGGTGGAGGAATATGAGGGTACTGTGTGGAAGGCGCGAGAGATGGTTGACACGGGTGGCGAAGAGTACTTCACGGGTCGGAAGGATAGGGACATGGGTGGCCTGGCGTGTCAAAGGTTAGGGGATGGGTGACATGAGTGGTGTGGAGTACTTCATGTTAAAGGTGTCAGGGTATGAGTGGCCTGACACACGTCACACATTAGAGGGCAGGGACATACACCACAGGTCAGAGGGATAGGGACATACGAGACATGGCATGCATCAGAGCTGAGAGACATACATGGGTTGGAGCAATAAACCCTGGGCCAACCAATACGTGGGCATGGAAAAAATGTGCCAAAGAAAACATGTAAAGAGAAAATGGATTGCCTTCTGTTTTATGTTAAACTATTCATTCTAAAATTATGTCTAATAACAAGTGTTGTTATCGACAGAACAATCAGACTTATCTCATGTAAGGCAGGAACCGATGGCCTTTAACAGACATGAAAATTGTAATGTAATAAACCCTTCCAGACCAGACGACGTCGACGACGTAAAAGCCTTCCAAACGTCAACGTGCGTGCTGTCTAACGCCACCTTTCAGCCAAATTTTAAATATTAGACACATTGTACCGGGGACAGAACCCACTCGTAAACCTCCCTTCAGCTGGCACCACAGCCCCCAGTCGCACACAGGCCTTACTTTTTCACCCAGCTCGTCAAAGATGGGCGTGAGCTTCTTGCAGTGGCCGCACCACGGCGCGTAGAACTCGATCAGCGTGTCCTTGTCGTTGTTGATGACCACGTCGTCGAAGTTCTTGGCGACAGCCACGGTGACTGGGCCGTCGTTGGGCTCGGGCACCTTCTCAGACTTCAGGTAAGGAGTCAACTCGCCCGCCTGCGACACGACACAACGTCGTTAGACCGCTGCTCAAATACTGTTCATTTGTCCTCACGCGTCGAATTGTGTATGGCTAGACAACAGGTCACCTATCGATGCTTCTATCATAGGCAGGCACAAACGAGAATCTGGCTTAAAGGTCCGTCAACTGCAAGAGTTGTACAGTGGTAAACAAATATATTCAGCATAGCCATGCTGAATCAAACACGGTGCTGCTGAACTGATTCCAGTAGTGTGCTTCCTCAACGAACGGACAGCTGCTGGAAGCGTAAGACATGAAATTATGGGACATTGATGGGGATTTTTCTGCAAAATTCCCCAGGATGAGATGCGACTTGATGAGAGCGGATCAATTATGCATGCTTAATACATAGTTGATCATTTCATAGACCACCTTCTTTAACGTCTGAGTACGATTACCATACCGGGCACAGAGCATAGCAAGGCGGACCGGACTTGCGTGCCTGGTTCAGAAAGCCAGAAAGAGCCACACTACGAATATTTTTAGCCACACACCATGCGAAACATACAGCGGAAAAAAAATATCGCCGACACCTATAGCTCCGAAACCTGCGCCTGACCCGCCAGCAGTCTGGCCAACGCCGAACACCCGACCCGCCCCATCACAGTCTTCAGCCGACGCCACTCACCTTGAACGCCTTGATGAACTTCTCCAGCTCGTCCATGCTGAACTCGTTCTCCATGGCGAACTTGCGGTTGTCGGCGTCGCGCGCGCAGATGACCGGCTTGTCGCCGGCCACGTAGCCGCGCCCGTACTCCTCCAGCTCGTGCTGGAAGTCGTTGTGCTGCGACACAGCGAACGTGATGTCCTCGCCCACCGCCTTGGCCACCTTCATCACGCGGTTGCGCCAGTAGTTGGTGCCTGCCGGACGGCAGGTCACACGTCAGGAGGGCGCCGGCCGACGCGCGACACGCCGGGTGGGGCTCACACTGTCAGAGAGGGTTGCTGTAGCTCAGTTGGAAGGTCGCTGGGCGCTTGATCGCAAGATCGTGGATCCAATTGCTGCGTGGGTTAGTTAGTTAGTTATTTTGGTTTTAGGGCGCATCGACTACTGAGGTCATTTTGCGCCCATCTGCTGCGTGGGGATCACGCTGTGTCAAACAGACCGCTGGGTGGGAGGTACACTGCCATGAACCTAGACCGGGGGGGGGGGGGCGGTCACACACAGACCGCTGGATGGGACCTTCTCCGTGCCGAACATCACAATGCGATGGGTCGAGTTGCAGTGTTATCATATTCATGTCACACTTAACTCTAACTTTGAAACGGAGGTACTTGGGAGCATTTGCACCGCATTAAACAGCTGAGATGGCTTAGGGAATAAGGAGTCTGAATTATCACCATTCATAATTCCTGGAACGTGAAAATGAACAGGCACGTGATAACGGAAAAGGCAACCAAACCACAACTTGTGGTTTGGTTGCCTTTTGCGTTGGGCACCTTCTCCCATCTCTCATGCTGATTGTGGCACAAGCAGCATCGGTGCAGTAGACAAGAAAGGCGTAGCAGCGTACACTGGCTGACGACAGCGTTGCGCAATGGGAACTAACATTTTATTGCGGATTAATGAGAGCAAAACACGACGACTCACTCGATATCAATCGAGATCACTCGGCAATAAAAGACGGAAGGTGGAAAGATGCATCTTCAAGTGTCCATGCACCTTACGACTGCTTTGTCCTACGTCCCTTTTCACTCACTACCGACTGCCCCTTCCCTTTGAGGCGGGACGGTGCGCAGTTGCGAAGCTTCAATTGGAGACGAACAGACGGATACACTTATCCTACCTCTCGCTATTGACGCTCAACTCGCCATACTCCGAATTAACGCCGGCTTAATTCCAGCGCCAGACGTGGTCGCCGGGTAAATCAGGTGAACTAAGCTATATTCAGCCGGCTACCGCGTTACGGGAGACCAAAGAATGAGGCTTTTCGCTTATTTCTGATTTCAGAGACGTACCGGACCTCACATTAACCAAATGATACAATACAATGGACATATACTTCTAGTTATGAAAACAACTACTGCAGCAACTCATTCCATGCCATAAAGAAGGTATTCAAATAGGTCTCTAATATACGGCAGACGCCATGTCCCTATTCCAATACATGACAATTTCCGGTAGAGAACTCAACCGTACCTCAGGCCACTTATTACGGCGGTCACATGCTAAACTTTGCCTCAATTTCAACTGAATGACCTTCATGGGGCGATTGCAGATTGTCTGAAGAACACATTGTGCATCTTAAAAACAACTGAAACGTTTTTTCTTCAGTTAAATGATCGATTATTATCATTGATATTGATGTTGGTGACCAACAACTGATCGCTGCCATTGATAACCAATGCTCAATGCTCACTGACCGTGAGACCGACCAAGCATGGCCCTCGACCGAAAGGCCTCACAGATCCTCCTGTCTCACCACACGCGGTATTCATGGCCCTCGACCGAAAGGCCTCACAGATCCTCCTGTCTCACCACACGCGGTATTCATGGCCCTCGACCGAAAGGCCTCCACAGATCCTCCTGTCTCACCACACGCGGTATTCATGCCGACAGCACGCGTCACTGCAGTGTCAGCCGCACGTAGGCAGCTATCTAGTGTCACCGCCGCCGGCCCCGCCGCGGTCCAGACGCCGTCACCCGACACAGAGGCCCCAGTCAGCGCCTGAGTCAGCAGCCGAACACGGCGCCGCCGGCCTCACCGTGGACAGCCGCCGGTACCGGGCGCCAACAGCCGGGCTTCACCGACATTCACACACGACTCGGAACGGGGTCCCCGTCATGCTCCTTTGTCTGTACTCTGGCGCACCGTCAGCTTGGGATTCGTGTCACGGTATCTCCCCATCAGAACAACGCTTGCAGGAATTCTACCTGCGGTGGCGCTGCTGCCGGGGTTAGCGTCAGAGAACTCGGCACTCCCGACAAATCGTTCGAGCTCTGGGATGGGGGAGGGAGAGGGATTGCACCACGACGAACGAACACAAACATGACCAACTGAAGAACAAGTCTGCAAACCTCGTTGACAATCTACTTTCTGTGGTACCTTTCCCAGCCGTCAGGGGACGATTTATCCCCAGTTGTAGCGAACTGGCACGGAAATGGATCCCTTACTTTATAGAATAGCTATTACATAGATGCATGCAGTACAAAATTATCCATGTCAAGGCACGAGCTCTGTTCAAAGGGATGACTACATTGCTGAAAAAGTCGTATCTGAAAGAAAACCGAAGAGTCGTCCAGATTCAACAATACGAGAGTCGTTTCCAACTTCTAAAACCAACAATGAGAATAATGTGGCGTGGGGGCGCACCGATTAAAACCATCAACAACTGACGGAGAATCTAACCGGGAACCCCCGCCCCCGCAACGCCCCACCTGCCGGCATACCTTTGACGTTCTTCAGATAGTCGACGTTGTAGTACGCCACGATGAGCGGCGCCTTGAAGTCGGCGGCGTTGTCGGTGGTGCGGTGCCCCACCAGACCGTGGCTGAAACGGACACGCGGTCAGGGCGGCGGTCGGGTGTCGTGTTGGGTACTCGGCACGGAGATGGCCAGCTCGGACAGCTAGCTGGAGTGTCACACAGTCCCCTGGACATGGTCAGCACGGACAGATGGCTGGAGTGCCACGCAGTCCCCTGGACATGGTCAGCTCGGACAGATAGCTGGAGTGCCACGCAGTCCCCTGGACATGGTCAGATCGGGTGTTGCACAGTCGACACAGAAACAACAGGTCGGATGTCATGTAGTCAACCGGGAGAGTCGGGTCGGGTGTTTTACAGCCAGCATGGAAACAGCATGGCAGGGTGCCCTGGACGAAGGCGGCAGTTGGACAATGTTTGCTACTGTCGAGGTCGAGGTAGTGTGCTGCAGAGTAGAGGTAGAGGCAGGCGGTATTTGTGTGGTCAGGGCATCACATGGCCAGAATAACGGCCGCCGGGCAGGGTGCAGCTCAGTCAGTCGACACAGTCAGAATGGCCGGTCAATTGGTGACTAGAAATATGCCTCTGCGACACACTTGCTGCAATCTGCACCAGGCACCTACACAACAGTGGTCTCACACGCAAAGCATTTGAACATGACTGAGATGGATAGTCGGGAGCCCTATCGCCGCCGTAATGCCATGGAGTCGATAGCCCGTACAAGCAGAACGCTCCCACGTCAACAGCGTCGGTGTCGGCCCACCAGCACAAACCGGCCCCGGCGCTCGGTCTCTCAGCGGCCCTGAATCTACATACGGTTCAGATCGGATCGGTGGCGCGAAACCTGTCCTCCTGGAGGTCAGCGACCTCCCATGGACTACCCCGGCAGCCGACGGCACGGTACAGCGTCCCCAGTGTGTTGACAGACGGCGCCCGCCTGACCACGACCGCAGCTGGTGTGGCCGCAAGGCGCGCGTCTCGTCTCGTCAGAGGGTGACAATCGCGTGTGGTCCGACGGAGGAGCAGTCGGGTCTCGGCCAGGACAAGGACTCCAGTCTGGTGATGCTTAGGTTGATCCAACTGCTTGATGGATACAGCCTTACACCAGCTGCCTGACGACAAGCCCTAGTGCTTGCTGGTACGTTGCAACCAGCGTTCCTTGAACTCGCCCAGCCCTTTTTTGTCCCGGCGTCAACCCAATCCATTAGAGCACAATATGGAAATGACATGACAAGTACGCATTAAAACATTGTTTAGCACGAGCGACACAGTACGTCTGCAAGGTAGTGTAGGCATGGGAGGGGAACAACAGGGACAATGGGCCTTCCACGTGGCCGAATTTTAGGAATGCTTCCCATTACAAGCTGGCCAGCAGCAGTAATTTCCCACTTCCCCACTCCATCCCATTGGCTTGCCCCATTGAGATCATCCTGGTTGCGCCTCTGCGACTACATATGGTGGGCATTCGTAATAAGCAGACCATCCTGCACACACTGCTCGGCAAACTCCTCTACCGATTCCTTCGCCGACTATAACTGAGCACAGACGCCCTATCACCTGACTGGTCTGAGCTGAAAAATGAACTATGCATTCTGCCATGAAAAACATGCCAACCGTAAGCCGTCGCGTCAGCTTCAATCCATACGGCCGGCACCGAGCGGATGGCCGCCAGACACCTGACGAAGACACCCGGCCGCCAGACACCTGACGAAGACAGCCGGCCGCCAGACACCTGACGAAGACACCCGGCCGCCAGAGACCTGACGAAGACACCCGCCGCCAGAGACCTGACGAAGACACCCGGCCGCCAGACACCTGACGAAGACACCCGGCCGCCAGACACCTGACGAAGACACCCGGCCGCCAGAGACCTGACGAAGACACCCGGCCGCCAGACACCTGACGAAGACACCCGGCCGCCAGACACCTGACGAAGACACCCGGCCGCCAGACACCTGACGAAGACAGCACCGGCTCCCTCGGCGCCGCACTCACTAGTTCTTCTTGATGAACGCCTCGACCATGACACGCTCCGTGTCGTCAGTCTTCACGGAGCTCGGCTCGAACGTGTTCTTGAGGTGGCTGGGCCGGAACAGCACCACCACGTCCTCGCCGTGCTCGGCCAGCAGCGCGGCGTCAGACGTGTGGCCGAACTGGTACTTCTCGCGCAGCTTGTCAGCCACCTGGTGGCGACGCAGGGTCAGTCAAACAGCAGCTGCCACCTCCCCTCCCCGCGCAGCTCTTGACGGCGGCAACACCCGGTGTTGCGCTCGGTGTAGTTACTCTTCATAACCCGCGCGCAAATATGGTGTACATTTACATTCTGCAGAACCATGTTTTCGGATTTTCCCTCGAGTAAATAAGCAGGTAAACATCTGGATGATAACCAGGTGGTACAGTGTCGCGCGAGAGTAGTCTTATCCGGCTAGCCGGGCGGCAGGACCAGACTGCCACAATCCACACAGTTAGCTATTTGGGCTTTAGGGCGCCTCCACCGGTCTTGATCACTCACACCCATAATTTGTATTCTAGTGCTCCAATGCTGATGACAAAAATTACCTGTGGTGTACGTGGTTTGAAATCCAAACGCCTGACAGGACACGGAACAAGTTCCCAGAATGTATAAGTTTTGAGTTGTACCCCAGAATTTTCACATGTGTCGGACAGCTCATGTTTCTTCCGTAAAACAATCTGCGCTCCCGTGCAAATTGCTGGCATCTGAGTAGTTGGTAGCGCACAATCAGGGTTTCGGGACAGCGGGACACTGTGGTCTCTCCTCCCCACTATTGTTAGCTTTTCTATCCCAGGCCTTTTGCCACTATCAAGTATGAAGCAAGAGATCCTAGAGAAGTGATCACTGGCAACAAGTGGGCAGATACGTGGGCGTGGGTTCTGTGGTGCTCACTTCGCCGCAGAGTCCCCACGCTCGTTACCGGACACCCAGATGTGGCTAGGGACCCAGCGCAAGCAGTCAGTTTTCCCCTCTCGTTCCAATGTGACAAGACGCACCAGGATGTGAAGTGGTAGAGGGTTTGAAGGATAAATCAAGGCCTTTTGGATTCACAATACCACTACATTACACAATTTGCAATGCATTATACACAGACGTGTTGAGAACGACTCTCGCGTACATCTCGAACAGAACGCACTTGCTTTGCGAACCGGATTATAAAATTTCGACATCGACCGACCAGCCAGCTCCCAGAATCCTAGCACTGGCCGCTTCGGTCTGACTGAAAAGTTCAGCCGAACAGACAGGAGACCATATATCGGCACAAATTGTTGAAATCAACGGTCAACGATTATTTGTACTAAGCCTTTCCTGGTCTGTAGAAAATGGTGAGAAGTGTACGCGCGCGTCTGTGTGGGACTGTCTCCATCACCTCCCACGGAAGATTAGAAAATCTGCATTTGGGATTCCAACCAGAAACCACACACAAAGAACCAAACTGGACACTTCACGACATGATTACACACAAAAGAGCTTGCAATGGGAAACGGCAAATGCTTTTTTTCACAAGGCACAACACTAAAAACTGTTCGAAATACCTGAATTTCCAACCCAAGAATGATGATGGGGACGAGAAAGAGAGGCCTTATCGCAAATGCTTGATGTCAGGTGTTCATCACTCGACGTACCTTAGCGAACGTAGTGGCCATTGCACTTCCGTCCTTGACGAAGCCGACGATGGCCACGTCTGTTTTGCCGATGAAGGCCTTAAAGTTGTCTGCCGTGAGCTCCTTGGAGGCAGGTCCCACCTGGGCTTTCATGTACTTAACGATGCCATCTGGGGATAGCCCAGCACATCAGCACCACGACGGCACAGCCAGCGGCTCCTGTGCGTGCCATGAAGACGCAGCCCGACTGGAAAAACTGAACAACTGAACAGTGACACAGTACACAGAGCACGTGTCTCGAGCTAGAGCCAAGATATACCTCAGTACACATATTTTCGAAAAATTAGCAATTTATCAGTTTTCGCGCATATTGATCGCCAGGGCCATACCTTGTCAAGTTCACCAAAAGGCTTCGTATGTATTGACATCAACTTGGAACAGAGATCCATGTGAACTGGAGCTATTGTAACTGAATGCTTACTGGCTTCTCTCGGGCCGTTGTATTCTTGTGAGAGCTCTCCTCCCTTGAATATCTTGATTGTGGGGTAGCCGCGAACCTCAAACTTGCTGCATGTGTCTTTGCCTGCCTCAGTACAATCCACCTGTGTAATGCACATAGACAAAGGGTAAGATTAACAACAGGAAAAAGCATCATGCCACTTCAGAACGCACCAATGCTGCACAGGAGCTTGGTATTCAACCGAAGAGGGAGCGTGTTTTTGTTCAGACACCTCCGATCAGACAACAGTTCTATACACATTCACTATTATCACTAATCGCAAGGACGAATAGCCATGATAGCAATAGTCAGGTCAATGAAACAACCAAATACTCGACTGTAGGGCTAAGCATATCACTATGGATAAGCTTATGCCGACAACGATGAAAAATCATGGCCGGACGATAAACAGCTGTCAGCTGAGTACAAAACACGCAGAGTACAATATGCAGTTACCTTTGCAAGTGCCACTGGAGGATCACTTGACAGCAAAATGCCAGCAGCCTGCTCAAATTCAGGTTTGATCTTTTTGCAATGGCCACACCTGAAAAACGGGACAGACAACTGATTGCACACTTTCCCGCAGCTGCGCTCAGTGACTGCATGCTGGGATTGGTATTTGAGATATGATCGATCCCATGGGTGTGTCACCTCATATGTTTTCGAATCTCCATAAAGATAACCCAGGCTTTATTACCGATAGGTCCCCGGAGTTTAACTCCCCCGTTTTAGGTCAACACTCTGCGCATAAAAAGTGACTATTCGTAGTCTTGAAAGCAGACCGAAAATGCACATCGATGCGAAGCACGCCATCATACGAATGAGAAAGGCATGACTAAGAACCGGCTCCAAGTCATTTTAGCGTTCACCGGTTCTTGAACTGTTTCTACACTTCGACCTTATATCCAGGCCTCTGTCATCGCTGTTGCATCGGGAGAACAGTTTGGTTCCAGTTCCCAGTACCGCTCCTCATGTCATGCTACCACTATTTACTTCGTCCCGCTTGGAACTTCCCCATACAGATTTGTCATCATTTAATATCAGTGTATTTACACGACAGCATGTCCGGCGGAGCAGCATGCGGCCGCCGCAAATTCCCAATCACTCCAATTTTCTGGAGTATGCAGTTATGAGGTGCTGGAGATGGGCGAAAAGACACTGCTCCATAGCTGAGAGAACAACCGGATTACGTCCAGTACTTTCGATGGGGAAAATCTGAAGCCATGCTGCTTACCGCAATGATACGGGCTGAATGCATGCCATTTTAATTACCGATCACTGGGGCCTCCTCACAATCGACGCCGGGCGAGTTGCTCAACATTACGACATGGCTAAAGCTGGTGCCACACGGCAGCACTCGCACCTGTGGCGGCGCACAGGTGCGAGTCTGCTCAACATTACGACATGGCTAAAGCTGGTGCCACACGGCAGCGCTGCACCTGTGGCGGCGCACAGGTGCGAGTCTGATAGAAAACACAAACGTACCCAGCAAGTGGACTTGCTGCAAAGTGTATGACTGAAGGCGCCTTCCGACCGGGCTGCCGAGATCCGACTCCAGTCGTAAAGAACGCCCCCAACACGGCAGCTTCTCACTCTTTACCATGAATGGGAATGTCGCGCGTGCGGCTGAACACGATGTAACTGGCAACTGCCCATTCAGCTAACTGTACCATAGTGTCAACTTCATGTCGCTGCGACCGGTGGCGGCCGCCGAGCTATCACCGTGACGGCGAACGCTTGTCTTCGCTGTAATCTCAGTTCGACAATTTTGCCCTCCCAGTGCTTAACCAACGGGCATACCCATTGGCACTGGATTGCTGTACCACAGGTTTATCCTGCCACTTGGCCGGACGCCGCTCTGTCGTGTACACCGGGGGCCAATTCCTGCGGCGGCGTCAACAATTCAGCTTGTCACTGGCCATATTTCTTTCGGCCTGTGCGTGCCAGCAGTGACTGATGACCATCTCAGAACATCCCAATCACATTCCAACCAAAGCCAATCTTGCATCACCACAAAACGTGGCAACTTTCATTGTATATTTTCCCTGTGCAGAGCCAGTCATAACCAAACAGCAGCATCAGCACACAAGGGTGCATGCGACTGATATTCATGTCACCTATATGGTAGCCCACTTCCAGAGAAAACAACAATGCTATCTTTCATCTCAGAAACTCATAGAACATCTGTGTTCCCCATAGAAATTGTTAGTTCCCATCCGAGTCTCTGAACAATTACTGATATAAACTACATCCAAAGAGCTTCTTGAGCACATTGAGCAATGCCATTTATTCTCCAATACCAATAACATAATGATAGGTGCAAGGCATGAACATTAAAAAAAGCTATTGGTTTCCATTCTGTTCGGACATATACTCCATTCTTCCCTCCCCGGTAGTAGCTCAGTTGGTTAGAGTGCTAGCCTGCGATAGCCTATCCTGTCCTGACAAGATGGAGTTTGAGCCACTTCAAGTCTCACATTCAGTCCCTGGCTAGGAGGGTTAGTTGGCAGCTGGTTCTATAAGGCCGGGGCGAGCTACCGGGACGGCCGTGCCGGTGCAACGGCAGCACGTAAAACTCATCAGGATGTGCAGTTTGACTGGAATTTATGGATCAGGCAGTGAAATCAGGGCTCACACAAGCTCTGCTCACCAATGGGACCCAGGTCCATGAAGCAACCTCAGCAAGAATTTTGACTACATAAAAACTTTCTCAGTCACAGTATCAGAGCAAGACAGCATCATGCAATATATGATCAACAAATGGACTGCCTAAAAATAGCTTGATCAACCTAAACCAAACTATATGACGATATCACAACACATCAGAAAGGACAATATTCCATCATAGACCCATGAGTGCCACTACATAGTCAGCTGTCCTATCAGCTGGTCAAACCACATGCACTGCGCATGTTCAGCAGACACATTTATAAACATTGAAGGCTTTGCAAGCAATCATAGTATTTGTTGAGCCTCTTCATCTATGCCCTGTATATGATAGAGGCTGTCAGGTGCCAGCAGGCATCAATCTGCTCCATGACCATACAAAATAATACTGGGTAGAGTTTGTTTAAGGAGCTTTCACTGGGAGGGGGGAGGTCACGCCTATTGGCAACTGCCTACCACCATCAGCTGATGGAATACAGCCACACCCCAGTAAAGCTAATGCAATTGGGAATGCCAGATGTCCATCATTTTATGCAAACTGGTAGGTACCTGGGATCCGGGTTGGAATTGCATTGTGGAATTGTGGATATCAAGAGGAAAATGTTGGGGTTATCAAATATGGAGAGGACATGATTTTTGAAGACCTGTGATGCCATACTTGCCAGTGAGCACTTGATCACGGA
Source organism: Ashinkailepas kermadecensis (assembly GCA_034440615.1). Lineage (NCBI taxonomy): Eukaryota > Metazoa > Arthropoda > Thecostraca > Neolepadidae > Ashinkailepas > Ashinkailepas kermadecensis. The sequence continues at coordinate 188,742 of JAOTOM010004181.1, forward strand.
GCAGTTCATTGCAAAATGGCACCATTCAATCTGCCAATGCAAACAATAAGATAACAAAATATTTGAAAGGATAATGTTCTAGATGCCAAAATCCAGGAATAGCTTGTATTTTCAACCCTCCCTGGGACCAATGGAAATGGTTTGGAAGATGTCACCAATCTTCCAACAGCACTGATGAAACCAAATGTACCCTCTGCAGTTTCTGCTATCTTTTGATATCAATGTATAAAGGGAAGGTTGGCAAATGAACTGAATGAATACACAAGTAATAATTACTATGCCCTATGGAAAGGGACAAAAGATACCTAAATCAGAAGTAAAACAAGGTAGCATGTTTTGACACACATTGACAGGGAATACTACCTTTTTTCTCACAAATATGAATTGTATTAAGGACTCAAACTTTTGATCACAGGTCAATTTTGAGAGTAAGAACACTTCATGCACACGATTTCATAACATCAAATATAGACCAAAATCATGCTCCAAATTATAACAGCATCATGACATGTTTTGTCACATGAACAACAAGACATCAATTTCACATTCTGCATGCATGAAGGGGAATAGCTTACAATATCATACATACAAGTTGAAGTACATATATCTCAATAGTTTGTTCACCAAGACAAGGATACATTCATTCAAATGGCTTTAAAAAAAAACACCAGTAGGGTAAATATATAAAAATCACTCCACCAACTATTTGTTAAATATATTCTGAAAATTTCTGATGTGATATGAATTAATTTGATTTTAATTTATGTGAGAAAGAAAACTTTTGAGAGATAAGCAATTCAGGTTGAAGTCCATACATCTGAAGAAGAGGCTGGTTCACCAAAAGCATCAATATCATTCAAATAACTTCCTTTTAACACCAGAAAAAAAAGACATTTTCCACAAAATATGAAAGGTGTGTAGAAAAACATTTTGGGCAAGGTTGGTAATATAATGAATATACAATTACAACAAAGTGAACGTACTAACCTAACCTAATATACTGATGTTGGATCACCTAATGCCATGTCACCAAAGGATTCTGCATCATCTACAGTACCAATGTTGACATTATTTTAAATGCACATACCTTGCTTAGGTATGTGATTTTCCAAAGAAATTACAGTGGCCACGAAAAATGTATACATTAGCAATATTTGGCTAATAAAACAACAAAATGAAACTTACATGGCATTTATTGATGAATAAGCCTTACAATTAATATTTGTCATGTCCCACTTTGCCTTCAGCACCATCTCGTGTCGTTTGGGCATCAATTCGGCCAGACTAGCGAAGTAGGAGACGTCCATGTCGATCCACAGCTGCTTCAGCGCTTCCTGCATATCCTTGATGTTGCTAGGTTGGGCCTCTTGAATCTTGTTTTTCATAACATTCCAGGCATTTTCTATGGAGTTTAGGTCCGGGGAGTTGTCTGGCCAGTCTAGCACTTCAATATGGGTATCACCGACTATTTGTCTTTTTTACTGCCTTGGACCTGTGGCAAAGGGGCACCGTCGTGCATGTCGGCGCCCCTTGCCACAGGGGCGCTGATCCAGAATCGCACTCATGAATACCAAAAAACAACAACAAATGTTCTGTATGCACTTCGATATAGTTGCTCCCCTTCATGGTGACGTTCTCAGGCTCCCCTGCCCTTATTGCCACTCAAATCATCACACTGTCAGGGTGTTTCACAATCGTCACAATAAACTTAGTGTCGTAGCGAGATACATTTTTGGGGCGACGAACGAACTTCGAGGCTCCCCCGACCAGTCTAAAGGTGCTCTCGTTGCTGAACATCACATTCTTCCAGTCGTCCGATGTCAAGTGTCAATATTTGTCGGCAAAGGCAACCCTTTTTTCTTCATGGCCTTGGTGAGGAGCGGTTTCTTGGCATATCGGCGACATGGCATTCCCAGGTCCTTTTGCAGGCGGTGTTGAATCGTCCGGATCGAGACGTCCTGGAGTAGATCAGGGTGCTTCTTTTTAAGTGCTGATGCAGTAATTGCAGGCTCTGACATCACAGCTGTCTTCAGGATATGGTCAGTGCATGGGGAAGTCTTGCGGAGTACTCCAGAGCCTTTATTCTCTCCGGGGTGGTGGTTGGTTGGTTATTGGTTTTACGACACGTCGACCGTTGAGTCATACAGCGTCGCCAATCTCTCACGCCGATTGGTCGCGGGCGAAGAGTAGCGACAGGTGAGATTCGAACCCACAATCTTTGGATTGCGAGACGAGCATCTTACCCCTAGACCACTCGTACCCCCTCCGGGGTGGTGTCTGGTGGTAGGGAGGCGGCAGCATTTTTGAGGTTGTAAATAACCTGCCTCGCGACCTGCAGATCTGTGGCGACACGTATCACAGACATGCCCTGCTCCAACAGGGTCAAAGCCCGACTCTTCTCAACATCCGTGAGCTTCTTTCGTCCCATTCTAACCACTTGTAGCAAAATTATAGGCCTCCAAAGTCTGGCGTCGTAGCAAAAACGGCCCACAGAACAGCATCAAACAGTTGGCCCTACCTCTCAGAGCCTGTCTCTCACCGAGCTTTCCCGCTGTGTGTGAGTCAGGGTAGGGGTGGGGCCCAGCTACATACGTCATACCGAGCTCCGCCTACTGACTGTTGCTGGGGAGCACAATAAAAAAGTTTTCAGTGATCACTACGCATTTTTTTTTGTGCTCGCGGTGTATACATTTGTTGTGGCCCCTGCATAGAGGAATAAGTTGCTAGTGAAGCTTGAATAAGTCCAGTCCATACATTTATTTTGCCAATTTGTGCTTGGGGCTTCTATATTAATGCAAATAATAAGAGTGCAGATACATGGTATTCAATTCCTGAACAAAATATCAGGAAAACGTGGAGGAGAATATCAGACATGGGTGGGATAATATAAAATGAGCAATGGGAAACAAATTTATTTCCCTTTAATGGAAAATAAAGAAACCTTAGCTAACCTACTGGAGTTTGATCACCTAGCTAATGATGTTGGATCCCCTGAAACATACTGATTTTGGATTGTCTAAAACCTAGTGATGTTAGATTGCCAGTAAATATATGCTTTAAGGTGTCTTATGAATCCCTGGAATTTATATTTCCAATACAATGCTTACAAATGTGACTAAGATGATGGGACCACTCATTTTCTGTGCAAATGCTTACTTTTCAGTTGTGCTTTAGGGTGCATTGACTGCATTGGCCATTTTGCACACTTTTCAGTTTGTGAGCAAGCGAACACCAAAAAGGGGATTTGAGTTGGGTAACATAGCATAAGAAATCATGTGTAATAAATAAACACAAATGCAGCACAACCTAACCTGACCTAACCTAATGTCCATTTGAGAAGAAAAAAATCCAAAAAATTGTATCTTAAAATTTTCCAGATTATAAACTTAATCTAATATAAAGTATAAAGCATGCATTCCTTATGAGGTTAAGTTGACTTCAAACAATGTCTTCGGACCCACTCCACCTATTGCAAAAAAAAGAAAATTGGGTAAATTTTTGATAAGTGTTTTGGGAATTTTGGGACTACTTTTCAGAATATGATGTTCATGAACATGACTAAGATGATGTGACCACTCATTTTTGGTGCTGATGCTTACTTTTCAATTTGGACAATGACATCACATTGGTATAGTGTAATGACGTCATAGGTATGGCACTGAGGCTTTGACTGGCTAATGCTACAAATCATTCACATACTTTAATGAGATGGTCAAAGTAGCTTAACCTGAACTAACCTAACCCAACCTAGCCTAACCTAACCTGCTTACCTCTTGGTTTATCATAGCTATAATTTATATAATGTGCCATGAGGTTAGGTTGACTGGCTAATGCTACAAATGGTTCACATACCTTAATGAGATGGTCGAAGTAGCTTAATCTAACATAACCTGCTTACCTCAGTTATCATAGCTATAATTTATATAATGCACCATGAGGTTAGGTTAGGTTAAGCTACTTTGACCATCTCAATAAGGTATGTGAGCCATTTGTAGCATTAGCCAGTCGAAGCCTCGGTGCCATATCTATGACGTCAACACACCGTACCAATATGACGTCATAGTTCAAATTGAAAAGTAAGCATGAGCACCAAAAATGAGTGGTTGCATCTTTTTAGTCGCATTCAAAAACATCATATTCTGAAAAACAATTTCACAAAAATCCCAAAACACCTCTTTATCAAAATTTGTCCAAAATTGTGTATCACTTGAGATCAAGGTAAAATTTGATTATTTGAAATTCTTTTTAATACAATGCATTTTAAAGTGAAAAAAAAAAACGATGCAACCACTCATTTTCTCTGCAAATTATTACTTTTCATTTGACAAAGGAATACACAATAATAATCTTCACTTTACAAATATAGTCCTTCACATATAATTATCTGTACATGTTGTGTCACAGACATGAAAAAGAAGTAATTCAACACTTCATGCACTCGATTCAATACTCAGACATCAAAAACCTTATGCTTCTGGCTTAATTAGATATTTATTCCCAACAAGGAATATTTGCAGCCAGATGCATCAATAACCTTTGATCAAGGCAGGAAGTTCCTTGCTATGCTGTTAACATTAATGGCAGTGCTAACAATGTTGCAGAGATGTGATGACGTTGGGGCAAAAAAGTTTGTTTGGAATGATTCTGGTTTTCTTGTTCGGTTAGGTTAGGTCACATTATGCCATAATATATTTGATATATTATGCTACGTTATCTTAGTATAGGCTAGGTTAGGTTATTTTATGATTTGTCTATTATTTACCTATTCATATGTAATTTTTTAACTCTTGATCATAAGCAGAACACTTGGCAAATGTCAGTAGACAAACCAGACACAGCCACACAAGATACATCACACATCAGTGTAAGCTTAGCTTTGCTGTGTATCAGTTGCTTTTCAGTATCTCGCATAATTATTAAGCTCTTTTGAGGACAATCAAGCAGGTTTATAATTTTTCCAAGAACAGTGTCATTCCCAGCAAGGCTATTTGCTCAAATTGTTCCAAGGTATGCCAGTATGCTTTCTTAAGGAATTCCACAGCAGCAAAATTCATAAATCCTTCTCAAAGCATCAAAGCTTTATAAGCCAGTCTGAATGCCGTGCTGGTCAGTCACACTATTGAGGTACAAATGGACAAGCCACAGCCTGGACAATCCCATTAAGGTATGTAAATGCTTGCAGCATTAACTCATAAAATACCATCAATATCTTAGCACATTTTCACAGCATCATACCTATGATGTCATCAATTGCATTGAGTGCAGTTGACTTAAATGAATGGTCACATTATCTCAACCATGTCAAAAACCATTCTATAAAAAAGGCCAAAGAATCAAATTTTACCTTGATCTCCAAATTTACCAACTATAATACCTTTTTTATTAAAATTTCACAAAAATTTCACAACTTTCAGCAAAAATCCTATCCCAAACTAACCAAAGGTTGCCCGAGCTGTTTTTGAAGAGAAAACTTGATGTATTTGAAAAAATTTGTTTTTCTTACAACAAAAGCCTAACTTAATGAAACCTAACCCCTTTGTATGCTTCATGACGGTAAAATGTGTAAAAATTGTCTTAAGAAATTATAATAAATCAGAAATTAGGACCTTAAACTGCAAATCTACCGGTATTTACCAGGTACCTAAAATATAAGCCAATAGATAGGTACCAACGAACACTTGATTATGGTAATACTCTTCACCATCAATGACGCAAACACTTATCGAAGCACTGTAGCACTTACCATGGTGCGTAGAACATAATCAGGATAGTATCATGATCGGAGATAGTACCTTCAAAATTACTGTCAGTGAGCTCTAGAACGGCATCTCCCAATGCGCAACTTACGAAAATTGCGATAACTACCAATTTCAGCATGCTTACGGAGTACAGAATTCGGAAAATTTGTCAGTTATCACTTATTCCACAGTTCTAAGGTACCAATTCAATTCAATGATCGCTGAAAGCACTTCCAACTACTCCCACAGAAAGCACAACCATCAGCGCGCAGCACGGCTGGAGGACAAAAAGGAAGACAAACGCGGCGCGTCACCGACCCTGGGAGTTCGTTGGCGTTCGCCGATTGGTCAACGTGGCATAGTATTAGGTGGTTGTTTCACAGCGGATTTTGCACTTTTGCCCGAGGGGTATATATCGCCTTGGCCCGAGGCCTCGTCCTCTTAGAAGGAGTGAGCCGACATAAAATTATCTAAAGTAGAAAATAGAAACCAACTAGTTATGATGATGATATCCGTTTTATATAGGAAATAGTTGATCTAACTGAATGGAAAGAAAGCTCCCAAAGGAAAAATAATGCATTGCAGAAACCAGGACAACCAACATCCCAGCCTATGTTACAAAACGGAAAACGCACTCATCTCTTGTACAACTGATAGCATTTATTCACACCCACTGGTGGATCCAGGGAGGGGCCATTCCGGCCATGCCCCCCGAAGCGCTTAGAAGCGGGGGGGGGGCATACCAGGGTGACGCCGAAAACCGAAAGTTCCCCTCCCAAATCGGTGGGCTAGATCCGCCAGTGTTCACACCATTCTATTTTTTTTAAACTATATGACCTGTAATTGACCTTCATCAATAGAGTGTGCGGTCATAAAACTGAGAGCTGTAAAAACTGAAAGCTATCTGGACGCGGCTTCGACCAGCGACGTTATTTGCGGGAAGACCATTTGGGTGCACGTTTCTGTCCTAGATGACGTCATACATTTCGATGTTTAGCCGCTGATTGGCTAAATTTCTTGTTTTGTGCTGGTGACAGATTTGCGTCCCGCCTTCAGTATACTATCTCGCTCCCGTTCGAGGCCTTTGAACTCTGTGGTCATGTCTGCATTTCGTCAGGAAAGGTGGAAGTAGATCACATATATGTATATATATTTTTTGAAGATATTTTGGTGTCTTTTGGGGGAGGGGAATAATTATCGCTGCGAAGCTGTGTGCTATTATTTGTGGTAATAATCCAGAGTATCTCACTGCTTCAAGGTTCACTCTTGCATGTAAACAAAACAGGTTGTTAGAAGACAAGCTCTGACGTCATGAAGACTTCTGGAAGAGGTGCAAATTTGTGCAATGGTTACGTTTCCCATGATCATTATGCACAAAAGTAAAATTTGTTTTTATTAAGGATAACATGCTATAATGAAGGACAGCTGCCCTATTTACCCTGCACCTTCCCCTGCCCCTTCACATTTCCCCTTGCCCCCTGCCCCTTCCTCCATCTCCCATCCTCTGCCTCCCTTCACCTGTCTCAATTTGACCTGCCTCCTGTCCCCTTCCTCCTAACCTAGCCTAGCATAGCCTAACATAACCTAATCCAAAAAGTAAGTGAAGACAATTTGCACCTATTCCAGAATTGCTGATGAAGTCAAAGCTAGTCTCGGAGCAACCTGTCCTCTTTACATGCACCAAATTCGGAAGTTTCGGTGACATTCCCTAGTAAAAAAAATCCCATGGGATTGGCATTCATTCTCCATGGGACATATGGGATCCAATATGTCCCATGGAGGAAAACCTGGATTGTCCCATGAGCAAAACCAAATCCCATTGAAATATACAGCATCCCATGGAAAAACCAGAACAGTCCTACCGTAGAATTGGGGCAGTTCCGTATAGCGTACCGGAACCCCGTCACGACTTTTAGGAGCCCCATCCCTCAGGCATCCACGAGGCTTCCCCTTTTTGGGCAACCGTACCTAACATGCCCAGAGACTGTTCTAAGAGATTTCAAGTGCGGTATAGCGACCTGCACCAAGACCAACGAATAATTAATTAAGAGCTTAATCAGTGATGCAGACACTCAATATGTCAGGTAGAATACGTGGTTTTAAAACAGCCCGAACAGTGGCTCGAACGGCATTGACAATCTTCACAATGGAAGATCCCAATCATCAGCTGACGCTACTTCGATCATCACTGTGTGATTGGCAGTTGGGCGGCGGTCGGCCTGTTCGAATCTTTTTGTGTCAGGTCCACACGGGCTAGCCTTGTATATTACGAACACTACAAAACGATAGTTAATGATATTGGATTCATGGATACGGGAGAAAGTATAGTGCGGTGACGATGGTGACGGTTGTGCGTTTGAGTTCAAGGCAAGAACCTGAAAAGGAATCGCAAAAAGCATGGACCATACTACCTACCTATATGAATATTTGCGTCCGAGGCATTTGAACTGATGGAAAGTGGACTATCATTAAGTACACAAAATTGTGATAAACTGATGTGGGGTCATGTGATAGGATTATAATGACATATTGTGAGATTATTAGTAGTGCTGCCATCATCTGGTTCGGTAGTTGATGTCTAAATCAAATGCTATTGCAAGCCGGAACTGGTGATTTGGAGAACTGACCATAATTGTGACAGGTAGATAGGTAGGTAGGTACCTAGGTAAATTTGTAGCTCAAGGAAATTGTCGATTTATTGCAATTTCTTTTTCTAATGCAATGTTCATGAATGTGCTTAACAAAATTGTGATGTGACAACTCATTTCCTCTGCAAATGCATACTTTTCAGTTGGGAGGCAAAATCATGGATCATGTACGCCTGGATTGGAAACTCCGCGTCGGCGCCTTTGATCTGTGCGTATCAGCAGCACCAACCTGCCACCTAGCGGAGGGTAAGTAAAACACGGAATCGTGGCCAGTTTTAGGCTGTGCGCCTATGGGAGTTCCGGATACGCATTTCGTATTAATTTTTTTTGCAATTGATTCAGCCACCCCAGGAGGATTGCATCTGCCTTTCATGATACAGAATTGATCGAGGAACCTTACCATTCTTTCCTTATTGATTTATTAAGCTCGGTTCCGAAGTTGTCGTGATGCGAAGTGAATGCATCTGTGACAGGGAGCCAATTTCGCCGAAAGGGTCGGCCCACCGATGTCGATTTCTTAAAAGGACCGGAGGGGGCAAAGTACACGAAGGCAATAGGCAGATCAAAATTAATAGGGGGGGGGGTCACATTCCATAGGCTCCAATGTTAGAAGTTGAAATTATTGCGGTTGGGGGAAGCAAGCATTGAGGGGGCAGTTTCACCCTCAAAGATAAGAATGAGCGGTTCTGCTTTCGCCCCCACCCTCCTTGCTCTCTAGATTTGTCGCTGATATTTTCCAGTGGTGATGGTTTACACAACTGAATGGGAGAGTACAGACTTCGGCGTGCCCACCAATCCGCAAAGAGGATTGAGCGGAAGTTCCATGGAAGGTACAAGGCCCCTCCCCCTACACCATACCACTGATATGTTCATGATTTTGCCAAGAATGGCGTCATTTCTCCAGAGGGGCGGCTCTTGGTCCACAACATTTGACGGGGTACACTCCGATCTCTCAGAGGGGCACCATTTGTTTTTGTCTGAGGAGTGCCTTTCGCCGAAAAATTCGCGGCGTGCGTTCGGACTCCCAGAGGACTGCCGTTCACAGGCCGAGGAGCGCGTTGCGCTGATAAATTCGAGGGACGGGGTACACTGCAACCTCCAAGGGAGGGGTCCCTCGGGTACTAAGGGGCGTCACTTTCGTTTCCTCCCCCTTGGATCAGCCTTTGCAACATACCCTAGCTTGCAACGCCACTACCTCTCGCTGATTTGCTACCACTTGCCAGTCGTTCTACTCAAGGGTGTTGTTTTATATACCTTTGAGGGGAACTGCCACCCCAATGTTTGCTTAACCCACCCTGCAATTATTTTAACTTCTAACATGGGAGCCAATGGAATGTGCCCCCAATTCATTTTGTCTGCCCATTGCCTTCATGTGCTTTGCCCCGTCCAATCATTTCAAGATCAAGATAAAGATTGAGAGATAAGAGATAAAGATTCAAGATAAAGATCATCAAGATATCAACATGGGTGGGCCGACCCTTGGGGCGAGATGGGCTCCATCTCACAAATGTCTTCACTTCGTACCACGACAACTTCTGAACGGAGCGTAAACAATAAATGAGGAAAGAACGGTAAGGTTCCTTGATCAATTCGGTATCATGAAATGCTGATGCAATCCTCCTGGGATGGTTGAATCAATTGGAAAACTGCCAATAAGAAATGGGTACCCTAAACTGCCATAGGCCCACGGCCTAAAACCGGCCGCGTTTCCGTGTTTTTACTTGCCCTCCGCTAGGTTGGCTGATACGCAAACAGCTGTTGGTTTCCAATCCAGGCGTACATGATCCATGGCCAAATAACACCCATGAAGGGGCTTTGAGTTGGGTAATATAGCATCAAAAGCAATGCTCAAAATGAGGAAAAATGCAACCTAACTTAGCCTAACCTTCCATGCAAGAAAACATTTTTTTTTAATGGAAAATTTCTGAACATTTCTTGCTCTCGCAATTTTTTTTAAATTAAAAACACCTAAACTAAATTAACTGAACCTAACCTAGCCTGAGCTGTTTTTGAAGATTAAAAAAAAACTTTTTAAAAACCTGACTTAAACGAACCTAAACTACCATGAACTGCTTTTGAAGAAAAACAAGTTCTATTTTTGGCATTAAAAATATCACAACTAAAAATAAAAAAACCAACAAAATTGTTTGATATTTGTTTTCTAACAGATAAAAGAGCCTAACCTGACCTAACAAAACCTAATCCCTTTGTGTGCTTCAGGAAGGTAAACTATGTGTAAGCTCATCTCTTGGTTAATTTATGCTGCAATAATACTCCTACCCACAGTAGTGTAGCATTGTATGTTTTTGGGAGGGCACTTGCCCCCCCCCCCCTCCATGTTGGCTGTCCCCACTCCAATAATTTGAACCATCAGCATGGCATCCTATAAGGCATGCTCCCCATCCGTTTTAGCCTGCCCATTACTTTCGTGTATTGTGCCACACCCCCCCCACAAAAAAAAATCATTTTCAGAAACCTATGCTGATGGCTGCCTACGTCTCTGCTAGGGCAGGGTTCACACCTTTTGTACAGCAGGTGGTTTTAACAACAATACTATTGTCATTTAGGTTGTTCACAGGATGAATGAGTCACATGTTTTGCTGGTATGGTTGTGCTTTAACACGCGCCCTGGAGGGCCTCTGAAAATAACGCGCACTGGAGGGGGGGGGGGGCGATTCCGCCCCCCCCCCTAAGATCTCGGCTCCTATTAAAGCTGGAGTAACGAAATTTGCAAGATGCATGGATAGGGTAGTGATCTCTATTGTGTGCAAATTTCCATGACCTTAGGTTAATATCTTCAAGGTCAAATGAGGTCAAAACTATTAAAATTGTATTGTTTTCGTGGCTTGGCTTGTCATTGTTATGGATCGCTGTGATTGTGTTTAGATACTCCAAAATTAGCATCAATGATGTTTTGAACATTACTAATAATGCAATACAGATGCTAGACCCGGCATTTGACCTCAGGTCACCTATGTAGCAGCACTTTATCAGGTCAGTTACCTGTTCCAGTTACCGGAACCGGGCCGCCCGCCCGACTGCTCCGTCGGGCGGCTCGGCGCAATCGGCTTCGCGAAGAAAGGAGTGAAGTACATGAATGAAGTATGAAAACGCTTAGGTACACAATGACAAACAGTAGTTTTCAGGATGTGTAGGGAGTAACATGCAAAGTGACATGAATCGCATGAGTCATTTGCATTTATGACAACATTCCAGTTGACCAAGTTTGGTTCCATTAACCTGTCATGAACTTGACCTGACTTGACCTCGGTGACCTAACATGACATTGAAACTATATAGCATAACAATATACATCAAACAAGTCGCTAGTGTTTCCAAGAATACTTCCCCTTTGCCAATATACGGGAAGCGCATCAGCACCGATTTTAGTGGTCTGGCGCAACGAAATGTTTTGACTTTAACGGTCCCTAACTCGGAAAAATTTTAGGCCGATTTCCGTTTTCCTTGCTTTAAACGACGCGTCGGACATTTCTAAGCAGGTACACACAAAAATGGCATATATCGACCGGTAAAATCTGGAGTAATGCACGAAAACCTGAGGGGTAGGCGGATTTCGCCCCACTCCTCCAGTGCGCGTGTTAAGGTGTTTTATGAATTCTTGGAAGTTATTCTTCGAATGCAATGTTTATGAATGTGACTAAGATAATGAAACTTCTCATTTTCTGTGCAAATGCTTACTTTTTAGTTTGTGAGTAAAATAACACTAGAAAAGGGCTTTGAATTAGGTAACAGCACAAAAAGTTGTTTCAAAAATAAAAATGTAATATAGCCTACCTATAATCCTGGCCTAAAGCTCCCCTTTAGGGAAACACAAGTATTAAAAAAGTTGATACATTTCAAACAATTTGTTTTCCTAAAATTTCCCAAATTAAGAAAAGCCCTATCTTAATCTAACCTAACCTACCACAAACTGCTTGTGAAGAAAAACAGGTTCATTTTTTTGTAAATGAAAAATATTATCCATTTTCCTACATTTTTTTCGGTATACAAACACGAAATTTGATAGAATGTTCGTTTTAATCAACAAAAAAAACTTCATTTTTGTCAAAAAAGGAATGAAAAGTTATGAAAGATATAAAAAAATGCTGGGTGCATTTCACAAGATCGAATGGTTCCATCATCTTCATCGGGTTCAGAGACGTGTTTGTACTTTTTTTCCCCCGGAAATGTTATGTCTGGTCTAAAGGAAAAAGTTTAACCCAACCTAATCTAACAAAACCAAACCCTTTGTTTGCCTCATGGAGGTAAAATGCGTACGAAACTTATCTTGTAGATACCTTAAGCACCAATAATACCCTTTTTATTTTAAATGTTTTTTTTTTTAAAGCAAGAGCTTTTACTGGGTTAACTTTGATTTTCTGACGTGTAGCTTTATTCTTCATTATATATTACTCCACTTGAATCCCTATTTTTTGCTATTATTTTGCTTGCCAACTGAAAAGTAAGGAGTAAACTCCATGACTCAGACATGCGCCAGCACCGCTTTTCGATAGTCGCCAAATCGTCGACCTCGCAGTGGGAGCGCCGATAGTGGCTGATATGCAGCATGTTGGCTGACCTTGCAAAATCGCCGGGTAAGTATATGTAAAATGTCGTTTGTTTGTCTTTCAAAATATGCGTGTCGTACATCGTTTCATCCTGTTTTCATGAACATGCTCTGTGAACACCAGCGGGGTTTATGCTGATTCATAAATCCCACCAGGGTTTGGGCTTCCCCACTGGGATTTCCCAGTGGGAACCCTGGAGGATTCACACTGGGAATAGTATACAATCCCTCGGGGACTGTGCAGGAATTCCATGGTTGATTCCCAAAGGGAACCACATGGGACTCCCACACGATTGTCTCATGGGGATTGTTTCATATCCTGACAAGGACAATCCCATGCAATTTGATGGGTCAATCCCATGGAATTTTTTTCTCACTAGGGTTGAATCGTGAAATAATGGGGTACACTTCTATAAGACTACCTTATTTTTCGTCTGTTTCATCTATTTTCTTCTTGCACGTTGGTTTATTTTGGGAAATGGTAATTTATAATTATAGCAGGTGAAGGGCGGATGCATCAACGCAATAGGAGTTTCGGAAGAGTGGGGTGGGGGGGGAGTACTCGGTAGGTAGGGGGCCCCCTTCAGATGTTGGCCCCCTGGACCAAATCCAGGCTACGCCACTGGAAGGAGTATGCGTGCACATATTTCAGCTCTGCCAGTCTTCGTTTCCGCCATGGCGGAAAACCATTGAGGAATTGCTTAGCTCGTCTCCCTTACAACCCGGTACCGTTCCGGAGCTGATTGATTTAGAAATTCGCTTGTAGGTGACTTGCATCATGTTTTTGTCACTCGCTTTTAGTTTCAAGAAGAAGGCAAACATTTGCCACCCGCAGTGTATTTGAGCGATAGCGGAAAAAATGCCTGGAGGCAGCGTCAAAATTTGCCATGCTTCTTCGCCCTCAATTCAAGCACCTTTCAGAAGAAAAATAGCGCGAAGTGATTGCAGGCAACAAAGGTAAGTTTGATATATCTTGCGAGACCAGGTAGTACAAGGACGAAATGCTTTGATTGAATAACCAAAATAGCAAAGCAGAATTAGCAGAACACAAAAAGCGGGGTTGGATCCCCTCCCACAATCCTCCAAATCTCTAGCCATGTTTGGCATCGATGGTTGAGGATGAGATGCATTTCCGGTCGACATGATGTTGAGAATAAATGTGTACCGTGCTGCAAGCTTACCTATGCGATCGATGAAGTATGTTAGCTATAATTGTCGGATAATTCAAAGCCACTTGCATACCGTTACTGTCATTTTGGGCACAAACGTTTGTTTGTGCGATATTCTGAACGATGTATAGGGGAGGACTGGGAGAATCAGGACAATGGTTTTTGGAGTGGGTACGCTGCGCGGCGGTGCCCGAACCGACGAAGAATATTATTATCGCACCGAACAACGCCGTCACGGCCCTTTTCGCCGGGTGGCTGCAGGCAGGGTGAGTGGGTGGGTGACAAGCTGTAGTTGGTTTGCTGGCTAAGGGTAAAAAGTTTGTTTTCTTGGTTCATTGCGAGTGGATTAGCATTCGTGCATTTCAATGATTCAATGGGAGGAGTGGTGTACCCGAACATTTAATTTAATACATCGTGCAACGAATGGGTCTAGGGTTGAGTAATCTTCAAGTGTTGCCCCCCTCGCACCTTCTTTGTATCAACAATGCATCCGAGACACCGTCAGCTGGCTGACAGGCAGCTGTTGGTGACGTCATTCAAACGTACCGAGATAAACCTCCAGCCTGAATGACTCCAGGGCGTCACCAGGAATATTTATAAGGGGTCGATGTGGTGCTCATCCATGGGCGTCAGCAAGAAATTTATGTCTACGAAGCAGTTGTGGAGGTATATATTCAGGGCATCAGAGGACATTTTCCTTCGATGGGTGGTGATTGAGATGGCACTAGATACAGCACAAGGAATTTCCTGATAGGGGAGGGTGTGCAGATGCTATTTCACGGGCGTCACCAGGGCTTTCTCTCGAAGGGCTGTAGATTTAGATGCCACTTCAGGGACTCTATCAATAATTTTTAATCCGGATTGACTTCAGGGCGGAAGTTTCATTGTGGGGGGGGGGGGGGGTCGGGAAAAGCCAATTCAGGGGCGTCACCAAGGATCGATCTCGGAGGGTGCTGCTTCAGATGGAAACTCATAGGCGTAACCACGACATTGTTTCGCTTATAGGCTGCGGTTGTGGGGTGCCAATTCAGGGCGTCACCAGCGAATATTGGAGCCGAGGGTGTGCCTCAGGTAGCATTTCAAAGGCGTGCACAGGGATGTGTCTGTGGGATGCGATTGTGGAAGTGCCAATTCACGGACGTAATCATGGATTTGTCTCCATGGTATAGGTGGTTTCATCACAGGAGACGTCATTAGAAGACACACATGACCCTGGTTCACTCGGTAGATGGTCACCATGCATTACATACGGCAGAATGCTTCTGATGAAGTATTGCCCCTCAGACGTACCCGTGCCCACATGGATATGAAATGACACCCCACATACTCGGTGGTGTGCTTTGAAGGTGGTATCATCACAGGAGACGTCATTAGCGGACGCACATGACCCTGGTTCACTCGGTTGGTGATCACCATGCATTATATACCGCAGAATGCTTCTGATCAAGTATTACCCCTCAGATATACCCGTGCTCACATCGATATGAATGACACGGCATGCTGGGTGGTGCTCTTTGAAGGTGGTATCATCACAGGCGACATCGTTGGCGGACACAAACTGGCCCCCACACGTTATATGATTACCATGCAATTTATACGGCAGAATGCTTCTCAACAAGTATTACCCCTCAGACATGCACACATGGATGCACACATGGATATGAATGACACCCATCATACTCGGTTGTGCTCTTTGCAGGTGGTATCATCACAGGCGACGTCATGAGCGGACACAAATGGCTCTCACCCGGTACGTGACTAAACCTATAACAAGCGCCGATTCATTCTTTGCAGGGGTGGTGTTTTGTATACTTTTGAAGAGGCATATCCCCCAAATGATCAATTTTGCCCCTCCAATAATGCATTCCCACCCCTCCCCATATGAAATGGAAATGGGCATGCAGCAAAAAGTATAAAACTGCGGGCTGTGATCGGAGTGGGAGCGCAGATGACCCCGCCGATGGTCCTACCGTTGGCCCCGCCGATGGCCCCACCGATCGCTTTGGAACTAGTGACGTCCGCCCGCTAAATCTGGTGACCTGCCATTCAGGACGGTTGTTTCCAGGCGACAGATCACCACCGTTAACGTCGCCACTATACCCTGTTGTGTGGTTAGCGTGCTGGTGTGCAGAGACACTGCGCCGACTGGCACCGTCTGCGCCGCTGAATATCTTGCCGCCATTGCTGACATCAGGCCTGAAGCCGAGGTTTCCAAGAATCTGTCAGTTGCAGTAGCCAGTTGGCTCAGAGGAGCTTCCTCTGACGGCAGCGATAATGCCATTGAAGAAATAGTCTTCAACAGCTCACGGACGTGTTGGGCACCTCCTGCTGTATCCAGTTCTGAGAGTGCCACGTCAATCAAAGTGCCACGAAACTGGGTGTCTGAGCCGTGATAATATCCATCCACACCTGCGTGGCGATCGACACTGAAAGGCTTGCCACCAGCAGGTCGAACTTGGTTCTGTCTTCTTGGACTTCAGCCACCCGAAACGCACAGTCCGCCCGCGTCCGCTAAAGGTCTGTCTTCTCTGGGGAAAGGAAAATACTGTGATAGCCTGAACGCGGCCAGCTGCTGGCTTGCACTTGCATGAGTCAGGGGCAGACAGATGGGGGGGACTTGGGGAATGTACCTCCCTCCCATGGAAGATTGCCGTTCATCTGGCGGGAAAAAGGCCCCCATCCGGGAAGGCTTGAGTGAACTCCCTGTACTTTTTTTGTTGTAAAATTCAAAAGAGCCCCTCCGAGAGAAAAGGCGCCTCTGCAGTATGCTTGATAGGACCCCGCTGAATTTTTCGGCCAAAGGCTAGCCTCGGGAGGAAACACACCCCTCCAGGCAGGAGCGGGCTCAGAAATTGTCATGAGGGGAACTTGGTTTCTGGAAATTGAGCAGTGGGGTGCACAAAAGAAAACAGAAGTGGGCGGATTCCGCCCCCTCCATCGGTGTGCGTGTGATACAGCCACATCTTATGCCTGCGCCAATCCTGTATCTCTGCCTCCCCCCCCAATAATTGTCGAAACAACACCTATGCTGATGGGTCCGCAATACTTGATATATTTTGTGTCCGCTAATACTTGATCAGAAACATTCTGCTGTATATAATGCTTGTTGATCATATACCGGGTGGGAGCCATTTTGTGTCCGCTAATGACGTCGCCTGTGATGATACCACCTTCAAACAGCACCACCGAGTATGTGGGGTGTCATTCATATCCACATGAGCACGGGTATGTCTGAGGGGTAATACTTGATCAGAAGCATTCTGCCGTGAATAATGCATGTTGATCATATACTGGGTGGGGGCCATTTTGTGTCCGCTAATGACGTCGCCTGTGGTGATACCACTTTCAAAGAGCACCACCGAGCACGCGGGGTGTCATTCATATCGATGTGGGCACGGGTATGTCTGACGGGTAATACTTGATCAGAAGCATTCTGCGGTATATAATGCATGGTGACCACCTACCAAGTGAACCAGGGTAATGTGTCCGCTAATGGCGTCGCCTGTGATGATACCACCTTCCAGGAGCACCACCGAGTATGTTTGGTGTCATTGATATCGATGTGGGCACGGGTATTTCTGAGGGGTAACGGCTTTGACCATTGCAGGCCGCCTCCCGGGAGTGTGCAGAAGCGCCATGGCTGAAAGTGGTCTCAAGAGACATAAAATAAATACACCATTAGACTCACGGGCTCAGTGCTTTCCGGAGTTCCGCTGGAGAAGAGCTATACAATTATACACAAGTTGCATATGTAGCGTTTCACATCTTATTTCCATCCCGGGCAGGACACAATTGAATGTTTTATTTGCATCCAACGCCAATCCGACATGAGTTTTGACACACCGCCCGTGCCCGTGATGTGTGCTATGCTATGCTAAACTTCCGGACGGTCTCCTTCCCAGATTGTGCCTCTAGGCGCGACGGAAGTGTCTACTACGGACGATATGTAAAGTCCTGCCTATTGATTCTTTCCGTCCTTCGGATTCTGGGCTAATGCATCCATTTTTCCAGGTTGGAGCTGTTCTCCGCCGCCGTTCTCGGGCTATTCTCCATGATTTGTACCATTGTGGCAGCTGTGAGTCTGAAGAAGCTCAGCCGTTCTCACCCACCGGCCGGTGCATTGCTGTCTCAGGATGCGGTGAGTAGACAGACAGCCTCGTCGGCGCGCTCCTGACGTCACAAATCAGCTGAGTGAGATGTGTGCATCAGTGTCGGCCATCGGTTTCAGTCAACCAAATCATGCCGTGTAATTGCCGACGTTGTCCTCCGGGATTCTGGACTTCCTGGCCCTATCTCCAATTGGTGAGGCAGTCCTCACAAAATATGTGGGGTTTCTTGCTGTAGGCAGCTCATATATAGGGTGGAATGCACCACCACTTCCTGAACATTGAATGTACCCCCTTCCAAAATAAGTACCGACATCGTGCTTCTTGATACGTGGTTATGAAGCCTCTTCGTTCATCGTTTCTAACGGTATCTCGTTGATGAGTAGCATGCTGATGGTCACCGTAAGGGGTCGTGATACACGAACATCTGGCAAGCAATTCCAGGCAAGGGATTGCTTGGGACGCGGTCTGCTAGCCGAGGCCAGTTTATAGTATGTTTATCGTTAACATTAATATGGCTATCCCTAAACTAGGCATCTCAAACATGAGCAGCTGACGCCAAGCTTACCTAAGTTGGACACAGCAGCGGAGAAGTTAGTCATGAGTACGCTAGTCGCTCTGATTTGGGCTTGAATTAATTAGTGTTTTAAATCACATTCGGTGACGAATTTCAGCATCCCAACTGTACTCGATTAGACATCTCTCAACCAACGAAGACTAACACTGCACCATACACTCGCCGAACGCCCTGAAACTCATTTTTCGTAGAGTGGAGGCTAGCAAACGAAGACGTCAAAAGCCTTCATGACGTGCAAAGAATTTCGCAATAGTATAGAAAAAATGCGGCCAAAAGCTGATACTTTGACTGAGGAACCCCATACCTCCGGCCAAGAATGTGATGTCACAGATATCAGGAGTCGACTGCGGTAATAAAGTAGCAGAGTACTATAGTTGAATGTTGTGAAGTCTCATGGATATCAATTCAGCGAGTCAAACCTACGCCCACAGGATGCCAACACAAGTTGCTGATAGGTGTCGTTTTCCACCCAATGTTCGGAATGCCTGGACATTGCGGTGTCGCCTGATGTCACAGTCGCATATCGGTGTGGTCATAGCGCTGGCCTGACCTCCGTCCTACATCCACACACTCCCACAGCAGCTGCCACACATGCGGCACTGCCACACATGCGGCACTGCCACACATGCGACACTGCCACACATGCGGTACTACCACATGCGATGCATACCGAATACATTGCTAGCGGCATCACCCGTATCTGTCCCCATTGTGTAGGTGTGTTTTTTGTTTTGTTTTTGTTTTGCTATTAATTCAGTGAATGTGAATGAACTATATCGCTGACGTGAGTGTTATTCAATTTCTTAAATTATACGATGTCCCCATGTCGCCAGGGGCAAAGCTGATATTACACGACTGACATGACGTCGCGATTGGGCATGCCCCGATGCAAATACTCCTCGCGACGTTTCGGACCCTATCTGGTCGTATTTGCGTCTGTGGAAAGATGATCGAAAGCGTGTGCTGTCGCTTGATCTGTGGCGCCCACGGGCACCGACTGTGGCGCGAGTTGCGCCTGACACACTGCTCGGTGCACCACACCAGGGCCGCGTCACAGACCCTGACGTCCGGACGTGGCACGTGCTGGCCCGCGCCAAGGCCAACGCGCCGTCCGAGTTGCCTGCGATAGCGGAACGTTTTGAAACGCGCTGTACGTGCGAGGTATGATGCGTGTAGACGGAGGTCGATGTACGTTGCTCGTCTGTCACAAGCTAGAGTTTTCTGCCTTTTATGTAGAGGGTAATATGCAACTGTCCGTGTACACTCGACACAGTCCTTGATAGTGCGCCGCATGCTACCAATAGGGACTTTCATGTGTTGGATATTTCCACCGGAGCTTTCCAGACGTTGCATATTGCCACCGTGCCTCCCAGACGTTGCATATTGCCACCGGAACCTTCCAGACGTTGCATATTGCCACCGAAGTCTTCCATTCGGTGCATATTGCCACCGGAGCCTTTCAGACTGCGTATTTACTGTGGTGTCTTCCAAATGTTGCATATTTACTCGGAGTCTTACAAGCATTGCATATTTACTACGTGACCTGCCATACGTTGCGTATTGCCACCGGAGCCTTCCAGACCGCATATTGCCACCGGAGCCTTCCACGCTTTGTATATTGTCACCAAAACCTTCCAAACGTTGCATATTTCCACCGGAGCTTTCAGACGTTGCATATTGTCACTGGTGCCTTCTATGCGTTGCATGTCGCAACCGGAACCTTCCATGCGTCGCATATTGTTACCTGAGCCTTACATACGTTGGATATTGCCACCGTGCCTCCCAGACGTTGCATATTGCCACTGGAGCCTTCAAAACGTTATGAACCATTATGGTGCTGTGGGTAACTGGTGCGAACTTGTGGTAGAACTTGTGTTCCCGTCACCGTGATGACCTTCGAGAAGCGCTCGGTGAGGTGGGTCATGACGTCCATTGACTTCTGTCTGAACACGAACATGAACTCGATGCAGCTGACCAGCTTGTGCGACAGATACTGAAACATGTCCTCCGCCGTCAGTATCTGGTTGTTAAGCGGGCGCTTGAGGCTCTCCTGAGCCGCGGCGCGCTTAGCTGTGCCTTCGATGTCGTCGCAGGCGTCTTTACCATGCAATGTGGCAGCAAAATACACCCCAAAGTGCACAGTGCACCTCAGTCTGTGTGATGGTGACACACATTGATGACATTATCCTTATTTGTATACTGTGCAGCACACTGGCGGATCTAGCCCACCGGTTTGGGGGGGGGGCAACTTTCGGTTTTCGGCGTCAGCCCCCCCCCCCTCCCCTCCCCCAGTGGCGTACCTAGGAATTGCATCAGGGGAGGGGTCGAACGGATTTGGAGGATGCCCATTCTCCCACTATTTTTGGTTAAAACCACCGGATTTCGACCACTATTTGGCAAAGGGGCACAATTTTTAAAATAATAATTAAAATAAAAATAAAATAAAAAGTAAAATAATAATTGACGACATAATTTCCTGTGTAGGGGCCTCAGCCTACCTCCACCGTTTCTATGTTACCGGATTTTTGTTCTTGTTTACCAAAACGTTCACGTTCACGTTCAACGTCTTGTACCACGTCAACGTTCGTGCACGTGGACACTGGCGGATCCGATTTTGTCAACTCTTGCTGTAAGCAGAACTTGATCAGCATGGAATCCTCGATGTGTGTCAGAATCTACTATGCTACTATACTGGCTTCCAAACAATTATATATAAAAAAATCCTTTAAAATTGGAGATTCTTTCATCCAGACGCTATTTTTTAACCTCGGCAAGGGTTACTGCATTTTAATTTAGTTGATTTCTGTTGGTTTCGGGGGGCCAAAAGACACTATGGCCCCCCTTTTAAGCGCTTCCGGGGGGCCATGGCCGGAATGGCCCCTCCCTGGATCCGCCAGTGCATGAGGGTATGTGTAAAACTTGTCTCGTAGATACCTTAAACTGCAATAATACCCTTAAACTTTGATAGCCCGGTCCTACCACCCGAATCTCCCCTACATGCAAACCCACCAGTTATCTCTTATTCAGGATATAAATACATACCTCCTCTTGCTATTCTTCTTGGAAAAATCAGTCAATGTAGCCTGTCTCTTCATCTTAGCAACCCCAACACCTATATGGCTATATGGCCTTGCCCCAACACCAACATACGAAACATGCTGCTCAACTGGGCTCAACTGGTCACTCGCACAAAACATCCTGTTCAAATTCCGCTTTCGAAATCTGGCTCACTGGGTCCGCTTGCCCGTTACTGGCTAAACAAACTTCATGAACCTATCTGACGAAGGAATAATGAAACTGCTGATTTCGTCATCTCTTGCTGTAAGCAGAACTTCAACAGCATAGAACCCTCGATGTGTCAGAATCTACTATGCTACCATATTGTGCTTCCAAACAATTATAACAAAATACCTGTAAAATTGGAGATTGTTTCACCCGGAACGCTATTTTTTTAACCTCAGCAAAGGTTACTGCATTTTAATTTAGTTTACTTTTGTTGGTTTGGGGGGGGCAAAAGACACTATGGCCCCCCCCTTTGAAGCGCTTGGGGGCCATGGCCGGAATGCCCCCCCCCCCTGGATCCGCCAGTGGTGCAGCACTGCCTTCTGTGAAATGAATAATCTTTTTTTAGGTCAGGTACTGTGGTCCAAATTTCTGGGATAAGCCGTTGCAGGAATGCATGCACCATGGCGGTGTTGTGCTTTGTGCCGTCAGAGATACAGCAGTAGCTCTGATGGCACAATACGTCGTCCTCACACCAGCACACTCAAATCGAATGCACCGTTCAGTGGGACGAGTCCCAGTGGAAGCCTTGTGCTGTATCCTGTACCACAAATGAATAGTCTTCAGCGAAATCCCACTGGACAATCACTTCGTCCTCCTTGGCAGTAGCCTTTGCGTGGGTGAAGAGCTGACTTTGTTCGTCAGTCACAAAGTGGTGTCTGGTCAGCCCCACGATTTGCTCGGTCAGAGGTCGCATGTTTTCCTCTTTGGTCTGGACTATTTCTACGAATGAACAGCGATCCGTGCTCATCCAATGTTTGTACCTAATCTCATCCATGTCATCATCTGGGGCTGAACCATCGTCACTCTTCTGATTTGTCCGCAAAGATAATCCTCAGAAAGTTCATCACCCCGTCTTCACTAGTGCAGTCCTCACAGTTGTGCCACATACGGCGTGGTCGAGGAGGTTATGGTATTTGAGACCGGGAAGGCCGAGAGCAGATATGGGCAGTTTTTAAATTATTTTATGCCAAGTGCACACGGAGTGCGTCCCACTGCTGCCTCCCAAGACGAAATGCTTCGGACGCAGGGCAACAAAGGTTGAGCAGCCGATTCAAGTGTTTTCAGGGTTCTACTTGTATAGATCATATATTAATTGCAGAATATAGTTCCTCATGTCAGACGATTGTGTTTCACGACCGTCTCTGTATTTTTGTCAGTAAACAAAACGACAAGAAACAACAGAACGGAATCAGGCAGGCAATGTACGAACCTTACAGAGCATTGACCAATCAGTGACTACTGATCTCTCAATGTGCTGTAATGCTCGTGCATTGCCCTCTACGCTCCGACTCGGTATACGTCGCCCACCAAGCGCCGCTCTTCGGCAGTTAGATCTTCTTCCAGTTTCTGTAGCACGTTCAAGCTGCTACAGAAACCGGAACCGTTGGTACGGTTGGTGCCGCTGGGTTGGGGACTGGCAGTGACGCTGGTGCCGACGTTGGTGACGCTGGTGTCGACGTTGGTGACGCTGGTGTTGACGTTTTGACACACATCTGGAGATATTATCTCATACCACTGGTACGGCGGTGTCTGTCGGCCAGTCAAACTCCACCGGAGCATGTACTCAGGTGGATGCCACTGCCCCGTGAACTGGTGTTAAGCCGTCCTCTTTCCCTGCAGCACATTTTGCAGTAATGAGTGGAAGGCTTTTCAGTCAACTGATGCACATTGGCTGATCCAGAAGGCTGGTTTTCTGATCCGATTGGCGGATTTCATTTTCTTCCTCGGATTTCGGGAAACTTCGGGTTTGAATAGATATCATCCGGTGGGTCCGTTTCGGACAAAATCAGCCTTTTGGCAGTTCGGAAATACTTGAAAAATCGGTGGTGTCCAATCCCAATCGGAAAAATGCTGGAGTGTCCTCGCGGTGGCGGGGTCGACGGAGCGGCTCCAGAATAGCACCTCCGACGTCCGTTACGATGCGTGCTTCAGGACAGCCTGAGCTACGACCGCGTCGATGCCGATGGTTGCGAACCCCTCAACGACATCGCCATGATGCTGACTCCAAGCGGAAACTTCACACAGTTTGCATGCCTATGTCCGTCGAGAATACGAATCTCGAATTCCTGCAGCCATTCGTGCGTTTCTAACCATTTCTGAAGCAGTAATTTGTGCGAACCTTGCGATGGTTTTCGAATGCACAGCTTCATGATTCTTTTATAAACCCTCCTGATGCCTGCATCACCCAGATGAACGCCACCGAATGCATACAGCTCTGGATGTCTAATGAAATGCGTACACATATGAAAAATGACGGTTTTGAGTATTCACCTGTTACCACCGCGCATGCTAGCATATGTTATTGCTGGCTATTCCTTACAACTGTCGCTGTCTCTTAGAGAAGGGCGGGGGCACATCCGACACCAGGATACACAAGTTTCTCTTGAACTTCGAGACTTGGGAAGTTAACTCGTGGTGCTCGCACAGCTTTTGCACCGCAGCCTCTGTCTGCACACGTGTCCTAGAAAAAGACTCCATTTCCTCCGATCCATGCTACCGCAACTACTGACTGTCCTTGGTTGACTTCGCTTTTTCATTTCACTTACAATACTGCGAGCACTCCCGCAAGATTTTCTGCGGTATGAAATCATCTTGGTGAACGTGAACTGAAGGCTGCTCCCACGATTGCTCTTCGAGGAACGGTTTTCTTGAGAAGTATCGAGTGCTTTTCACTCGAGACGTCCGAGACATACTATCACCCACAATAACAGCCAGAACATGTCTGGTGACAATCTCTGTCCCCAACAGAACGACTTGCCCAAGGTCCCAGGCTGCACTGTCAGTGCGGCACATACTGATTGCCTGCAACCGACTTGCCGAGGAGCGAAGACGTCATTTTGGACGTACCTCTCTCCCTTAGGGAAATATTAGGTGACGAGTCATCAATTGTTCAATCGGGACGGCTCTTCACATCACAGTTGTATTTGACCCTGTGGCATGTCATTCTGACTGGTTTCGCTTGCTTTCACTGATTGACTGATGATGTTGCTTCCATTTCACTGTCTGACTGATGATGTTGCTTACCTTTCACTGTTTCACTGACGATGTTATGGGCGCTGCATGACCGGTGCAGTCGATGCGCGCCTAAACTCCAATAACCAACCAACCAACCAACAGAACTACTTTTCTTAGTCTTGCGCAGGTTCAGCCATTCGGCTTTCATGTTAACCTGCGAAAGATAAGTGCAATTAGTATCAACACGTGCAGAAATCAAATAACTGGCTGTGGCAAGTGTGCGAGCCATTCTTCCCAAGGACGTATTCTGAATCTGACTGTGTTTGTAAGATCTGATGCTTTGTCCTCCAGCTTAGTTTTATCGTGTTCAATCTCAGCTTTAACCCCTGCGGGTCTTTTCACGCCCCGGACGTTTTACCACGGTAGAGAAAAATGGCGACGCGCAGCTCCGCGATATTTTCAGTACCTTTTCCTTCCTTTTTTTGTGTGCGCCGGATTCGACATTTTCAACATCGGGTAAGGTAAATTTACCTAGCTCAGGTCAAGCAGAACCACCTCCAAAGAATTCATGACTGATAACTCATCGAAATGAAAAGATATTGATATGAAACTTGGTGCGTTAGTGCAATTAGAGATTGTCGCGTATTGTCTATGGGCATTAACAAATAATTTTCGTATCCCATCGGCGAGCTCGTCGCCTGCCAGGTAAGCCCCATCACCTCCCGCCGGCATGAACCAAGCGTCATTAAACAGCCTGGTGGCTGCAATGCTCCGCTGGCGTGCAAGTGCTTGCCAATAAATGCCAATAAAATGGGTCGGCGCGACCCAGGGATGATATGATGGTGTGATACACTGCCACTTCCTTTTGCTATTGTATTACAGCACAGCTGCAACTGGTACGAGCGTAATACCACAATTACTCTGACTCGGATACTTATTCCGCCATCCCGATAACACATTTACATGTTGCAAATCCATGTACGAAGTGGCCATTTGATGCGTGCACCCGGTATCCCCTCGCTAGGCCGCTCCGCCACAGGCAGACGCTCCCAGGGGTACGGCGGAACCCCCTAGGTGTGCTCCACCACCGCACGGTAGAACCGCTCCAGACTGGTTGCTGGGGTGTCCACATGGTGGTGGGCTCGACAGAGGGGCTCCAGAATGAGCACCTCCGACGTGCGTTCCGATGCGTGCTTCAGGACAGTCTGAGCTGCGACCGCGTCGATGCCGATGGTTGCAAACCCCTCAGAGACATCGCCATGATGCTGACTCCAAGCGGAAACTTCACACAGTTTGCATGCCTATATGAGTGGAGAATAGGAATCTCGAATTTCTGCAGCCATTCGTGCGTTTCTAACCATTTCTGAAACAGTAATTTGTGCGAAGCTAGCGATGGTTTTCGAATGCACAGCTTCATGA
Source organism: Ashinkailepas kermadecensis (assembly GCA_034440615.1). Lineage (NCBI taxonomy): Eukaryota > Metazoa > Arthropoda > Thecostraca > Neolepadidae > Ashinkailepas > Ashinkailepas kermadecensis. The sequence goes on from JAOTOM010004181.1 coordinate 215,206, forward strand.
TTCTCTCAAAAACCATCCTGATGCCTGCATCACTCAGATGAACGCCACAGAATGCATACAGCTCTGGATATCTAATGAAATGCGTAGACAGATCATGAAAAATGACGGTTTTGAGTATTCACCTGTTACCACCGCGCATGCAAGCATATGTTATTGCTGGCTATTCCTTACAACTGTCGCTGTCTCTTAGAGAAGGGCGGGGGCACATCCGACACCAGGATACACAAGTTTCTGTTGAACTTCGAGACTTGAGAAGTTAACTCGTGGTGCTCGCACAGCTTTTGCACCGCAACCTCCGTCTGTACATGTGTCCTGGAAAAAGACTCCGTTTCCTCCGATCCATACTACCGCAACTACTGACTGTCCCTGGTTGACTTCGCTTTTTCATTTGACTTACAATATTGCGAGCACTCCTGCAAGATTTTCTTCGGCATGAAATGACCTTGGTGAACGTGAACTGAAGGCTGCTGCCCACGATTGCTCTTCGAGGAACGGTTTTCTTGAGAAATATCGAGTGCTTTTCACTCGAGACGTCCGAGACATACCATCACCCACAAGAACAACCAGAACATGTCTGGGGGCAATCTCTGTCCCCAACAGAACGACTTGCCCAAGGTGCCAGGCTGCACTGTCAGTGCGGCACGTGCTGATTGCCTGCAACCGACTTACCGAGGAGCGAAGACGTCATTTTGGACGTACCTCTCTCTCCCTTAGGGAAATATTAGGTGACGAGTCATCAATTGTGCAATGGGGACGGCTCTTCCGCTTCCTATCAGCTATCAAGTTTTCTGTGATTTATGCTCCTCATTGGTCCGCTTTTATATTGGAAGAATGTGGATCGTGGCACTGCACATCACGGTTGTATTTGACCCTGTGGCATGTCATTCTGACTGATTTCGCTTGCTTTCACTACTTGACTGATGATGTTGCTTCCATTTCACTGTCTGACTGATGATGTTGCTTACCTTTCACTGTTTCACTAATGTTGCTTGCATTTCACTGTTTCACTGACGATGTTATGGGCGCTGCATGACCGTGCAGTCGATGCGCGCCTAAACTCCAATAACCAACCAACCAACCAACAGAACTACTTTTCCTAGTCTTGCCCAGGTTCAGCCATCGGCTTTCATGTCATCCTGCGAAAGAGAAGTGCAATTAGGATCAACACGTGACAAAAATCAAATAACTGGCTGTGGCAAGTGTGCGAGCCATTCTCCCCAAGGACGTATTCTGAATCTGACTGTGTTTGTAAGATCTGATGCTTTGTCCTCCAGCTTAGTTTTATCGTGTTCAATCGCAGCTTTAACCCCTGTGGGTCTTTTCACGCCCCGGACGTTTTACCACGGTAGAGAAAAATGGCGACGCGCAGCTCCGCGATATTCTCAGTAACTTTTCCTTCATTTTTTTTTGTCCGCCGGATTCGACATTTTCAAGCTCGGGTAATGTACATTTACCTAGCTGAGGTGAAGCAGAACCACCTCCAAAGAATTCATGATTGATAACTCATCTAAATGAAAAGATATTGATATGAAACTTGGTGCGTTAGTGCAATTAGAGATTGTCGCGTATTGTCTATGGGCATTAACAAATAATTTCCGTATCCCATCGGCGAGCTCGTCGCCTGCCAGGTAAGCCCCATCACCTCCCGCCGGCATGAACCAAGCGTCATTAAACAGCCTGGTGGCTGCAATGCTCCGCTGGCATGCAAGTGCTTGCCATTAAATGCCAATAAAATGGGTCGACGCGACCCGGGGATTATATGATGATGTGATACCTGTGACATATCTAGTGGTGTCCCCTGTTGCTGGGGTGCCTTGTTTTGACACACCAAGGCCCTCATCGCATCGTCCTTGCTCTGTAGGAATTTATGATAGGTAAGTGATTCGTTTATCATGTAGGAAAGTCCTATATTGGCACGCGAAAGTCTAGCAACCGCGTCGTCTCGATAACCCCGGTCACGAAAGCTCCAGTCCTTTTAGCTGCCCTGTATTGCCTGCAGCACTGGCACGATCACACGAGACCGACAGACACCGTGCAGAACTTTCGCCTCTGAAGGTAAGCCGTGATACTGCCTTTCCTATGAATTTAGAAACCGAATTTAGTTGGGAAGCACGCGCGCACGGAGCGCACAAGCACAGATGCGCCCGCTTTGAGAATCCAAGCCTGACTGTCGCGGCCGCACGGGGTGGCTCCTGACGGCTGAATACCCCCGGCCACTGATTGGCCGAGCACGGTAGACGCCCATTTACGTCACATCCATGTTCTAGAAGCTTCGTCGGAAGTGGGCTTGCATTTAGTGAAGGGTACTATGTGATATTTACGGTACACTCTTTACAGTTACTATTACGGTATACTTTTACAATCGGAAGGCTTACGGGATTATACCAATTACGGTTACGGGACAGCCAACCGTATAACTTTATGTGAACTGGGTTTGGTACCGGCTGCACAGTATTGAGGTCACATCTCTGACGCCTGGCGCCAGATAGGGCGGGGGGAGGTGCAAGGTCCATTGACCGGCCCCGTTGGAGCGGTGGCTGCTTACGTCGGCATCAGACAGGCGGACGCCAGTCTAGGTGATCAGACAGGCGGATGCCAGTCTTGCATGACTTGTCGCGCCAGGAACGGAGGGGGTTGGGGGCTGAATTTATGGGATCAAGACGCTCAAGAACTAACTCTCTTACAATCATCCAGCATGCATGCCACACAGCGGTGCGCAGACAGAGGAGAGGTCACCTAGACGCATGTGCTCATGAGCTTCATGGGTAAAATATAAATCCTACGTTGTTGAAGTATCCTGTGCGTTAAGTTCCTTGTTCATATTTTCCATCACGTACATTTTCGTTATTACAGCCATAACGGACCGATCAATTTTTCGGGAGGGAATAGAGATAGGGAGATAGAGCGAGAGAGCGAGAGAGCGAGAGAGCGAGAGAGAGAGAGAGAGAGAGAGAGAGAGAGAGAGAGAGAGAGAGAGAGAGAGAGAGAGAGAGAGAGAGAGAGAGAGAGAGAGAGAGAGAGAGAGAGAGAGAGAGAGAGAGATGGAGAGATGGAGAGATGGAGAGATGGAGAGATGGAGAGATGGAGAGATGGAGAGATGGAGAGATGGAGAGATGGAAAGATGGAAAGATGGGGAGATGGAGAGAGAGAGGGCGGAGGGGAGAGAGCAAGAACGGAGGTGAAGACGCCCTATAAGATGCTGGTTAAATTGTGTTCTGTACTTAGGAGTATGTAGAGTACGCTTACTTTACCCAACGCCGCTCTTCAATGGGATACAATTGTGGAGCAAATTGGGTTGGTACCGTAGCGCAGCAGGCGTGTTACTATGGAAGGGGAACAGATTCTCGAGGGACCCCAGTTGGAAGAGCTTTCAAAATTAGTTTTTTTTTTAACTTGGCACCTTCGGACAATAATGTGAGCTTGTCAAAAATCGGAGGCCAAGACAGTCAAGATCACAGAACTAATGCAGTTCAAGCTGAGTTAACAACCTTACCTCATGCAGTTTTTAATGTAATTTGAAGCATTGATGACTGATAAATCATTCAAGATAGTCAAAAGTCAAAATTGATAATTGAACGTATAGACAATTGATCACAGAAAAATGAAACAATACGGAATGGTAACTATAGCTCAGGTCATGAAGTCACATTGAGATTCTACTGGAAGAAATGTTGTTCCTGCAAACCTTTGACACTAATTCATTTTTAGATGCGCAATATGTAATACACAATTATGCCGTCTAATGAAATTCCAAGTCTCAAATGAATACCAGATCAGGTCGTCTAGTTCTGACCTGTAACTTCCCGGGTGTTAAGCGTATCGCAGGCGTCCTGGGGCTAAACGGGAGTATTTGTGAGGTAAAAATAGCTTTCTATTGGTGATCGCCCACGCTGAGCTGGTTTCTGATATCGTCCGTACTAGTATTGTGTATTTGTAACAAAAGTTCCTTTTGAAAAATGATTTCCATTGTGTTTTTGCAACACTTCCAAAGATGGGGTTTGGTTTTTATGGATTTGGTTGGTTGGATTTACCTTTTCCTGGAAATAATATAGTTTGTAAAATGTCAGCATCACTAGCTTCTTACATCACGCCTTGTACTTGACCTTGACCTGCCTGGTGAATTTGACCTACATGGCTGTCATGCTGATTGACTGATATTATTTTCAGTTTACGAAGTATGGATCATATTTCTCTCATGACCAGGGCCTGATAACTCAGCGACGATCGGTGACTGAGCTCATGTTGACATTGACCTGTCTTGCATGATGTGGAAGGTCAGCCAAAGAAGTTAGACCAAAATGCCCCTGGTAACCTTGAATTATCAAGAACATCACACTATTTACTACACTTGCATCTAGCATAGAACGGACGCTAGTGGGTTGGGGGGGGAATTAGCTCCCACTGCTCACCCGAACTACGATGGGTATGGAAATCTGCCGCACTGCGAGGAATTTCCTGATGTTACTATTAAGCAGCACAGAAAAACATTCATTACCTTTCCAGAACCGCTCCGAATCAGTGCAATGATGTCATCCTCGTCAAGCACCGTTTCCCAGCTTGGATAATCCGCAAGGATTTGGCTTGGATCTGGAAAGAATAGATACAAGTATGAGTATTCAAACGTATTGATCGACTTGAAGATTATGGTGGATAGGTTGAGACGGTCAACATGGCAAGCAGCTTTTGACTAGTCGGCTTTCATAGCGTTATATTGCATCACGGCTACTTTTGAAACAAAACTGAGGGATCTGCATTTAAAACCGGTACCAAAGCTTTCCTATCAAGTTCGGCTGTACAACACAACAATAGGCTACGCTACGATCCAGTTTCTCTTCTTCCGCGTTTTTTTGTTGTTGAGAACGTGGAACGAGATAATGTGTTTGAGAATCGTTTCTGTGCTACATTTAACAACGTAAATCAGTTAATATGGGTATGCCCCTTCCTCAGCCACAATTATGTGACTTACTGACTACATTTGAACAGTTACTATCTTAGCGATGGCATAATAATCCTCTATAAGGATATAATTAAAACATAATGAATCCGTTTTCATTCCATTGTACCAGATTGCCTAACGCTAACACACTTCCTGTCACAGGATCCGTGGGCTTCGTGCTTAAGTGAGATACAAGCGCAATATTTGGACCTGGGAGGTGCAGGTCTGGTTGTTCGATGTTCTGGGAGAGCAGAACTGGGCCCGGAATCTCCACGGCCGGGCAGGACTGGCGGTCGGAAGAGGTGTCTTCCGGTTGTGCGATGTCCTGGTAGAGCAGAACTGGGCCCGGAATCTCCACGGCCGGGCTGGGCCGGCTGTCGGAAGAGATGTCTTCCGGTTGTGCGACGTCTTGGCAGAACAGAGCCGAGCCCGGGATCTCCACGACCTCGCTGGGTCGGCGGTCGGTAGAGGTGTCTTCCAGTTGTTCGATGTCCTGGGTGAGATATACTGAGGTGTCTGACTCAGTACTGGGTGGCCAAGGAGTAGGATGCGATGGAGACGTTGGGCTGTGAAATGCACAGTAGTTATTCATTGAGCCATCTGACATAATTCCGGCCGACGAGACCAACATTAGGTGCGCTGACTTGCAAATATTTTCCATTAATCCTAGAACTGTCGGAGGAGGGATATTGTGGTTTCTTGGGGAGTTTATTGAGGTTTCTTCGTAATAAATCATGGAGTTTTACATGGAAGACAGCTAAACACATTGCATAGAAGTAGTACAGTTAAATGTGTGCTTATCAAGGTGATGGTGACGGTGATGGTGAAAGGAAAGCATAATTGTACTTCTTGTTGTTAGGCCAGCAAGGTTGAACATGGAGAGATGTTTCGATCACGAGACCACCAGATGTTCTGAAGTAAAATTACGTCGTCACACGCAAATAAGCCTAGAGATGACCACTCGGTAATGGGTGACCTTGAACTTTGCGAAGCTTATTAAGGCAAACTATAAGATTTACATCAATAAATTTCAAAGATTTTGATGTGAAGCAAACGTTTTTATATTACCCGTTTTTATTTAATTGTTCGACCCCCCCCCCCTGTAGTTGTCCAATGGGAGGAAACTTACGCGAAATCCGTCTGTTCAGAAAATCGCAAAATCACAAAAATCATGAAAAGCGGACGCCTATATGGGAATTTAAAAGCAAAACGCATTGAAAAAATTGACTTGTCAGTAAATCATACCCGTTTGTATTTCTAGCGTCAACTTTATCAATTTCAATGGGCTAGGGGTCAAAGAAGGTCACAGGTCATGGGGTTACGAGGTCAAACGTGAGAAATGTTGATATTTATCACGAAAATGTTTTCTTTGTTTTTTTCCTCATTTTTCTTCTCAAAGATGCATAAACATGTAACATTTCCTCTTCATTATCGTTGAGATATCTATCGTCAAAAATACCCTCGTTGTATGACCTCAAAATAGTGTCGGAGGCTATAACTTCGAAACAATTAGTCGGATCGGGTTAAAACTTGTTCAAGCGTATTCGGAGCACAATACTACTCTGTACACACATTTAATCAAATACAAATTTGTGGGTGTAATATTTGGTCGATCTGTCGTGGAACGCACCAGAGGATATTTTGTTCGCTCAATCTGTGTCGCGTAGTTCAAGGTGATCTGAAATTTTCCCACAAAATGGGCACCTATCCAGCTCAAGTGGAGCCCCTCATGATTGTGTTCACCCCCTGGCGAAATCCTAACTCCATCAGTACAGTACTTCGGTTTAAACTTCAGTAAGCTCATTGGCTCTGTATTATTTTAGGCCCACCAACTACCTGCTACTTTAATGCCAGCTAAAATTATTCACGTAATAGCTACATCAGGGCTGCCTGATGTAGCTAATGCACCACCTGCAGCCAATCCTTCACCAGCACTGTCATGATGGCTCAATAGACCCTTTTCTGTCCCCTTCTCCCTGGTTCCCAGCTCTTTTGCACGTGAAAGTAAATCAAATGCATTGCAATGCATTTAACTGAATTTCATTCGAATCTGGAAGAATATTTGATAATATTGGCTATTAAATGTAATGCTATCCGGCACGACGTCGTACAATTCGAGACACCTTTTCCATTTGGTACGCTGCCCAAGGCCGGTCGGTATCGAATATGTGATTAGCCTGGCAACCAGTGCGTAGATGATATTGACGTGGTTTGCCTCGTATCAAACATCAATATACTAGATCACAATAACTGAATACACACCTTAAGTATTTCCTTTTGTAGTCTTGCAGTTTGGTTGTCATGGCCACGTCGCTCTCCGGCTGCCAGGAAGGTTTTCTGAAGGAGGGAAAAGAAATCGGTAAGCTGAAGATGCGCATGCATTGCCATTTAGCATCGCGTATTAGTATTAGCATAGCCGTATCCCGATTATTTTTATCGGTATAACGTTCTCCACCATAGCATTTATTACGATAGTGTACAGATAATCGTCGTTATGCTGCAGCCGCCATTCTGGCAGCCATGAGCTTAGCCGCAAGAGTTGGAAGGGTGGGTGTGAAGAATGATTTTGAAACTGGAAAGATTTAAGATTTGCATTTGTTATGCTTTATGGAAGGAATGGGCGAAAACTTACGTAATATATTTTACTATCTGCATGCACTGTATATGAAACTGATTGTTTGAGAATTCTGAATCACCGAGTAAATATCAACAGCCGCCAACCGGCCACCACTCCTGTTTAAAACGCAACTTCAAAAATGCCAAGGATTTTTGGCTGCGCGGTTTTATAACCTAATGAATGAACAAAGCTAACTTCCTAAATCCTTGTGTGTGCCCCTGGTAAGAATAGTTCTTACCACTGGTGCTGTGACATATACAACGGTAATAGTGATGTCACCAGATACTATATATCTACCTAAAGCAACTACCATACCGACTGACTCGATACGTCACCAGGTACTAGAGCTCTAGCTAAAGCAACTACTCTGCCAGCTGACTTGGAATTGACTGCCTTGTCGCACTTGGCCAATGCACATTCCAGTCAAAGTGAGGAAATAAAATGCAGGCAGTAATTACAGTTGTATGTGACAAGATTATATCTTGCAACTTACTTGAAGCCGACCCATCGCCCCAGGAACTCGCGGGAATCTGCAGCACCTCGATGTCTTCCAATGGCCGCCACGGGATATATCTGTAAAGATCAACACTTTCATATATCTCTCTAAGAAAACACTGTTTTAGGGATGTCCAGACACCCGCCTCCAATATAATTGACTACACTCTGCCACTATTTACATAGCCAATGTTTTGCGACGAAGGATTGCAGTTGGAAGGTGGGCGTTAACCCGTCTCTCCTGTCAGATTAGCACACTCCGTTTCGGGGAGAGGGGTCATTAAGAACCTCCATCTACCATCCAAACTATCCCAGATATACTAATCGCAAGCATACGTTTGGTAAGCACTGTCCAACTGTAATCACGCAGCAAGATTCGTGCAAATACATTTCCTATCTTTTCATTTATATCGGTTATCGATTCTCAAGCAGTTTCGGAGTTGGTCATCTTTGATCCGACCTAGGTCAATTAACTCACATGACCTGAGGTTGAACTTTTCACGTTGGACGCAAAACAAGATCAAGGAAAAAGTACTGAAAATTTTGCGGCGATGCGCGCGTCAGATTTCACTATCACGGAAAGAGCTGAGGGATGAGACCCCCGAGACGGGCTATTAATTATTGTTCAAAATCCCCGGTACAATCATTTTCAATCACTTTTTAATGCTTGGAAGGACATTGCCCAAGATCAGCAATGGCATGTTTTCAAAACTGCATGCATCATAATTACAGTTCTACACCAAGTCCCTGCTTAACACTCGCAGTGCGGATGAGGTTAACCTCTCCCCTGATGTTTTCGCGGTAAAGCTAAGCGGTTTAAGATGTGGCTTTTAAATTTGGCATACCTTCGGCAAATTGATAAGCGAGCATATTGACCAAATGGGAGTCATGAATTTTAAGGCTACTGAGTTAGGGTAGGCCAAGGTCAGGTCATAAACTTGTCATAAGACTTTTGAGAAGAATCTTGAAACATTAATCATGAACAAACAACACAGGATGAAAAGTTAAATATATGTGTATTGAGGGATGACAAGAGAAATGAAAGATTGCGGAATAGTGATATCAAGTACGATCAAAGAGTGAAATTGATGTTTGTGCTGTACAAATATTTTTCTTACCGAAACGTATCGCAAATTAACACTGAAGCCAATAAAAACGAAATATATGTGATAGCATATAATGATCTATACTGTTCCAATGAATCGTTCTTGGAGTATGCGAATCGCACGTGCCAGAGTCTAGAACATGGCTATTTATGAATTAGGAATACTTAAGTTAGGTTTTATGGCCAACTTTGGGCGCTTAATTCGTTTCTGATTTGATCTGAGCTGCTAAAAAGAGGAAAATGTTGCATTATGATTTTTACAACCAAACCTTGTTTTAACATTGATAACCGTTAGGATTCTTTCCTACACATCCACAAAGAGCTGGATCGTGGTGTCACCCAATTTGTTTTCCTGAAGGACGACATGACTCGTACATTCTCCATTTAACCACTTTATAACATATTTAGTGATCTTGGTCTTGACCTGATACTGATCGCCGTTTGGTGTTGGGTCATCGCCGTTTGGAGTGAACATTTCAAGAAAACATAGACACCTAGGGGATCATGGATTTTTTTAAATTCATATATATGTATGCGTACACATATCTTCTTTTGTTTCTCTCTTTTTTTCCATGTCTCTTTTTCCCCCTCTTTTTTCCCCTTCACAGTTGTTCCAATATGCGTGTTGATGAAAGGAAGTGGAAGATATGTTCGTGTAATGTTGGGTGTTCATCGTTGAGAAGCGTGGTGAGGTTTAGTGGGAGGTTGTTTGTGGTGCAGTAGTTTGTGATGTGTTGCCTTTGGTTGTTGTACTTGGTGCAGTATATGAGAATGTGTTTGATTGTAAGTGTTCGGGGACATGTTGTGCATTGAGGTCGTGGTTGGTTTAGAATGAGGTAGGAGTGTGTGAGTGCTGTGTCCGATGCGAAGTCTTGTCAGTATCCTTTCTTTGAGTCTGGTGTTCTGATTGATGGCATGCCAAGGTTCGTGTTTTGGATGTATATCGTGGAGTTGTGTTCTTGCCCTGTCCCATGTTTGTTGAATGTGTTTGTTGATTGCCTGGTATAGTGTGGGGTAGTAGTCGGATTGTGAGAGTGGACAGTTTGTGGTTTGTTGTAGTGTTGTGGCTATGTTTGCTTCGGTGTCTGCATGTTCGTTGCCTTGTATGTTTGTGTGGCTTGGTATCCAAAGGAGGAGTGGTTGTTGTCGATTGTTTAGTTTGTTATGTATGTGCAGTATTTTTGGGATGAGGGGGTGTTTGGAAGTGGTGTATGGTGTTATGCTTTGTATTGCTGATTTTGCGTCTGTGGCTATGATGTTGTGTTCGATGTTTGTGTTGTAGATGGTACAATAGTCCGAATATATTGCGAATAGTTCTGATGTGTATGTGGATGCTGTGTGCGGCAGACGGGCACGTAAGATGACCCGGGGAGGTGCTTGTCTGGTGTACAGCACCGCCGCTGAGCCAGTCTGATGTGTATGTGGATGCTGTGTGCGGCAGACGGGCACGTAAGATGACCCGGGGCGGTGCTTGTCTGGTATACAGCACCGCCGCTGAGCCAGTCTGATGTGTATGTGGATGCTGTGTGCGGCAGACGGGCACGTAAGATGACCCGGGGAGGTGCTTGTCTGGTATACAGCACCGCCGCTGAGCCAGTCTGATGTGTATGTGGATGCTGTGTGCGGCAGACGGGCACGTAAGATGACCCGGGGCGGTGCTTGTCTGGTATACAGCACCGCCGCTGAGCCAGTCTGATGTGTATGTGGATGCTGTGTGCGGCAGACGGGCACGGAAGATGACCCGGGGCGGTGCTTGTCTGGTATACAGCACCGCCGCTGATCCCGTCTGTTGTGTGTGTGATTTGGAGCCGTCAGTGTAGATGATGTTGTAATTTGTGTATTGTGATATGAATTGGAGGAAGAGTTGTTGTATTTCTGCATCTGTGTATGTACGTTTTGGTTTGTCTATTAGGAAGTGTGTTGTGGGGGTTTGGTGTTTCCACCATGCTCTAGGTGGTGGGAGTGGTTTTTGTGGTGGAGAGTGCGAGGTGTAAGCTTCTTGCGTGTTGTTGAATGCGGCATCCTATTGTAGTTTTGAATTATATTTTTTTCATGAGTTGGTGCCTGCGCTCAAAAGGAAAGCAGGGGGTCGGATGCGCGTTCGTCACCGGATCCGTCACGAGGGCCTTCTCGCTTCCGTCAAACGCATCCGTTTATACATCGGAACTGGTTGCGATCCTCAAGGCGCTGTGCTTCATTGAAGTCAGTGAGTACTGCTCATGTGTTGTCCTGTCCGACTCTTTGCGCAGCCTATCGGCACTGGAAAGTTTCAACCCACAGGAAGCTCTTCTGCGGGACATCTTACATCGGCTCACCCTACTGAAACGAGAAGGGAGATTCGTCTCCTTCTGCTGGATCTCAAGCCACGTTGGCATCAGGGGGAATGAACTCGCCGACGCAGCAGCGAAACGAGCGGCACAGAAACCATGCACTCGCACCCTCCCTCTCCCTGCACGGGATTTCTATCCAATGATCTCAAAATACATGCATGAGAAATGGCAAAGCAGCTGGGACGCCCTAGGCACTAATAAACTCCAAGAAATCAAACCACGAGTAGGGTACTGGCCCTCGTCTTCCAGGAAAGTACGAACGGAGGAGGTGACGTTGGCACGACTCCGAATCGGACACACATACACCACACACTGCCACCTCGTCATAAATGAAGACAAGCCAGTATGCCCACGATGCAATTATCCACTAACGGTACGTCACATTATCACATGTCGGCACTACGCACAGGAGAGAGCCCAGTACCTTGGAACCAACAGGACATTCCCCAGTCTCCTTCGAGACGACTCGGACTGCTTAGGAAAGGTGTGTCGATAGTTTAGGAAAATTGGATTTTTGATAATATATCCAGGTCAGTAAAAACAAAACCAGTCACCCAACCACAACACTAAGACGTGCCTCTGACTAAGTAGTTCTCTGTTCTGTTATGGGCGCTAAATGAACTACCATGGTCGGTGCGCCCGAAAACCCAAATCACACCCGATATTTCCTGGACCTACCCTTGAGTCCAGGTGAGTTCCATGGTTGTTTTACTGCCTGACCTTTCCTCAGTTTTCAACTTTGAAATATTTTCATTCTTGTGTGCATAGCATTTCACAAGATATTTTAAAACTACATTTGCCAATGGAGTTGAAATGAAATGGAGCTAATTGAAATGCTGGTAAGTTTGCAGTTTAACACGCGCACTGGAGGGAGGGGGGGGGGCGAAATCCGCCCACCCCTCCGGTTTTTCGTGCATAACTCCCGATTTTACTGGTCGATATACGCCATTTTTTGCGTACCTCTTAGAAATGTCCGGCACGTCGTTTAAGGTAAGAAAAACTGAAATCGGCTGAAAATATTTCCAGTTAGAGGCCGTTAAAGTCAAAATATTTCGTAGCGCCAGACCCCAAAAATCGGCGCTGATGCGCTTCCCATATGTTGGTAAAAGGGAAGTGTTCATGGCAACACTAGCGACTTGTTTGATGTATATTGTTATGCTATATAGTTTCAAGGTCATGTTAGGTCACCGTGGTCAAGTCATGTCAAGTTCATGGCAGGTTAATGGAACCAAGCTTGGTCAACTTGAATGTTGTCATCAATGCAAATGACTGTCATGCGATTGATGTCATTTTGCATGTTACTCCCTACACATCCTGAAAACTACTGTTTGTCATGTGTACCTAAGCGTTTCCATACTTCATTCATGTACTTCACTCCTTTCTTCGCGAAGCCGATTGCGCCGAGCCGCCCGACGGAGCAGTCGGGCGGGCTGCCCGGTTCCGCTAACTGGAACAGGTAACTGACCTGATAAAGTGCTGCTATATAGGTGACCTGAGGTCAAATGCCGGGTCTAGCATCTGTATTGTATCATTAGTCATGTCAAAAACATCATTGATGCCCATTATTTTGGAGCATTTAAACACAATCACAGCGATCCCTAACAATGACAAGCCAAGCCACGCAAAACAAGCAAATTATGACAATGTGACCTCATTTGACTTTGAGCATATCGACCTAAGGTCATGAAATTTGCACACAATAGAGTTCACTGCAGTATACATCCACCCGGAGAATTTCGTTACTCTTGCTTTAATCAGAGTCGAGATCTTAGGGGGGGGGGGGGGGGCGCGGAATCAGCCCCACCCCCATCCAGTGCGCGTAATTTTCAGAGGCCCTCCAGGGCGCATGTTAAGGTACTTCTTGAATTCTTAGAATTTCTATTTGCAATGCAATGTTTATGGATCTTGGTAACATGATGTGACCACTCACTTCCTCTGCAAATGCATACTTTTCAGTTGGGACAAAAATAACGCCCCAAAAGGGGCTTGGAGTTGGATAATATAGCATACAAAGTAGCATTCAAAGTATAAAAATGTAACAATAACCTAATCTAACCTAGCTAAACCTTCCATGCAAGAAAACAAATTATTCCTAAAACTAAAAAAAAATATTTAAAAAAACAACTTTTTTTCTCAAAATGTGTAATAAAAAACCGAACCGAACCGAGCCTGACGTGTTTTGCGAGAACAAAACGCGTTTTATGCGAACAATTCCCAATTTTTTCGGACAATTTTATAACTAAAAAAAAGCACGACCTAACCTAACCAAAACTAACCCTTTGCTCCCTTCATGGAGGAAAAATGTGTGTAAAACTTGTCTCATGGATATCCTAAACTACAATAATGCAGAGATGTTTGCCAACTTGATGAATATCAGGAAGACTGTTTGCAGGAATTCAACCCTGCCATCTTCTCCTTTAAGGTATGAATTAATCGCCTTATCCTTCCCCACTATGCCATAGTTTGTGGTCTGAGGAACAACCGAAAGGTCTAATAAAATGATACAAAGCTCCAGAGTTATTTTTTGGCAACAAATACTTATACAGACATCAAATTTGTTACTAAAAAATTAAGTTGGCAAAATACAAGGACATTTTGTTGGGCGAGTACAATCATCACCTTTTATCTCACTCCTTTAGGGTTACTTGGTCCGCCCTTGGCAAGTAGAGATTGAATGAACCACCATTTCAAACCATTTTCGAACCAAATTTTTTTCTCAGTATTATTGAAGTTTCAGGTATCCACGAGACAAGTTTTACACATATTTTAGCTCCATGAAGGAGGGGGGTTAGGCTTGGTTTTGTTAGACGTTATAAAATATTTTTTACAATTTATATTGAAACAAATAAATTACTTTCTTCAAAAACAGGTCAAGATGGGTTAGTTTAGATTACGTTTTTAAGGTGAAAATGTTTGGGGAAAAATTGTTTGAAAATTTACCATTTTTTAAACGAATTTGTTTTCTTGCATGGAAGGTTAGGCTGGGTTAGGTTAGTTGATGTCACATTTTGTATCGCCATGTTTTACACAGATGACCGATATAAAAGTACACCGGTTAGCATAAACTACTTACCCTTTCTTTTCGTCGCTTTGCCGGAGCCATTTCATTGAATCACCAAGAGCAGACTTGTACTTCAGTCACATAAAGCACTGTGGTCTTCACTGTAATGCCACAGATATACGTATCTTCCACATCAGCGCAGCACTCTGGTTAGCACGCAACCTTAGGCCTACCTAATAGATGGCGCTGATGATGGAAACCAACATGGCTCACGAATGGCGCTGCACGCCGACATATCTTTGCGCCGCGATTGGAAATGGCACCACGGCATTTGGCGCTGTATGTGAACAGTTGGAAGTTCATACTGTGAACAGTATGAACAGTATGAACAGTATGAACTGTGAACAGTTCATACTGTGAACAGTATGAACAGTTGCTTCGAGCCGTACAGGAAAAGGGAACAATGATGTCACAGTTGAACTTAACGGTACCGCAAGCTGGATAACATGACATGTCGGACGCTTTATGCAAGGTATATGTGTAGAAAACGGTTTGTCTTGACCCTGATCAGTCAGTGGATGTTCTTCACGATGCACACTGCGAATCTGTTCAAGCATTAAAACAAGAGTTTTTCTTCTTATTTTGATTCCTGGTTTGAGAACTTGTGCAAGTGTATATTCCAGTATGGAATATGATGCTAGTAAACAAGTGAATTTGGAGGAAACAATTAGTTCGCTTATTGGGCAACAATGAAGTAGATGGAGGAAGGATTGTCTGGTTTTCAATGGCGCTTAAGCCGGACAATGCCAACACCGTAGCCCATTGGCGCTGCATGTGGACAGTTTGGCGCTGTATGCGACAGGGAGCAATGGCGCGACTGCGGGACATAATGGTATCTCAAGATGTAAAACACAATTTTTAGTGATTTAACCAACGAATATGTGCACAAAGCACATCAGTTTGATCCCAGACAACAAACTGAGTGTTTTCTGTGGCACAGGCCTGCTTGCTTTGCATTGGTTTATTACAAGCTTAATTATTTACAGTGACGACTTGGCCGGCGTTGATGATGTATATGCCAGCCTTTATTGTGATGCTGGCTGACAAATGAAGCTGAGGAAGGTGTTTACTTGGTCTTTAGTTCAATAGTGAAGTAAATATCTGGGGAAAATGCCGGGTTTTCAATGGCGCTTAAGCCGGACAATGCCAACACCGTAGCCCATTGGCGCTGTATGTGGACAGTTTGGCGCTGTATGCGGCAGGGAGCAATGGCGCCATTGCTGGACTAAGTGGAACTTGAAATGTAAAACAATCCAAAACAGGTCACGTAATCAATGTATATGGTTAAAAAGCCCCACATTTTAATCCTGACAATTTATTTGGTCCATTCCCAGGTACTTTCAGGCCAGCCGTGAAAATTTAGAAGGTGCGTTCTTCAGGTGCATTCTGCCCGCAAGGCCAGGAAGATTTGCTACAACTCCTATAGACATTGAGCTGAAACTGAGAATATAAAAATGCAAAATCGTTCTCTGTCCTATAATCCATCATCTGAAGACAAATGCGTCGTTGTGTGAGGTTGAATATGTAAAGAGCACTATAATTGCAAAGTAGCATGATCTAATGCCACGTAAATTTCAGGTAGTGAGGGTTAAATTGACGATATTTAATGCTGGCATAAAGGAATTGTGTCCTTATAGAGCGCCAATGCCACACATGGCGCCAAAATAGTTCCAAGGTATATATTGCTGAGTTATGGTGCTCATAGCTAAGGAACATATAACTACACGTAATACTCAATGGCTCAGCATGATTAACTAACTTAACCCCGTCTTAAATGCTGCCAGGTATCCACATCATAGTAACTTTAAGATTTGCGTCTCCATACAGCGCCAAAACGGGTGCCAATTTCGCGTGGACTGTGCCCTGCGGGCACGTTTCCCCTTACAGCGCCAAGTAGTCCAGTTTAGCGCCAATCCGTCCGTTTCGAGCGCCATCCCCGTTCCCTGTCGCTATTGTATTACAACACAACTGTAACTGATACGAGCGTAATACCACAATTACTCTGACTCGGATACTTATTCCACCATCCCGATAACACGTCTACATGTTGAAAATCGATGTACGAAGTGGCCATTTGATGCGTGCACCCGGTATCTCCTCGCTAGGCCGTTCCGCCACAGGCAGACGCTCCCAGGGGTATAGTGGAAACCCCTAGGTGTGCTCCACCACTCTTCGGTATAATCGCTCCTGATTGCATGCTGGAGTGTCCGCATGGTGGCGGGGTCGACAGAGGGGCTCCAGAATTAGCACCTCCGACGTGCGTTACGATGCGTGCTTCAGGACAGTGAGTTACGACCGCGTGGATGCCGATGGTTGTGAACCCCTCAACGACATCGCCATGATGCTGACTCCAAGCGGAAACTTCACACAGCTTACATGCCTATGTCCGTCGATAATAGGAATCCCGAATTCCTGCAGCCATTCGTGCGTTTCTAACCATTTCTGAAGAAGTAATTTGTGCGAACCTAGCGATCGTTTTCGAATGCACAGCATCGTGATTCTGTCAAAAACCGTCCTGATGCCTACATCACCCAGATGAATGCCACCGAATGCATACTGCACTGGATGTCTGATGAAATGCGTACACATATCATGAAAAATGACGGCTTTGAGCATTCACCTGTTATCACGGCGCATGCTAGCACATGTTATTGCTGGCTATTCCTCACAACTGTCGCTGTCTCTTAGAGAAGGGCGCGGCACACCCGACACCAGGATACACAAGTTTCTGTTGAACTTCGAGACTTCGAGACTTGCACATAAGAAACATTACTGCTTTCCTGTCATTTTTTAACCACAACATTCACCGGGTATCGCATGCTATCACTAATGATTCCTTAAAATTTGTTGTTGTCTCCCAGAGCAGGGTGGGGATCACACCCAAAGCTAGCGTACCGAAGTTGATGTTGAACTTCAAGTCGTGGAGTTAACTTCTGGTGCTCGCACAGCTTCTTTTCCACCACAGGCCCTGTCTGCACACCTGTCCTCGAAAATAATGCAACTTCTCTCGATCCACACTTCCGCAACTAATTCCCCTCCCTGGTTTACTTCGAATTTGTTTTCCATTTTACTTCCAAACGACTACCAGCACTCTCGCATGATTCTCTTGGTACGAAATAGCCTTGGTATGCGTGAACTAAAGGTTGTTACCCACGATGTCTTTTCGAGGAGTGGTTTTGTTGAGAAGTCCTGAATGCGAATGCAATGCACCTGCAAGCATCTCCAGTTTCATGATCATTCGGCCTACTCGCGTGTCTGTTCTCGTCGACTACCGATTCTTTCAGGGTAACGAAATGTGAGTGTCGGCTCGTTTGGTGTGCGAATTGGAAAGCTTTTACAAGGAAGTCGAATTCAACTTGAAGGAATCCGGAGAGTCCAGGACATGGAGACCCCCAGGGGGGGGGGGGTTGATCGCACCGGAGGTGTATGTATCTCTCGTGAAATCAGAAAAGTTGATGTCGCTCCAGAAGAATTTCGCACACTGGTTCTCAAACATATCGAATCATTCCAGGAATGGTTGGTAGCATGTACTGACGGCTCTCGACCTGAGGACTGTGTGGCCAGCGCTTTTGTTTGTGGCTCAGTCGCCCGCACGTTTTCCCTCCCGACGTACGCATCGGTGTATTCGTCGGAACTTGTCGCTATTATGAAAGCTCTGTTATGTCGTGGTGTCAGAGGGTGATCGACACGTTACATTCGCTGATTCTTTTAGCAGTCCTTTTGCCCTGAACACATTTTACCCATCAAACTCCGTTTTGCGGGTTATTCTCAGCCGTCTTACAAACATGTAACGCCTAGGACAACAGGTGCTTCTGTGTTGGCTCCCTAGCCATGTTAAAATTTCTGGGAACGAGTTGGCGGATGTTGCGGCAAGCGAACAGCGCATGCCCCTTGCACGCGATCATTCCCACTCCCTGTCACGGACCATTACCGAGCAGTGTCTATGTTCATCCTAGACGAGTGGCAGGCAGTGTGAGATGCGACGTCTACGAACAAGTTGAGAGTCATCAAGCAACATCTTGATCCATGAAGCTCGCCCTGCCGTAAGTCTAGACAAGAGGAGGTGGCACTGTGCCGCCTCCGCATAGGGCACACTTCTGTCCCTCACGGGTATCTGCTATGCGGACACTACAACCCGCAGTGCTCCAGATGTTGTCCACAGTTAACAGTTCGCCATGTTTTGATATCGTGCCCTTTGTATGTTGACGAACATAGACGTCATTTCTGGTTTGCCCAGGTGGTTTCCCTCAGTGATGTTCTATCCCACGACTCTTCCATTCTCCAATCGGCACGACTGATGGATTTCTTATCGGAAGCGTCGTTCTCAGCAGTATGCACCCTTCGCTGATATATGCCATGTGCACTCTGAAGCACACAGAGGCCAGATAGGCACTACTCACGATGTGAAGCTTGACACAATAATCAATCGCATTTAGATCACTGCCCGAGTTATGGGCGTAAAGTGTAAGGTAAAGTGTAAAGTAGTCGAGGCGCGCTGAAACCGAAGTAACTGACTGACGAGAAATGGTTTTGTTGAGAAGTCACGAATGTTTTTTCTTCGAAGCAGCTCAAACATACTATCACCCACAAGAACAGCCACTGGGACACTTCTGGTGACACAATCACTGACCTCAAGAGAACGACTTTTCCTACTTTTGCGCAGCGTTCGGCTGGTCAGCTCAACCTGCGAAAGAGAAGTAAAATCAGCACAAGCGCATTCTGCAGAAATGAAAGGAGTGCATACATAACTCTTGCTAGTCAGCACCACGCTTTGGAAAGTGGGGCTGCTGGGTATTCAATTTTTGTTTGTGCATTTTTGCCAAAAAGCTCTACCTTGGGGGTAGAGCATTGTCAGTCTCTTGGCGGCCCCTCGCCCGGGCTCTCTCCATCTCAGCGAGTCGTGCTCGCTTGGCCTCGCGGGCACGTCTTTCGGATTCCTGGTAGTTACGGCTCGCGTCGGGTATGTGTATTGTTCGGTGGGTGTTTCGTGACAGCAATGGAGGTGCAGAAGCAGGTGTTGAGGGAGAGGCTTACCTCGTGGGAGGGAGGTTGGCTTCAGGAAGGGAAGAGGTGGATAAAAAGGATTTGGAGGTGGTGGTGTTGGTGCGTGGAGGGACTGGGGGGATTTTGGGGGAAGGATGGGAAGTGGAAGGTGGGGATTTAGAGGTGGATGGCGTGATAGATGGGAAGGGGCTGGGCTTTGGTGGGGAGGACGATGTGGACTTGCCTGGACGCCTCTTCCTCCGCACCTCCTGCCAGTTTCCATCTCGCTCAAGGGAGGCCGTTGCTGTATCCTCTGCGGGTAACTCCTGTACAGGAGCCAAGGCCTGTGCTTCATTATCCACCATCACGGCTTCTCTGGTCGCTATAGGGGACAACGGGGGCCATGCGACCCCGAATGATCGCAGCAGAGCTATAAGTTGACCTGTCAGCACAGCAGCACAACCCTGCTCGTGCTGCTGCGGGCGGGCAGGGATCTCACTCATCGCTGGTAGTGTTGCTGCCTTGGCAGCGTAAAAAATTACTGGATGTGTGTTAATATACATATCTCGGGCTTCACGGAACAAAATGTTGTGAGTGAATTTCAGTGACAGGATCTCTTTTTCTTTAAGGTAAGTGGGGCAGGTACGGTCATACGAAGTGTGCGGTGTTTGTCCTTTTCCGCAGTTCACACACCAGGGCTCCTGGGCCCCACAGTTGTCTGTAGTGTGGGTAGTAGCAGCGCAGTTTGCGCAAACGGGCTGATTACGGCATGCAGGTTTGGTGTGTCCAAAACGTTGGCATTGGAAGCATCTCATGGGATTCGGGATGTACCTGCGCACCTTCACACGAGTATATCCGACAAGAACTGAAGCTGGAAGGTCAATTGTATTAAATGTCAAAATAATGTTGGTGTGCTGCATCTCCGTCCCCTTTCTCGTAGTAATACGACGAGCCTCTGTCACCCCTAATTCCGAGAGCCCGTCTACTATTTCCGCATCCGAAACGTTTCTCAGGTCGTAACAGTTAATTATTCCCTTTGACGAGTTTTTCGTTTTGTGGGGTTCAGTGATAATTGGAATGGTCACCTCGCATCTGTCACTACCATCCCGCATGCTGTATGTGAATAGTTTGGCTGCAAGCGCACATTTCGCATCATCTCTCCTAGAAAACTCCACTTCTAGCCCTCCGTCACGCAAAGTGTGACATCTGATGACGTGTCCAAATTTGTCGCATCCGTCTCGTCGCTGAAACGGCGATAGTGAGGCCAGCTTCTTGGCGCCTTCACATGCTCGGAAAATGAGTATACGGGGCCTGCCTTGTTCACAGCGGATCGGTCTGTCTGGCCCCTGCGAGAAGGGCCAGGAGGTATGTTTTTGTGTTGATTTGCCATTAAGTACGATTGGTTTCGGCTCCTCGGGCGCCCCACCACAGAGGGGCCCAACGGGGGCGACGTCTCCGATACGCAATAAAGCTGAGGCAGTTTCCAGCACACCCCACATATAAATCAGTCTTTTCACACCGTATGTTGTCGGTCTTCCGTGGGCAGAGAGGGGAACGACTACGACCATTCTGTGTCAGAATCCGTTTGCTACTCGAAGAGGCTCAAATCCCACTACGAGGTGTCGCAAAGATGAAACACACACAAATTCCGCCATGGGAACTCATCTCACCAGAAATTGATGTCTCTCTCTCTCGAAAGCCAAGAAAGGACACACCACCCCACAGCTTTTCAGAGCAGACGCCTTGGAGCTACTATAATTTTATCGCTGTTACTCTCGAACATACACTGACGGGTCCAAGACGGTCGATGGAACTGGGTGCGCATTTGTATGTCGTACAGCTACGAGATGTTTTACTTTACCACCGCACGCGTCTGTGTACACTGCTGAGCTAGTTGCGACTATAAAGGCCTTATGTTTTATTGAGGTTGGAGATGAAGCCCAACATCTTATTATAACTGATTCTTTGAGTAGCCTTAAGGCTCTTCAGTCCATCCACCCATCAAACCAGTTTGCTCAAGATATCCTAGTACGATTGACGGAATTGGGCAAAGCAGGTAAGAGGATTATCTTTTGTTGAGTACCGAGCCATACCGGTATTACCGGAAATGAGCTAGCCGACGCTGCTGCCAAGCGTGCCGCGCAGTCACGTAGGACTCGGGCTTTGCCCCTCCCCGCCAGAGATTGCTACTCAAAGGTAAATGCTTTCCTCCAAGGAAAGTGGCAAGAAAGGTGGGATTGTCAGGTTTTAAACAAACTTCGTTCCATAAAACCAGTTCTGACACCATGGATGTCATCGCTGAAAAAATGTAGGCGAGAAGAGGTGATCCTGGCATGGCTCAAAATAAGCGCCGTCCTAGCGATAGCGTCGGCGACCAGATGCTGGCTTACCAGGCTTCAGTGGCGACCAAAACCAGAATTTTGTTTTGATACGTCCGTCAAGATTTTAGCCACGAAGGACATAATTCTTCGATATATCAGTAATTTGTATTTAGCAGCACTGATCTTTTTCCAGATGAAAAGTATACTAGGACCGTACCGCGAATTCTACCAAATATCCCGTACCTCTTGCTTACCACGTTTATACTAGAATCTCCCGTCGGCACAGGACGGCGCTTTCCAGACA